>VZTB01010552.1:2371284-2464706 GCA_013397245.1 Thryothorus ludovicianus
GACAATCGAGGCCCCGGGGGCACCGTCCCCCCCTGCCCGCCGCCAGGGCTGGGATCTGCCCGGGCCCCGGGGTCCCACTGCCGCCGCCGCCCGGGGCGGCCGAGCGCCTCGCCAATTAGGTTAATGGGGTTGGCACCGGCACCGGGAGCGGGGGGCACGGTGCGGCCGGGGGTGAACACCACTCCGGCCTCAAGTACCCGCATGGGTGCCTGCTGCGGTCAGCAGAGCGATTGGACTCTCACGTGTCACTGCCGGGGAGACCCGTGCGGGGACACCGGGACGGGGCGGGAGAGCGCTCCCCTGTGTGCCGTGGTGCTATGGCCCCCACTCGGCCCCGTGTCTCCCGTGGGGCGGAGGCACAGCGTGCCCCCGCGGACGAGGTGGGAGCCCGCGGGGCCGGGGCTTTCATCTGCGGCGGGCCTGTCGCCGTGCCAGCCGCGGGCAGCCCGCGCCTTTGATGTGCCACTGAAGCGGCATTGTCCGCGCCCCGCTGGCACCATCGCGGCCGGGAGGACCGGGGGGAGCGCGGGCACGGAGCCGCTCCTGCCCCTAATGGGGACAAGCACCCCTCATCCTGGAAATGGGGATGGGGACACGGGCACCTGCTGCACTTAACGGGGACGGGGAGCGGGGCGTGGGTACCCCCTATGGAGAACAGAGATTTCAGCACGGGCACCCCCTGTTCCCCAGTGGACATGAAGACAGGGACACCTCCTACCCCTAGCAAGGACAGAGGTCTGTGCACGAGCACCCTTCTCTTCCCCCTAGCAAAGACGAGCACCTCACAAATGGACATGGGACCCAGAAACCCCAGTCTCTTTTACAGGGACAGAGGGTGGGGGGGCACGGGCATCTGCTGCCCCCGGAGAGGTGTTGGAGATGCAACTGCACTCTTTCACCAAAGGAGCTGAGGCTGGGCTCGTGGACACAGGAGGGTGGCAATGGGGGCAGGACGGTGGCATCCCAATATGTGATTCCAATGGCCAGCCGAGCAGCAGGCACGGATCAGACTGCCCAGCTGGGCTGCTGAGTGTAGATCCCCCCAACCCTGGGCCCAAAGCTGCCCCCAACCCCGGCCCGCTACTGAAGAGAGCAAGCAAGAAGGACAGCCAGTGACACGGTCCCATCTGCTCCTCGCCGAGCCACGTCCTGCCAGGCAGGACAGGGGGTACCGCGGCGGGGGACATCGGAGAGGTATCCCCGGGGACAGCCACTGCTCAGCACGGGGGCGCAGTGCCCTTGCGCAGGGCGACCCGTTCAGCCAGGGTTGGGCTGGCACCGAGAGCGGGGACCCCCCGCCCGGGACACCCCCGCCTTCTCTTCCCTTCCCTTCCCCCGCCCTGTCCGCTCGGCCGCTCCCGGCCCGCTGCCCGCCTTTGAAACCGCCGGCGGGGCTCCCACGCCCAGCCCGGGCCCCCCGCGCCCGCAGCCGCCGGTGCGTTCCCACCCGCCCGGGGCCCGCAGGAGGGAGGGTGGCGCGGCCAGGGCTTGGCGTGAAAATGATCAAGGGCCGCGGGCAGCGCCGGAGCGCAGCGCCCGTCTGATGCTGCCCGCCCGGAGGCCTCGTCGAACAAAGGCGGCATTGAGGCCCCGGCTGCGCCCCCCCCCGCGCCCCCCGCCCCGAGCTGGCATCTTGGCGCGACATTAATGAACTCGCCTGTTTGTGCTCCCCCGGCCCCTCTCTCCTCCCACCGCCCGGGGGGCACCGTATATATCCATCCCTCCTTGCCTGCCTCGGGCATTTCGGGGGTTCCCCCCGCCTGCCCCCCTTTGCCCGCCCAGGGATGGAGCAAAGAGGGAAGAGGACACGGGATGCTCTTCTCGGGCTCCGGCTGGTCCCCCCAGTGCTTTTGCTGCCGCTGCTGCAGCTGGTGGGGGGGGCTCCCGTGGGCCAGAGGCTGTACCCCATGCCAGCCAGCATCCTGCAAGGTCAGTGGGGCACAGGGCTGGGCGCGTCTTTGCGGGAGAGTTTGGCTGCAGATGGGGTGGCTGTAGGAGACGGGACCCTTGGGTTCTCTCTCAGGTAGGGTGGCAGCACAAGCAGGATGGCCAGGTCCCTGTCAAAACCCTCTGGAACTGCCTGTGCTGCCTGGATTGGGTGTCAAGCGCTGCCAGTAGCCCTAGGGGACATGGGATGCAGGGAGTGCTACGGTCTGTGCCCTACGGTACCAGCACTCCTGGTTCTTGCACCTGTGCCTGTCCCAGGGGACACTCTGCCAGGGCATGGCCAGCAGGAAGGTGGCTCTGCGTGGGTACAGGTGGTCACAGGTAGAGGCACATGAGGGGATGCACACACAGGGCAGGCACAGGACTGCACACACATGGGTGCATGCAGGGACATTCAAACCCGGGCGTAAGGACCCTGGTACACACAGGCGTGCACTCAAAAGCCTGCACAGAGGTACAAATGTGGGCCCACCTGCCTGGGCTCACACCCTGTCTTCACGTACAACAGGCACACAGAGACCTGGGCAAACACCCAGCTGTGCATGTGCCAGCCCCAGCAGGGAGGTGACACTGGTGGCTGTCACCCTAGGCAATGTCAAGGGATGACAGGCCATGCCCAGCCTGACACCCACCACGGCGGCATCAGGGCGCAGGCTGGGGGCACCCATGGCTGGGGTGGGGGGCAGCGGTGGGGCTCTGGGGGTCTGAGCACCCTGTGTGTACCCACCAGCACTGTCAAGCCGGGGGACGCTGGTGCTGGAGGCAGCGCTGAGGAGCGCACTGCTGGCACTGGAGAGGGCGCTGTCCGAGCAGCAGCGGCAGCGGGGCGCCTGTGGGCTCTGTGCCCCCTGCCTCTTCCCACCCTGCGCCAACATCACCGGCCACTGCCCGCGTGAGTTACGACCCCATTACACCCACTGCTCTGTCCCCAGGAGACCCTACCCAAATGGAACACAGGATCCCCACCCAAACACAGCTCAGGGGTCCTATCCAAACACCATCCCATGCCTAGAAGGTCCTACCAAAACCTGCAGCCATGCCTGGAGACTCTACTCAAATGTTTATTTGGATGCCAACATCATGCCCTAGAAATTTTATCAAAATGATACCCCAAGATCTTACCCAAACCATACTCAGCCCCTACAAGCTTAACCTGTAGGTTAACCTGTACAGACTTTTACCAAAACAGTGCCCAGACTCCTGAAACATATTCCTAACTGCTAAAGACCCTTCCCAAGCAGCTCCTGTCATATCTAGATCTTACCCAGTCACCTGGAGCTCTATTCAAATAACTTCCTGATCCCCTGTGAACTTTTCAGATATTCACCCCAGAAACATATCCCAGAACACAGAAGACCCTACCAAAATACACGGAGCCTATCATACTCCCTTCCTACCCATCCCAAAGCAGAGACTGGGGTGGCCTGGGCAGAGGAGCACAGGGAGGACATGGTGATGCCCACAGTCCTGCTGTCCTTGCAGTGCCAGCTGTGCCCCCTGCCATGCCCCCCAGCTGCCAGGCCCTGCTGGATGCCCAGGCACTGCCCGAGCTGCCCCAGCGCAACCGGGCGCTGAGCCAGGCCTGTGCCCCCTACCAGCGTCTGTGCCCTCCGGAGGGGCCCCTGCACTCCTGTGCCCCGCTCAGCGCCCAGCTCTGCCGCCACCGCCTCCAGGAGTGCCGTGAGTGGGCACCCGCACCCCCCCGGCTCCTCCCAGAGATGGGAGACCCTACAATAACAAATGGGGTATCCCCAGGGGATGCTTGGAAGGGATATGGGGTGTTGGGATGGAGTGGGGAGATGGTGGAGGTGGGGCTATGATAGAGTGATGGGGGATCTCTGGTGAGATGGGAGGCTGGGAGATGGATCTGGGGAGGGAATTGGAGATTTAGGGGATTGAGGCATTTGGAGCGATGAGCAAATTGGGCTGGGCTGGGGCACTGAGGGGAAATGGACAATCTGCTGTGGAAGAAGTGGGCAAGGGGAGACTGGGGACACTGAGTCACGGGGGGTGATGAGCACTCCCTGGGGTGGTACAGGGGTGTTTGTTCGGGCTGATGGGGGTTTGGGGGCACTGGAGGCGATTTGAGGACAGCAGGGCTGTGGTGACATCGGAGGGGGGGTTGTCCCCACATGCCATGACAGCCTGTCCCTGCAGAGACGGTGGCCGCAGCCCCGAGTACTGACGCAGCAGCAGAGGCGGCAATGCCAGGTGAGCCGGGGTGGCCCCGCCGTGCCCACGCCATCCCCCCACCACGCCGGCGGGCGCCCCCGGCCCCCAGCTGCCTGCTGGGCCGGGGGGCAGAGGTTAGCGTCGGCAGCTGCCGGGCTGCGGGGTGCCCCCGGCCCTCCGCCCGCTCGCCTCCGTGAGCACGATGAGGCTTGACAGCGCGCCCGACGCGCCTCATCTCCCGCCACCCCCTCCACCTGCCACGGCCATCCAAGCCCACCTGGGAGACGGGGTGTCCAGCAGCCGGCCTGCAGGACATCCCCCTCATCCCGACTTTGTCCCTCAGGGAGCTGTGGGCGCCGCGGGGTCCCACAAGCCAACGCCACAGCCCCCCGAGGACGGATCATGGGCGGCAGCGTGGCCCCGCGGGGTGCCTGGCCCTGGCTGGTGTCGGTGCGGCTGCACGGGGAGCTGATGTGCGGAGGGGTGCTGGTGGGGCGCTCCTGGGTCCTCACGGCGGCACACTGCTTCGGCGGGTACAGGGGGTACACGGCAGTGCTGGGATGATGTCCCGGCAGAGGCGGGCACGGGGAAGCACCATCACCCCTGTAACTGGTTGCCCCCACCCCTCCAGGAACCGGAACGAGCTGGCGTGGACAGTGGTGGTGGGCGACCACGAGCTGGGAAAGCCGGGAGTGGGCAAGCAGGCAGTGCCCGTCCGGCGCATCCTGCCTCACCCTAAGGTCAGTGGAGGTGGGCACCACCCCCACCTCCCGTGAATGCCCCAGGGGTCCTCTCTGACATCCCCGCATCTCCTTTCAGTTTAACCCCAAGACGTTTCACGGGGACCTGGCGCTGCTGGAGCTGGCAGCGCCACTGGCCCCATCACGCACGGTCAGCCCCGTGTGCCTTCCCAGCGGCCCCTCGGAGCCCAGCCCCGGCACCCCCTGCTACATCGCGGGCTGGGGCTCCCTCTACGAAGGTAAGAGGCACCGTGAGGTGTTCCCCTCTGTGCCCACTCTGGTGCCCAGCCCCAGCACAACCAGGCAGGGCAGGGGGGTGTGAAAGAGAGGGAGATGTCCGGGCACAGGGGACCCTGTAATGGGTACCTTGCTTGGCAGAGGGACCAGCAGCCGACGTGGTGATGGAGGCGCAGGTGCCCCTGCTCAGCCAGGAGACGTGCCGGGGTGCCCTGGGCAAGGACCTTCTCACCAGCGCCATGTTCTGTGCTGGGTATTTGTCTGGAGGCATCGACTCCTGCCAGGTAACACCGTGCCTGAGGGACTGTCAGCGCCGCACTTCAGAAATCCCTCACGCAGTGCCGGGCACGTACCACAGCCCATCGGTGCGGCCGGGGGCCCAGCCCAGTCCAATGCACGGGCATTTCCCCTGCAGGGCGACTCAGGGGGCCCGCTGGCGTGCGAGGACCCCACTTCGCACCACTTTGTCCTCTACGGTATCACCTCGTGGGGTGATGGCTGCGGTGAGCGGGGCAAACCAGGAGTCTACACCCGCGTCACTGCCTTCACGGACTGGCTGAGTCTCCAGATGGACTGTGAGTGCTGCTGGCGGCACCGCGGGGGGCACGGACATGCCCAGGGGGTTTTCAGCACTCATGGCAGCGCCGGTTCCCTCACAGCTGCCCCCGGCAGCCGAGAACCGAGCTGCTTCGACCTGCTGGCCTTGGCGCGGCTGCCCCCCGAGCAGCAGTCCCCAGAGCGCGCCCGTCTCTGCGCCTTCTACGCCGGGTCCTGTCGGGCACCTCAGGGCCGGGCCACCTGTGCCCGCCTGGCCGAGGAGACCTGCCATGCCAGGATGAGACGATGTGGTGAGCTGGGAGTCATGTCAGGGCTAGGGTGTAGGGAGGGACCCCATTTCTGGTGTGGGGCCAGGGCCACGTCTCTCCCTCTATGCCCACAGAGCTGCACTCCTATGCTCAGACCTTGGTGGATCTCCTGCGCCAGGCTGGGGACTTCATCCAAAACCAGTTTGATTTCTCCTTCCTCACCCATACTCTGCCCCAGCTCCTGGGCAAGATCTACGGGCACTTCTTCCCTCCCCGTGTCCGCAGGGATGCTCCAGGTACTCTCCCAGGCTGGACCACCCTGTGCCCATTTGGGGTCCCCTCAGTCTCCCCTATGCTGCTAGTTGGAACACCAGCACCCTGCCCTGGCTTCCCAGTAGGGCTCCTCTATCCTTTGTCCTGTTCTTTTCTTGTCCCCACAGGTCTGGCTGTGGCAGGGGGCCAATCCAGCCCCACTGCAGTGGGACCCCAGAGACCCCTCAGCAGGTGTGCCACAGGATGAGGGGCTAAAGAGGTTGGGGAGGTCGTTGAGATAGTGGTGGGCACTGATTTGCCATTTTGGGGGCAGCCTGAAGCATTGGGATCCTGTTCCTGCTGTAACCAGGGCACCCCCCCAGGGTGCCCAGGTGGGGTGCAGAGGGTGGCATTGCCCACTCAGTCTGAGCTTGCCCCCTGTGCTTCCAGGTGGGAGGGCAGGCGGCTGCCCCCCTTTGCAGAGCTTTTTGGGGTAGTGGGACCCCAGCTGCAGGACTGGGTGGAAGCTCTGAGGACCATGGCAGGGGGCAGCCCCCTGGTGACAACACAGGACAAGGAGCAGCTCCCCGGGGAGACGCAGCTCTTCCTGCAGGTATGTAGGGAGGGACCTCCTGTCTTCTTGTGACTGGGCCACAAGGGACCAAACACCTTCAGTTCCCCTGTGTCCCCTCCTGACATCGCTTGGGTCCATTGTCCTCTGTGCAGCCACACAAGGGGCATCCCTCACTTTACCACCACAGAAGGGGCATCTCACTCTCCCCATCTGAAGCTCCCAAGTCCAGCCAGTGCAGAGCCAGCCATAGATCTGACCCTGCAGTTTAGGATCTGACCCAACACAGCCACAAAGCAGCTGCATGTCACCAATGCCCTGTCTGACACCACCACACTTGCACTCTGCCACCATGCATGTGGCTGTGCCCACGGGTGCCCTGTGGGTGCCCCATCACCCATCCTGTCACCCTCTTCCCTTTGTCAGGGTGAGGATGTGGTGGAGGACATGGTGGCACAGGGACGAGCCTTCCTCACCCAGCTGCGGGCAGAGTTGGACCTTGGCACCACCATGGAAACCATGGAGCCACAATGGGCATCTGGAGAGCTGGCAGGGACACCTGTGCCAAGCCATGAACCTCGTGAGCCTGGAGGGATTGGGAGCAGTGGGGCAGCATCCACGGGCCAGCTCTGTGTCTGGGCAGTGCCCACCAGGGTTTTACACCTCTCTCGGTGCAGGGTCTGTGCTGAGGGAGAAACGTGAACTGGTGCCCACGGAGCTGCCCAGGGTGGAGGAGGAAGAGGAGGAGGAGGCAGGAATGGGCAGAGGTGAGCTCCCAGCTAGACCCTGTGGGGTGCTAGGTATCACTGTGGGGATAGTGACAAGCCCAGCCTTGCTCCCCTGTCTCAGGGCTGTCCCATTTCAGCGGGGAAAGTCTTTTGCTGTATTTCCCCGCCTCTGCCCATGCTCCCCTAGTGTCCCCAGAGCAAGGGTGCTGCTCCCTGTGGTGGGCAGCAGCATGGTGCCCCACAATTGATCCCTGATGTCCCTTCCATGTCTCTCCTGCCCATCCTGGGGGTTGCAGCCTGTCCTGGCCTCAATGAGTCGGCAGTGCGGGTGGGCGCGGTGCGGGACCTGCACGCCTGGGTGCTGCGGGTGCCCGAGGCAGACCTGGCCATGACCTTCCAAGAGGTGAGTGCCCCATCCAGCCCCTCCAAGCCGTACCCCCTGGCAGCCAGGCAGTGCCATCCCCCAGCCTGCCACGGTCCCGCTCTGCCCATGGCTCCCCTGGGACTCATGGTGCTGCTGTCTCCCCACAGATCCTGGTGGACTTGGGCTCCAAAAACACCAAGGGACTGTACCGGGCACAGGTTCGGGCCACTGTAGGGGGCCGCCCCACAGCCTTCACTGGCCTTGTGGGGCTGGAGAGTGACTCACTGGCCCGTAGCATGCCTGGCCTCGTTGCTCTGGCTCTCGAAGCACTGAAAACCTAATGGGGCAGTGTGCCAGCATGGGGAGAGGGCACTGGGGCAGGTGTCTCTTACGTCCTTCAAACACACTCCGCTCCCAGTCTTAGGCTCTTCCACTCCTTTGTCCCTAATTGTACCTCAGTCTCTCTTCCCACCAACACTTCCTTACTTCCCCAGGGCAATGGGGCCCTGGTGGGTGCCTGAAGCATCTCAGCCAGGAATCGCCATCCTCCTCTCCCCCACCTTGGCAAGCCTACCCTCACCCCATGGTCCCCAGAGGCACCTGAGCTGTTATTTATTTGTACAGAGAAGGTTTATTTTTCAATAAAGAAGGGCTCTATTTTCCAGTAGCTGGTGAATGTGAAGTGAGTGCTGTGCCACAGTGCTGGCAAAGTGGAGGGACTGGAGGGACTTTCCAGAGGAGTTATGATATCCCATTGTGCCCCCCTTGTACTCTGAAGTGATGCCACCAGCCTTGGTTCCTGCTGTGCCCACACTGGCACAGATTCCCCAGCCTCCTCCCCAGGGGTCAAACACTCCTCCTGCCCATGCAACACCCACAGCACAGCACTGATGCTCACCCTGGTGACACCCCTCAGGGACCCACATGAAACCTCCCAAGGCAGGGGACGAGCGTGCCCTGGGTCAGTGGTGGGTGCCAGCCCTGTGCTTGGGCATCAGGTACCCTGGGGACCCTGCCATGGAGACCCTGCTACTTGAGCAGCACCACGAGGACTGCTGAGCAGCAGGGAAGGGATGGCAGCTCCCCTTGCCCAGCAGTGCCTGTGCTGGGGTGTCCAGGCTCAGGGTGATGAGCTGACACCCGTGGGGCCAGCAAGGCCAGCTGTGCCTGCCCATCTCCCCTTCCCAGCACGTGGGGGTGCCGGAAGAGAGGGGTTGGAGCAGCTCTCTGGTGCCGGTACCCTTCCCCCTCAGCACCTGGCACCATCCATCTCCCACTCCCTCCGGCAGCCGGACATCCGCTCAGCCAGGCCGGGCAGGGAAGCGGCCAGGGCCTGGCACGGCGTGAGGGCACCGTGGGCACCGCATGGGGAACCTGCTGCAGCAGCTGGCCCTGCTCGGGGCACTGATGCTGTCGGGTGAGCAGGATCTGGGTCATGGGGTGCCCTGTTGCTCTGCTGCATGGGGAGTCCATGGGGTTATGGGTCCCCTCGATGGGGTTGGTGGGGGATGATGGTGGCAGCATCCAAACTGGGCACCAGGGTCCCCAGGGCTGCATTTTGGGTATTACCTGGCAGAGTCTGCTCACTGCGTGTCCTTTGTGCTTCTTTCCTGGCTCTGACACCCAGAGCCCTGTGTCCCTGCCCAGGCTGTGTGCTGTCAGTGCACAGTGTCATTGTATCCATGTGTCCCTGTAAGTGCCTGTCTGTGTCCAATCTATCACCACGTGTCCCTGCACCCACCAGGTCCATGTCCATGAGTCCATGTGTGCTCTGTGTGTACAGCCACCTGTGTGCAAGGTTCCACCATGTCTGCACCCAAATGTCTCGTGTCTGTCCCTCTCTGTGGTGGGTTTGTATCTGTGTGTCCCTCTGTGTCTGTGCCCATGTCCTTTCCCGTGACCATGTGTGACCATGTGCTCCCACGTGTCTGTCATTCCTGCGTGTCCACGCCTGCTCTCCTATGCAGCACAAACATGCAGTGTCCGGGCCTGTTCCTCTCCCCTTTATTCTTTTACCACCCTGCCCTTGCCAAGCATCCCTACGGGGTGGCACTGGGCCCAGTAACCCCTGAGCCCCCTGGTTTGCCTGACCCCACACCCCCAGGTGGGCTCTGCGTGAACCACGAGGAGCGGCTCATCCACCACCTGTTCGAGGAGAAGGGCTATGACAAAGAGCTGCGCCCTGTGGTCTCCACTGACGAGGTCGTGGATGTCTACCTGGCCCTCACTCTCTCCAACCTAATCTCACTGGTGAGCCCCAGTGGGCAGGGCACACTGTGGGGTGCTCCCCAGCCATGCCCCAACTTTAGGGCTGGTTGCATGGGGAGGGAACCCTGAGGCTGCTGTCCCAGCCCTGGCTGGTGAGGGTTGGGGGTCCTGGGTTGGGGGGACATCCTGGTATCTCACTGTCCCCTGTTGCTGTTTGCAGAAAGAGGTGGACGAGACACTCACCACCAATGTATGGCTCGAGCACGTGAGTAGGCACAGGTGACACAGCATCAGTTGTGCCACCATGGGGCATGGTGAGGGGGTGACCTGAGGATCCTCCCCTCCAGGGCTGGACTGATTACCGCCTGCAGTGGAACAAGTCTGAGTTTGGGGGCGTTGAGGTGCTCCGCCTGCCACCCGACATGCTGTGGCTGCCGGAGATAGTCCTGGAGAACAAGTGAGCTGTGCCTTAATATCCCTTGCCAATCCTTCTGAACTGTTCCCAGTGATCGTCCAGGAGTCCCCTGGCCCCTTCCCAGCTGTGCCATAACCTTGTCTCCCTCCTGGCACAGCAATGATGGGCTCTTTGAGGTCGCCTACTACTGCAACGTCCTCATCTACAACACGGGCTACGTCTACTGGCTGCCACCCGCCATCTTCCGCAGCACCTGCCTCATCAACGTTGACTTCTTCCCCTTTGACTGGCAGAACTGCTCCCTCCGGTTCAGGTGCTGGGTGGCTGGGTCAGGGCAGCAGGGTGGCCATGTCATGCCTGGGTGCCCACTGCTGCCAGTGCATCTCCTTGCTGTCGAGGTGCAGCAAGGTGGGGGTCTGTAGGTGGCTTGGTGGCCTAAGTCCACCATGCTGGAGGTCAGGGTGGGTTGGGTGGTGGATAGCCAGCAACCCCTCACTGTCTGTCCCCCTGGCTGTGGCCCAGGTCGCTGGCATACAGTGCCCTGGAGATCAACATGCACTTGAAGACGGACAGTGACCCAGACACAGGGAAGTCTTACCCAGTGGAGTGGATCATTATTGACCCCGAAGGCTTCACAGGTAATGCTGGTGCTCTCTGCATGTCCTGTGGCAGTGGGACACCCTGTAAAGGGCAAGGGGGAGCACTCTGGAGTTGGGGCACACTGCCATGGAGAAACTTCACTACCTGGGGTTTTGGTATCCTGGCACTCCTCCCACCTTGGAATGCTATCCACACCCTGGGAGGGCAGACTGGCGCTAGTGGACCTGGTAAGGATGGTCATGGCGTCCCTCATGCTGTCCCCTGTGCCCTGGCAGAGAATGGGGAATGGGAAATCATCCATCGCCCAGCCCGCAAGAACGTCTACCCTGACATTCCCTTGGACACCAGTGAGCACCAGGACATCACCTTCTACCTCATCATCAAGCGCAAGCCGCTCTTCTATGTCATCAACATCGTCATTCCCTGCATCCTCATTGCCTTCATGGTCATCCTTGTCTTCTACCTGCCCGCTGACAGTGAGTGAGCCCTGTGGCATGTGTGCCAGCAATGGGAGTCACTCCGTGGGCCATCTCCGTGTCCCACATCTGCACCAGGTCCTGGGCACAGCAACACCTCAATGGCCAGAATGAGGACATCCTGAAACTGAAATATCCCCATGTAGAACACCACCACCCCAGCCAGACATCCTGGCAGAGGTGCACTTGGGCACAGGATATCCTGTGCAGGACCCCATAACATAAAACTCCTATATGAAGCACTGTATCATGGGACATTGGAAGGGCAACCCTGGCACTGGCAATTCTGCTAGAGATGCCTGGGGCAAGGTTTGCCCTGAGCTCACCTCCTTCTCCAGGTGGTGAGAAGATGACCCTGGTAATCTCAGTGCTCCTGGCCCAGTCTGTCTTCCTCCTGCTGATCTCTCAGCGCCTGCCTGCCACTTCCCACGCCATCCCTCTCATCGGCAAGTGAGTCTTGGGCACCTCAGAGTGCAGTGGGAACATTGTGGAGTCCCTTGATGCTAGAGGGCAGCTCTGCCTGTGCCCAGTCCCTATGGCAATGGCAGCTCCAAGATCATGTTCCCTACCAGGTATCTGCTTTTTATCATGCTGCTGGTGACAGCTGTGGTGATCATCTCCGTCGTGGTACTCAACTTCCACTTCCGCACCCCCAGCACCCACATCATGTCTGACTGGGTCAGAGAGGTGAGCGGGGTGTGGGCTGGGGTGGATGCACTGATGGGTACCAGGGTCACACTGTACCCCACAGAGGGCATGGGGCAGCACACCCCTGTCATTGCATCTGTGCCAGATGGAGTTTGTAGGCAGAAAGTGGGGACAAGGTCAGATCACACTGGGGAGGTGGCCAAGGGACATGACACTCCCTCTTGCATTCCAGGTCTTCCTGGAGAGCCTGCCCCGGCTGCTGGGCATGGCACAGCCATCCGAGAGCCCGGCGGGCGCCCCGTGCATCCGGCGCTGCAGCTCGGCTGGCTACATCGCCAAGGCAGAGGAATACTTCAGCGTCAAGTCCCGCAGCGAGCTCATGTTCGAGAAGCAGTCGGAGCGACATGGGCTGACCAGCCGCGTCACCCCTGCCCGTGAGCAGGGACACAGGGAGGGGTGGTGGGGCTGGGGTCTCCAGGGCTGGCAGCCCCTCGGAGCCCATCTCACTGCCCCCTCTTATCCCCAGGTTTGGCACCGCTGGGCACGGACTCAGGTGAGGAGCAGCCCTACGAGCACATCAAACCCGTCATTGACAATGCCAACTTTATTGTCAAGCACATGAGGGATGAAAACAACTACAATGAGGTGGGGGCCGTGGGCACTGGGAGGACAGGAGGGGCTCTTTGTGCCCATTGTGCCCTCCCACTGCCTGGCTCCTGGCTCTCCCCACAGGAGATCGACAACTGGAACCGCGTGGCCCGGACCCTGGACCGCCTGTGCTTCTTCCTCATCACCCCCACGCTGGTGGTGGGCACCCTCTGGATCTTCCTCATGGGCATCTACAACCACCCACCACCACTGCCCTTTGCTGGAGACCCCTATGATTACCGGGAGGAGAACAAGCGCTTCATCTAGGGGGGGTCCACCCTCTCCCCCACCTGTCTTGGTTTGGGAAAATAAAGCTGGGTACTTCTTGCCATGGGGTACAGAACTGCTGGCTGCCCTCAGTGTGTCCCACTGGGCATGATGCCCAACCAGAACTGTGTGTGTCCTGGAGAGAGTGATGCCCACCCAGGGAATGAGTGTTTTTGGATGTCCTGAGTGTGGGGGACCCCAGCTGCAGCTGGAAGGGGTGATTGTTAGAGGGGATGTGGTGGTACCAGCCCTACTACCCCTGTGGGCCGGGCACTTGGGGCAGGATGGGTTGGGAAGGGCGTTGGCCCCTCCAGCACAGCACCATCCCCTGCAGATCCACTGCAGCTGGCAGAGATGCCATCAGTGCCCACATTTCTCCCCACCCCATGGTGCCCCAGCCAGACCCACAGTGTCCCCCCAGCACACCCCATCCCACTGCACAAGGCTGGGGGCCCAGAGACGTGTCTCCTTCCCTCTGCAGTGGGATGCCAGGGCTCTGGTTTCAGGGGACACAGCTGACATCCCCCCACCGGCGGTGGCCCAGGACAGCTGTCACATCCTCTCCACTGAGCCAGAAATTTCACCACACCCCCACTCTCCCCACACCCCCATTTCCCCCTCCCCATGATACTGCTAAACAGGGGCTGGAAAGATTTGAACCCGCTGGGGGCACCATCACTCCCCAGGCTCATCCGATGGGACTTGCCTGCCCCTTTCCCACCCTATATTCTGGGGGCAGCCACTGCCATGGCAGGGACAGGATGTGCTGGCAGGGGGTCACCCCTTTCCCATAACCTGCAAGGAGATGCCCCCCTTTATGGGAGACATGGGGAACCCAAGGCACACAGCTCATTTTCCCCCTTGCCCAAATTCGAACCTCTCGGGCACAAAATGCCAGAGGAGCTTCCCAGCAAACTGGCGTCGCCCCACCAGCGGGGGAAGTGGGTGGTCACTCCCGGGCCCCCGTGGCTGTCGGGAGCAGCTGACAGTGGCAGGGGACAGCTGTCCCGTCCCTGCGGGCGCCGGGCCCAGAACAGTCGGCGCGGGCGGCCGAGCGGAGCCCCAGCCCCTGCGCCCCCGGCACCGCCATGCGTGGCCACGGCCTCCTCCTCGTCCTCTGCACCCTGACAGGTAAGAGCTGCCCGTCCAGGGAGAGGCCTGGAGGGTACCTGACTACCTCCCACCTTTGCACTGGGGGTTTGTCACCCCTGGGACAGCGCCAGGCACCGCCCCACCGGGCTGTCGCTGTGCTGCTGGCAGCCCACGGCCTCCGCGTCCTGCCCCGGAGAGGTGCCCGAGGAGCTGGGTGAGGGCGGGGTGGGGACACACCCCTGCGCTGGGCACTGGTGGGACTGTCAGCATCACGGAGCAGAGCGCACACACCCGCAGGAACACACGCCTGGGCATCCCTCTCCTGTGCACAGCCCCTGTGCCTCCCCCCTCAGCGTATCATGTCCAGGGGACATCAGTGACCCTGCTGCCTTCCCTTTGGGTGTTCCATGTGCCCTCCCAGGTGTGGGCTGCAGGAACCAGGAGGAGAAGCTATTCGAGGACCTCATGTCCAACTACAATCGACAACTACGCCCAGCTCGGGGGAATGAAATCATCGATGTCTCCCTCAAGCTCACTCTCACCAACCTCATCTCCTTGGTGAGAGACCCCCCCCCAGTGGCACAGAATTTGCCCCTACATGTGGGGCAGAAGGCAGGGCACTAAAGCCATCTCCCTCATTCCTTCCCTGCTAGAATGAACGGGAGGAGACCCTCACCACCAATGTCTGGATCGAGATGGTGAGACCCCACCCCTCTGTGCAGGATCATGCCCAGCTATGTTTGCATATCAGGGTGGCACCCCACGAGGGCTGGCGCTGTAACCTGCATCCTCTTTTGTGGGCATCCCCAAATGAGCCCATTTTGTGGGCAGTGTGGCACAGGCAGCTCACAATTTCCTTCATCTTGGGGGGCTCCATGATGTTTCCTCCTCATGTCTCCTTCTCTCAGCAATGGTCTGATTATCGCCTGAGCTGGGACCCTGAGAAATATGACAACATCCAGCAGCTGCGGCTGCCCTCCACCATGGTCTGGCTGCCAGACGTCGTCCTGGAGAACAAGTAGGTGACAGTGCAACGGGGACATGTCCCAACACAGGGCTGGCAGTTGCCCCCTGGCCATAGTTTGGGGCTGAGCCCATCCTTTTCCCCTCAGCATTGATGGGACATTTGAAATCACCCTCTACACCAACGTGCTGGTGTCCCCTGATGGCAGCATCTACTGGCTGCCCCCTGCCATCTACCGCAGCGTCTGCGTCATCCACGTCACCTACTTCCCCTTCGACTGGCAGAACTGCACCATGGTCTTCCAGTGAGCATGAGCACCATGGCAGCTCCTCCTGGGACACAGGGATTAGCGTGGGATGCCCACCTTTGCCCCTGGGCAGATAAGTGCCACCTACCTATCCCCTGCCACTTGGCAGGAGGCACCACGGACAAGTCAAGCACTCCAAAGCTGAGCTTTGGGGTGGCCAGTATGACCTGGTGCCACACTGGCACCTTTTGCCCATCCAGCTTGCTGCATGCCAGCCTGTGCCACCACCTCATCCCTCCCTAGGTCCCAGACGTACAGTGCCAATGAAATCAATCTGCTGCTGACAGTGGAGGATGGCCAGACCGTGGAGTGGATCTTCATTGACCCCGAGGCTTTCACAGGTAACACTGCAGCCACAGCCACAGCAAAAGAGTGTCCCACCAGAGGGGACATCCAGCAGGTGTGCTGCTGCATTAGTGGCTGCCAAAAGCAGGGCTGCAGGGACTATTAGCAGCTCCCACCATTACGCGGGCACTTAAGTTATTAGTGGAAGCGGGAGCGTGGGAGAGATTTGTTTTTCTAACCCCCCCCTGGTTTGGGGCTCTTGCAGCCTGGCAGCTGCTGCGGGAGAGCACTGCTCCTGCAAGCTTGATTGATGCTGGGAACGTAGCTGTCATGGCCAAACAATGACGTTTTCCATCACATTTTAATTGCATATTGAAGGAACAAAATGCTTTTCGGGCAGTGAGATTTATTTTTTCATTACCGGCTTGAGTTGCGATCTTGACTGGGAAAAAATCTATTGCTCCCGTGGAGAGCAGGGGATAGCAGTGCGCTGTCACCATGTCATGCTTGGCTTCTCTCTGTGACACTGTGGAAATGGGGAGATAGGGGGACCCCAGCCCCACAGCTGTAGCCCTGGGAGTCCCCAAGGGGTTGAGGGCACCCCATTTGTGCCCAGCTGCCCCATCCAACTGCTTTTTGGGGTATTTTGCCCAGGCACCATGGCATGTTCCATAGTGCTCATCTCCTTCACGAGTGGCTCTAGCACTGTGCACGGCCTGAGTGCCCTGTGGGGCCCATGCCAATCACCAGTCCTCCCATTTCTCCTTGCACTGGGGGTCTGGAGGCCCAGTGTCCCTGTGGGGACAGGGGGACTCACCTGGCACCATCACGGTGCAGAGAACGGCGAATGGGCCATCAAGCACCGCCCTGCTCGGAAGATCATCAACTCGGAGCACTTCACCCCAGACGACATCCAGTACCAGCAGGTCATCTTCTACATCATCATCCAGCGCAAGCCACTCTTCTACATCATCAACATCATCGTGCCCTGTGTCCTCATCTCTGCCATGGGTGTGCTCGTCTACTTCCTGCCTGCCAAAGGTACACTGGGAGCGTGCCCACTGCGGGCATAGGGATGTGCAAGGGGATGGCAACACTCCAGGAAGGGTTCCTTGTCCCCTTGTGCTCGTGACCATCAGTATCATCTCTCACCCACTCCTGTAGTATTTGGACTGGGGGAAGTGTGTACATTTCTAGGTATCCCATAGTTAATGCCTCAAGACAGGACTTGTCTAATTCAGCTTTTGGGTGGGGGTTTTTTGCCTTAAAAGGGCAGAGCCCACAGCACTGCCCTGTGCCAAACTCTGCCTTTGCCCCTCCTTGGCAGCGGGTGGGCAGAAATGCACTGTCTCCATCAATGTTCTCCTGGCCCAGACTGTCTTCCTCTTCCTCATTGCCCAGAAGGTGCCTGAGACCTCCCAGGCTGTGCCTCTCATTGGGAAGTAAGTGACACATTGGGATAGGGGTGTCAGCCCTCTTGTCACACTGTGCCAGCAGGGTCTCAGGTGCTGTGGAGCAGCCAGTGCCCAGGAACAAGACCCTGGTACAGAAATAACCCTCAGTCCAGATGGGGCTGATACAGGGTTACCACTTGCCTGTGTTTCACTGCCAGTCACCAGCTTCCAGCCCAGAAGGGCACAGAGAAGGACCTTGCATGATCATAGCTTGTGACCCAGCAGCCCTACTGAGGCTCTGTGCCCCCTCCCCAGATACCTGACCTTCCTCATGGTGGTGACAGTGGTGATTGTGGTGAATGCTGTCATTGTCCTCAACGTCTCCCTGAGAACGCCCAACACTCACTCCATGTCCCAGAGAGTGCGCCAGGTACCTGCCATCATCCCCCTGCCCTTTATACAGGGGGAATGGGATGGGTATTTGGGGATCGAGGCCATGTCCCTTGCACAGTAAGGACATGCACTCAGGCATGCCTTCATCTGAGTGCAAGTCCTGGCACAAAGAGAAAGTCCTAGATGTCCCCAGTGGACCACACTGTGCCACCAAGCCACTCCCAACGCCGGAGAGCAGCAGGTGCCAACATCCCAGTAACACCATGCTCCAAGCAATGCCAGGGAAACCAGTCACACCCTGTGGGTGCTCTAGGTGCTGTGAGGGGGACAGATCCCCACAGGTCACACTGTGCCCAGGTGTTTCTGCACCTCCTGCCCCGCTACCTGGGCATGGCCATGCCAGAGGAGACCCCAGGGCCTCCGCGAGCCATCCGCAGACGCAGCTCCCTGGGGCTCATGGTGAAAGCTGATGAGTACATGCTCTGGAAAGCCAGGACCGAGTTGCTCTTTGAGAAGCAGAAGGAAAGAGATGGGCTGATGAAAACCGTGCTAGAGAAGATTGGTGAGTGACCCCAGGGGGGTGGCACCTCCCTGTGAAGTTGGGCTTTGTGCCGGTGGCTGAGCGCTTGCTGGTGCCTGCTGTGCTGGCTCTGCTGCTCGCAGGACGTGGTCTGGAGAGTGGCAGTACCCAGGATTTCTGCCAGAGCCTGGAGGAGGCAGGTCCTGAGATCCGTGCCTGCGTGGATGCCTGCAACTACATCGCCAATGCCACACGGGAGCAGAACGACTTCAGCAGCGTGAGTCAGGCCTGGGGGAGAGGGATTTGCATGGGGGGCAGTGGGTGCAGCCCTCACCCTTCTTGTGCCACGGGCAGGAGAGCGAAGAGTGGATGATGGTGGGACAGGTGATCGACCGTGTCTGCTTCTTCATCATGGCCTCTCTCTTTGTGTGTGGCACCGTTGGAATCTTCCTCGTGGCTCACTTCAACCAGGCACCTGCCCTGCCCTTCCCTGGGGACCCCAAGCAGTACCTGCCAGAGTGATGCTCACAGGTTCCCACCAGCCAAGTGGTGGAGATGGGGGAAGGAGTAACATGGGGTGCTCATGCTGTGCTGAATGTGGAAATAAAGCCTCCAAGTCTTGCAAGCCTCCATGGCATCTCTGCTCCACGCCCACCCACCTCAGAGGCTGCATGTGCACCCCATGCAGGCTGGCCACACACCTCTAAGCTGCACAGTCCTGTGAGGTGAGACATGGGGAAACTGGAGCAGTCAGACCTCTAACAGGCCATGCAGCAGTGCTGGCAGCAAGGGCCATATCACCCCACTGTAAATTTACAAATTCAAGCCCACAGAAATGGGAATACTGTTATCCCTGATATGGCAGGGGGGAGGAATCACAGCTACAGCTGCCCATTTTGGGACAACAATAGAGCCCATGGATGGGATTGGTGGCAGGTAATTGTTCCAGCCATTTATGCCCTGACTGTGGGTCTAGGGGACAGGTAAAGTGCTGTCCTTGATCCCTAGCGAGCAGCTTGAGGTGGAAAGACCGGGCCACCAGGCACTCAAACACCCTTAGGAATGTGTGCCCTGTGGCATCCATCCTGCTGGGAGCATCAGCATGACTCCCTCCCCCACCAGCCCTCCTTGCACTATGGGATCATTTCTGTGAAGCACAGCCCCTTCCCCCATCCCAGCAACGCTGCATCCCCCTGTGCCCCTCAGTGACCTCTGGGGCCTCTGGCTTTGTCCCTGCTGGCAGGGGAGATGAGAGAGGTCAGCCTGGGAATGGTGGCAAGCAGCATCTGCTCCTCTGTGATCCAGCCCATGCCACCTGCACCTGGCTGGATCCAGGACGTGCATCAACCTCACAGTCCCAGCACCGGCTGCCTCTGCTGCTGCTGCTGGGAGAAAACCAATTGGTGACTGCCCACAACTGCCCCTGGCACTGCCTGACAGGGGTGAGGGTGCTGTGGGCACGGATGGAGGAGGGAGGAAAACACAGCAGCTGAGACATCACTTCTTGGACATCTGCAGCCTGGTCATGGCCTGGAACCACTGGGGGCTGTGCCAGCCTGCCCCTGCTTTCTGCAAGGTGGCTTCTCCTGCCCTATTCCTATGAGATCTGTAATGCCCACAGCACCAACACCAGGTGAGTAAGGCGCTCCCAGCTGCCACCTTGAAGGAGGTGGGCATGGTGATCACCAGTGCAGGCAAGGGTGGTAAGAGGACCTTAGCTGGATCCTCCCCCCTGCCTGGTCACTTCACTTGGCCACAATCCAGGTGAGGTGACCAGCTCCTGGGGCACTGTACTCCTGGCCACAGTCTTGCTGTAAGTGATGGCACTGTGCAGTACCCCTGTCCTGCCACAGCCATGTCCTCTCAGTGGCTGAAAGGATAGACCCTCCCAGCCCAGTGTCCACAGCCCTGTGAGAGCCAGGAGCTGCTGTAAGTTCCCCAAAACAGCATGAGGCATGTCCACAGCCACCAGGCTTTGTCCCCAAGAAGATGCATAATTAATGAGCTCTGGTCTGCCTTTTCTTGGCCATTTTCCATTGATTACTGGGTCCCTATTGCTCTGCTGCCAGTCTTCAGGGCTGGGTATTGTCACCCACTTCTTACCACTCCAGGGATGCTGCTCCTTCCAGTGAGCTCAGGCTCCAGCATTAAATCCATACAGCACAAGTGGAAACAGATGAGCTTTTCCAGTCAACCATCCTTGCAGGATCTGGCAGGGGAACACCCTCTGAGGTTAAGGGTGGAGTGCAGTGAGAGGAAAAGTTTCCTCAGACCAGTATCAGCCCCAAGTGCCCACACTCCATCAAGAAGCACTCAGAAAAGGCAACATCATCCTCCAACTGCTCCCCTCCACAGAGAGAACTTTCTGTCTGTGGGCTGGGAACAGCCACCAGCGCCCATCAGACTTGCTGTAGCCAGAGACACTCAGGGCCCAGGAGCTCACCATAGCTCAGCATTCCCTTGGGAAAGAATTCAAGAGAATGCTCTTCTTTGGTCTCCAGGGCTCAAAGCTCTTCCAGTTGCCCCAAAGCCACTTTGCAGGGATTTAAAGTTCAAGAATGTTCAAAGCCTTTGGGACAAGGAAAGTAGGAAAGGTCTTGACTCACTGCAAATTTGGGGCTCCCATGGCTAGAGGCTTCCTTCCTGAATGAAGAGGATCTGAAACCTCTTTCTAAAGCACAACAGAAGCTCCTTCCCTTCCCAAACAACCTCATGCCTGTGTTTTTACCATTCTCATTAGCAGCACACAGCAGATCACAAACCAAAAGTCCAGCTCGAAAACCAGTCTGGTTCCATCCCTCTCCAGGCTATAGAAGGCACCTGGTGTTTGGCACTGATCAACCACTGCTTTTTTCCTGACCTCAGGAAAAGTAGCCTTCAAGAGGACAAACTCCACACCCAGCCAGCTCACTCTCTTCAAGGCTGAGTGAGAGAAACCCCAGTTCCTCTAAATTTCAGCCATGGGGGCAGTGGGAGGAGAGGAACAGCCTCTCTGGGAAGGGCTCTTCCACAGCTCACTCACAAAGCATATTTAAGGGCAAGCACAGCAGGACCACAGCATTTTCAGATTTAATAGCAAGCCTGCACGCATCAGCACCAGCTTAGACAAGGGGCATCAGAGGCGAGAAGTGGGTGAGCACATGAAATAACAGAGGTGGACATGACGCACAGCTGGGCACAACAAAAGGACTAAAGCCCTAAGTGATGTCATCTGCAAAAAGCTAAATGTGCTGTGAATAAAAGGAACCTGCAGCTAATATTTCAGCCCTGCCTTGTAAGGCTATTTTTGCTTAGATTGCCAAAATGTAATTACAACTAAATCCCCCCTAACAAATACTGGAGAGCAGCAGGGGAGAGTTGTATTTAAAAGGAATCTTAAGTAGGAGCTGTAGTAGTACCTGCTTGCAGCAGGGAAAACAAACCCTGTCTGGAAAAGAGCATTTGGTTGAGAGCCGGTGACAAACAAGTGCCGAAAGCAGGTCTCAAGAAAGAGAGGGATGCCACTACAGCTTGGGGAACAGCCCTGCTCCCTGCCCAGACAGGTGTTAACTGCCTGACCACGGGGAGCACTTAGTCATTGCTGTCAGTGCAAAGAATGTCTCCAGAGACAGCCTAGAACTGACACTCTCAACGAAGAAAACAAACCCTTCAGAAGACTGAATATTTTAAACTCTTTTCTCTGCCAGTCTTGGCTGCTTTCAATCTAGACTTCAATAGTAAGACAAGGAATTTGCAATTGGAGTCATGAGGCTGAAGGTCTCCCAGGCCCCAAGGCTGGTAATTGTCCCAGACACGGGCTGCTGGCTCTGCAGTCATGTGCAGATTGGCCCAAGCAGCCCCCGCTCCTGGGGGACTGCACAGGGCACATGGGGCAGGAGATGTCCCCGTCACTGGCCACAGCCTCCCCTCCTGGGCCCAAGGCAAAGGCTCCATTAAAAATGAAAGCAATTGTGCGATTCCCCAAGGAAAAGGAGAAAAGGCTGGAGCTGTTAATGAGTACAATTAGTGTTGTAGTCAAGCAGAATCAGAGGAAATAATTAGCTCCTATTGTTTCCGTGGCATCCCAATTGCAGCCATGCTGTCTTTCCAGGCAACAACCTATCATTTGAGGCTCACCCCGGAGGACAGGGGGTCACTCCCAGCCCCTCTTCTGGTCACAGCTGTCACACAGCTATGAGCAGCACGCTGGGCCATTGCCCTGTCTACTACACCCATTGGGGGCCCAGTTTCCCAGGTGGCCAGAGACTTGCAAACCCCAGTGCACACCAGAAGCAGGCTTGGCCCTGAATTCAGCCAATGCTGCTGGCTCTCCACTGAGACAGAGTGAAGGCAGCTGACACCAAACATTTCTTTGTCCTGGTTTAAGGGAAGCTCACATCCCTCTCCATAACAAACAGGGGTGGGTACAAGGCACTGCTAACCTGGGAGTATAAAGAAGAGGCAAAGACAAAGCAAGCAGCCCCGAGAAATACCACCCCACTGAATTTCAGACAGTGTGAAAAAAGAGACTGAAAGAAACAAAGAGACCCAATAATTTATTGGCAGAACTGAAAAGGGGCATTTGAAAACCACAGGGCTGACTCTCAACTGGGATGCTCCTCCCAGCTGCAGAGAGATTTATAATACTGGTATCCCTCAGCAAAAGGCTCTGATGTTGAGGCAGAATCCCAGAGATCCTGCGTGCCATGTAGAGAAAGACAGGAAAGTGCTGCAAGATGCGGCCCCAAGGGCCCGCTGCTAACTGAAAGGCTGCCTCCCGCCCCACTGCTAAAAAAAAGTTTGTGTAAGACAAAATCGGCCTCTATTGTCACCACTGCTGGAGGGCTGCAGATGGATCCTTCCCCCAGGGAGGAGTGCGAGAGTGGCCCATGAGTCCCTTCAGAGGTCGGAGGGCACTCTCAGTGCTTTCAACACGGAGAGAGGAGCTTAGTGCCAACTCTTGTTCTCACAATGTGATTTTTGTGTTTCGAAAGCTTGAATTATCCCTGGAAAACAGAGGGAGAAAGAAAGTGATTAAAGATGTGCATTCCTTCAGATCACAGCACCTCCCCATTCTCCCCACCACAGCTACCAGTGTTGCCATCCCAGTACATCACTCAAAATCAACGCTTGTTAAATTTCCCATGCAGATCTTCCTAACTACAGACTTCTCACACAAGTCAGCTGTCACTCCAGAACACTTGGAACAGAAGGAGATCCTGGTTCATCCCCATTCAATGAAAAGAAAAAACTGTCATCTTCTGTGAGCAAAGCACATGACACAATGTGAAGGAAACCTCCCTGATGGATTCTGGTGTTTAAACAATTTGCAAGGTCTCTTCTTTACCAAACAGTTATCTTGGGGATTTTGTCTGGAGCACAAATATACTATCAGACCAACCTCCCCCTGCCTCTGTCGGTCGTATTTAGTCATACTGTCAACAAGTTTAGTTCTCTGATCTCTCCTACCTTAAAGGAGTATCTAATCTGAAAAGTGTGTTTCCCTCAAGTTTAAACAGAAGAGTTTCTTCAGTAGCTTCTACTCACTCATGAGTACAGTCACAAGCCTCAGGGGCTACTGACCAAGGAAGGAGTGCTGGTCTACAACCTCCCTCAGTACAGTCTCATGGCACTGCAACAATTGAAGTTGGGACAGGTTACAGAAATCTGTTATTGCTTACTGCCAGCCTGTGAGCAACAGCAATAGGCAAAGCGTATTTCCATATTAATAGGTGGTGTGTTGGAAACAAAGGAGATTACAATTACTTTGAGAGGATAGGTTTGGCAGCTTTTCCCATAAACAGGGACAGGGCTGTAAGTTGCCCAAGCCAAAACATTTAGGGATGCCCCAGGACATACCACACCAAATGACTGAAGAGCAAAGGCAGCAACTTCAGCAGCAAGGTGCTGTGCAGGTCTGTGAAATTCCACTCAAACCCTTGAGCTATCACTGTGTGCTGCCAGGAGCTGCATGGCAGCTGTACCAGCACAGGCTGGAACACCTCCAGGAGGTGGGCTGGAGAACTGGAAGAGCAGAAGGAAGTAGAAACCACTTTTTAGAGTTAAAAAAGTTACTCTGCTATGACATGACAGCAAAAAACATGCTGGAGGCCATCTGCAGAAGACTGGGGTTCACCTTTGCACTTGCCAGAAGAGCAGGCTAGGCTCCCATTTGGGAATGTGATTCAGGATCCATTAACTGGACTCCGGTTAATTTGCAACAATGGTTTAGCTTTCTAACCCATACTGGACTTTCATCTGTGCCATCTACCTCAGGAGGACAGCACACTTTAAGTAGCTCTTTAGTGGACAGATTTTCCCTATATTTTCCCTCCTTTTGCCTTTATTGGGGTGCCCCAGGCCCTCTGCTCATCCCTGCTCAGCAGAGGCCACCCAATACAGCTGAGAGCTAAATGAACTCTGCCACTGTTTGCCTGTACCCTTGGCACGTCTGCTGCTTTCAGAGCCCGGTATGTCACGAACTGAGCTGGTTTTCTGTTCCGGAAGGACACGTGAATGTCATCTAACAATAACAACATTACTAAGTGCCTGCGTAGTATTTTGTAAACACTGATCCTAACAAAAAGTCTAACCTGTAAGGAGAAAGAGGTATTATTTTCACCCATGACTTCAGAGTAAGGTATGAGAACACTGCTTGCCCAATGCTGTTGAGGGAGGTTTTGGGTTCCCCAGCAGCTCCTCAGAGCTCAGCTCTGCTGGAGGAGCTACATTCCACTGCCCAGTTATGGGAATTGGGCAATGTAAATACTTCCTTCCAGTAGATTCCTCTGCTCTGGCACTCAGCAATTCAGTGATCCCACTGGGCTACAATCAACCCAACTGTCATGGCCAGGCCTCTTCTTAAGGGCCTGCTGTCAGGGAGTGGGCACTGCGGGGAAAAACAATCTGTGCTGTAAGGCTCCAGCAGCCCTGGGCTCACCTTGGCTGTCTTCTCTGCACATCTTGGCTGATACTACCAGCAGTAGAGGGTGGTTGTCTCATTAGCCACAACATTATTATTTTTACCTACAGTAGCTACTGGGTGTCCTTCCTGAACAAGCTTTTGTTGATCAATTAATTTATTCTGTTTCAGCCCACTGTTAAAGAGCTGTGTGTCAGGCCCCAGGTGCCTCTCTCAGTGTCCATCACCTGGATGTGCTTAGGATTCATTCACCACTCCATACCTGCTTACAGTCAACCCTAGGCAACACACCCAAGCTGAAGACATACCTCTCAGCCTCCTGGGGCCAGGTCTGGGATACAAGTGCCTTATACAGAGGAAAGACACATTAACAAAACAGCACACAGCACCTCAACAGAAAATGCTGGTGTCTGGTCAAAAAACAAAAAAAAATTTTGACCTTTGGAAAAGAACAAATAGCAGAATGGGCCCACCATCAGGCCCATAAGGCAAGAGAACATGCCAGCCCATGGGAAGAAGGTTGGAAGCTGAGAGGTATGCCATGAAGTCACATAGGAAGAAAGATGAGGCCCTACCCTGGGTGTGACAGAGGGAGGGGGAGCGTTCGATCAGCGGCCACTGCTGTTCACCAGGCCATGAAACTCCTCCCAGGCCCTGGCAAGCCAGAGGGAAAAAAAAATGAAATAAAAACCAAAAAATAGCACTTCAGATCAAAGGCTTCTTAACTTTTAACAAGAGCAGAAACATTCAATGACGCTTAAAAGGCACTTGTCTTCAGAGAGCAAGGCAATATTCTCTGATAGCCCTAGTGGATAGAAGCATCCTTAAAATCCAGCCAAACATCTGACAGCACAAGGCAGCTTTAGCGTTCTGCACAGACATGAAGCGTTCCCACTGGCTGCTGGTGATAAAGCCACATTAATACCCAGAGACAGGTACGACCTTCCTAGTCATAAATGGAATATCCATTTCCTATTGCTCATAAAATAGCCCATGTTACGTCTTTCTGCAGGATTATCACATTCCTTGGCTGGTTAAACTCAGCCAGTTACTGGCCTCATGCTTTGCCACATACTGCATATGCAGGTAATCTCCCCAAAAGGGGCTTCTTTTAATGCCACACAGCTTAGTTCTTACAAAATTCTTCAATCAGGCAGCAGAATCCAATTGTTATTAGGAAGTCTCATTTCCTATAGTAAACTAGCATTGTTAATGACAGCCCAGAAAAACATCACAACTGTTTGAAATGAAAATGTTTTTAGATAAGTTAGAGGGACAGGCCCAACACTGCATTCCCTGGTGGAGAACATCACTGACAGATGAAGGCAGCAGACTGAAAAATTGCTGTCGGTTTTATGAAGGCAGCATTCTGAAAACCCTCTCAGGGAAAACATGCTGAGGTTAATGTGAGCATGACTATTATCTTCTGGGATCAGAGACATCAAAGAACCTCATAGTTCTCTGTGCCCAGAAAAACAGTACTGGTGCCTATAGCACATACCAAGCCATTTTCTGAAGCCACAGAGTCCCATGGAGCTGGAGGGACCTTAAAGAGAACCCAGGTCAATCATAAACTCAGACCACCCTCTAGATTCTTTTGCTGGTATTTCTCAGCTACTTCACATTTTGTTTTGTGCATTGCCTCATCAGGCCACTGCAACACAACAGGAGAGTCCAGAAATCAAAACCCTGTGTTAATCAGCACCTGTGCCAAAACCAGACCATCAACCTGGCTCTTATCTGAGCCTCAGAGTCAAGCTCCCAAACAGTGTTTGCAAAAGCAGCCCAGGTGTCACATGCTCTTTCCCAGCAAGACATAGCCCAAATAAACACAGAGACCTTAGAGTTCAACAGCCTCTCTCCAGAAGAAAGTCAGGGAGAAGAGAAACTCTGAATCTTCTTAGTTGTTGGTAATCTTTGCACATTTCCACAGACTTGTCAAAAAGTCTCCACCTTCATGTCTTCCCTCCAACCTCCCTTGTAATCTCTACCACATTGCCATTACCAACAATCACATCTCTCTCTCCTCTCCCATAGTTCTCGCAAACTTGTAACTTCTCAGCAGAAGGAACACAAGGGCAGATTACTTGTCAACATAATCGAAAATTTATTACTCCTTTCACACTAAGGAGTTCCTTGTTCCAACATCCCAATAACATCATGCACAGTCCTTCATCTCTGTCCTCACAGACACAGAGAAAAAGCCCTGGCACAGAGAAAAAGCCAAGAATTTTTAATTCAAGACCCTCATACATATTATAGTACTAATGACTCCAGCTATCTGCTGACTTGACTGAAAAAATCCACCAGGATGTCTCTGCCCTAATGTACCTGAACTCTGCTAGGAGAGCAAACTGCTCTCATTCCACACTGAACAAGGCTGCCAGTTAATTTCATCTGGCAGAATCTTTATGACTTGTGCCATGCCAAAGGCACAGTGCCAGAGAGTCTAAGAGGTTATTTTTATGTATAGACATTTTTAGTACCTTATTGCCATACTGTCTGCACAGCGATCAGATACTCAGTGAATTGATCCCCAACACTTAGACTATTCCCATTGAACAGATGGGAAATGGAAATCTTAGCAGGCTAAATAAAGCCAGCCAGAGCTGCTCTTCCATGCTCATTCCTGACCCACAACTCTTGAAACTTCCCACCTCCTTCCCTACTGCCTGGGGTCAGGACCAAGACAGGGCTCCCTTTAGCCCCAGCAAGTAAGTTGAAGGAAAAGAATAAATGAGAAAAGAAGCCACTCTCTCCCCAAAAAGAAAAAGCTAAAAAAAAAAAAAGAGGAAGATGTCAGCAAAAAGAGGAAGGACTGTGTCTTAGTTGCTTCTAGGGGCCTTCCAAATCATCATTGTGCAAGCAGCACTAGCTGTTTTCTGCAAACATCCTCAATTAAGCCCCAGCAGTTTGCCCCCCAGAACTTCTCTGTACAAACCTGCTCCTTACCCTCTCCTTCCCCAGCTAAGAAAGGATCCAGAGAGCTCAGAGTGCACTTATGGTACCTTACAAAGGACACTAAGGTCTGTCTCTTTGGCCAGCCCACGTGGAACCTCCCAGCACACTGACCACTCACTACACTCTGCAGATGTCCACAGCAGCACAGCCTCTTTCTGGGTGCTCCCCCTGGGATTTGTTCATAGCCAGACAAGAACTTTGTGACAAACAGCTTGAAAAAAAAAAAAAATCTAGGATAGTCTTCTAGCCTGAAATAATTCTTTCACCTCTCTGGCAGTACCTGTAGCAAAGGCAATATAACACAACTAAATAAACACAACCAAACTGATCTCCGTGAAAATAAACAATCATGAAATAAATAGGTTACAGGCACTTTTTTGGAAAGAGACAGGCCACCAAGATAAGGAAGCCTTTCACAGAGTCATGGACACTTCTGAATACAGCATATTATGTTGATGGAGAATGAATCAATGAATCCATCAATTCAAAGATCAGGTCTATGCAAGTGCTCTCAGACTTGTAGCACCTGGAAACATTATTGGGATTGGAGAATGGAGTGATAAATGAATGAAGCCAGTATTGGAGAGACTCAGGAGAAGAAGACAGCTATCAGATCTGGAACCTCACTGATTTCTCTAGATTTTATTCCTGCTCTCAGACTTGAATGGATGAGGGTGAAATAGAGCAGCTCTAGAACTGGTAAGACCCAAGGCAATCTGCCTTCCCCTGACAGGCATCAGACAGTGTGAGTGACCCACAGGTGACACAGGCAGAACAGCAACACCGAGTTCTCCTAAGGTTTTAGAAATTAGCAAGCAAATGGAAACCAGTGCTATAAAACCACAACAGTTACAGGGTTAGCTAAACTCTGCTGTGACAAGGGGGACCTCACCCTACCATCACCTTACTGTCTCATAAACACTGATCTTCTTGCCCAACACCTGCCACTTCTACAGGGATTTCTCTTCCTAATTCCTCACTTTTTTGCCATTCCCCTCTTTTTGTCC
Source organism: Thryothorus ludovicianus (assembly GCA_013397245.1). NCBI lineage: Eukaryota > Metazoa > Chordata > Aves > Passeriformes > Certhiidae > Thryothorus > Thryothorus ludovicianus. The sequence continues at coordinate 2,400,188 of VZTB01010552.1, forward strand.
TGAGAACCTCACCCCTGCAGTCTTCTTATAGTGCATTATTTCCATCATAGGATACCCTCATTTCCTACCTACAATACAGTCTGAGGCCATTTCCTCCAACTGCCTGCAGTGAAATGAACCCAGTGCCAGCTCTATTAAGATCAACTATTCTTCTCATTTACTCGAACCATCCCATTAGTTATCACTGGTGACTTTGAAAGGAAAGGATAGTTTTATACCCTGCTCAGCTCTCACTGCAGCAGGCACTTACAAATAAGGGAAGCTTTGTTTTCAGAAAAAGCAGCCTTGCTTTAGAGCTGACAGGACAATCCATAATGTCACATGGCAACCAAAACATTTCCACACCAGCCTGCTCAGTGGCAACCTGCTGATGGTCACTGCTCTGGTCTCTCCTGGCACTGCAAGCAGTGCTGCTGAATTTGCCTGGGATTGCTGGACAGTGGGTGAGAGCTCAACAAAGGAGACAGTCACTGACCACACAGTTATCAGTGCAGAAAAGAAAGGCTGATAAGCCCAGATAGCACAAAGGTGTATGCAAGGCAGCAAAGAACTTCATGCTGCAATGCTCAAAGTCAAACGTGAAAGTGATCACTTCCCCTCCACTCCTCTTCCCAACTGCCAATACCTGAATATTTTCAGTGGCTTCACTGACACATGGCCAGGTTGTGGTTGGCAACATTCTGCTTTCAAAAAAGTGCATCTGCTATGGCAGCAAAAGAGATTGGGAATTTTCCCTTTAATTCCAAGCCACAGGAAGTACCACTGTCCATGAGCCACTGTCACTTCTGGACCTTGTCACCTCCAAGGTTAACAACACTGATGAACTGAACCTATTAAGTGGTTCACTGCATTTGAGTGCTCCTCTCTCTGTGCACCTCTGAGGGAACAAAGACAAGCAATTTCTCTCCAGCTACTGAAACACAGTAGCCCACAAAATGTCACATATGTTCTCTTCAGGTGTAATGTCTAAGGTACTATAAATCCCCTGGAATTATGCAGAGTCCAAGAGATTGTTCTAGCTCTCCCAGCAAGATTGGAAATTCATACAGACTAGGCAGACCCTTCTACTCACTGGGATTTAGGCAGCTTGTCTATATCAAAAGCAAGAAAAAGGACAAACACAGGAAAATTGCAATGCAAGATCTGCTTATCTAGTTAAAAGCACAAGCCCCACCACAGAGCAGGAAGGACAGAATGCAGAACAGCTCCTTGGAATAGCTGTGATGCAACAGGTACTTTTCAGCTTGGCAGCAGCACCACTTTCTGAAACAAAGGGGGCTGCAGCCTCACTGACAACTCATGAAAAATGGTGTCTAAAAATGATTTAATATGAAATGCATCATCACAAAAGGAATATACAAAACCTGAAACACAGGGCTCAGGTTCCACAGTGAGAGGCATGCTAGCAATTTCTACAGAAGCATTCATTAACAGTGTGTCAAAAGCTAATCCAGGTCAATTCACTACCTTAAAGTCAAGGTTTGAGAAATGCCTGTTCTTTTCTTGCTAAGCATGCTCCCTTCCCTGAAGCACAATCAATGCCAATCAAACCCCGCACATGAGCAGAGCTCTAGTGGAGAGATGCAGCCCATACAAATGAAAAATGCCACAAGCCCCCCTCAAAAGGCAGCCCTGACAAAGCCTAGAGCACAGCTCTTCCATTAGAGCTTTTCATGAAACACAGCCAGAGTGTGAATACAGAGTGCTGGCTAGAAAGCCCTCCCGAGTCATAAATCACATGGTGCATGTGCAGCATAAGTGGAGTTTATTCATGACGGACAGTATTTCAACAGGACTTGATAGATGGGCGAGGAAAAGGAGCCACACTTCATGGAGGATAGGACTAGTTACACAAGACATTCTTTATTAGTGAGAGAACCTTAATGATATGAAGCTAAGCCACGCAGAGTCAGACTGAAAGCTGGGGCTGTCCTGCTCTTCTCTGTCACAAAGCAGTCACCATCACCTCTCTGCAGCTGCTGCCCCTTGCTGCCTGCTGGTACCAGGCAAGAGAGGCACAAGAAGTTGGTCTATGCATCACTACACAGAAACTCCACTGACAGTAGTTCTGTTCTGAATTTACACCACTGCCTTTGGAGGGAGATGCTGGAGAGCACTGCAATCAGACTGCTGCAGCCCAAATGAGGCAATAGGAAAAAAGGGGCTTTCATGATGCCCTACATGGCAGAAGGTTAATTGCTGAGACCTACCTGACTGGGACCTCATCAAAGCAATTCCTGACTAACCCTCCTACCCACAGAAGAATGAATGAGACAAGCCAGTCGGCCTCTACTTAAGAATTGCTCCCAGCTGTAATCTGAGCTACTAAACTTGATACCTCCAACACCTGTTCTTCTCAGACAAGCTCATTTTGCACCACACGTCAGTAGCACAAAATGAAACTTTGTTTGCTATGCAGGAACAGAGGGCAGCAAGCACAGCATGTCACAGTGGTGTAGGGAAATGAGGCCACACTACTGGATGCACCATCACTCAAGGCCTTACACCTGCCAGAGCAAAACCAAGCACTGCTTTAGCAGCATTCTCTGCGCTAGGAAGTGCTAGTGGTGATAGCTCACAAGGGAAAGGCCACATCGTTCCCATTCTACACTTGCTACGTGAACCACCACCACAGCTTAGGACAGCTGGCTCCACACACAGCTTCTACTACAGAGACTGAGAGAAGTCAAACACCTCCCTCCTCTCACCACAAAGCTGCATCACCACAGTCCGCAGTCTGCTGCTGCTGAACAGGAGTAAAATACTCTGTTGTGCGTCCACACGAGCATGTTGCTATTTCCCTACATGGACAGAGAGTCCATAGTGCCCTCTCCTGGCAAAAAATTCATGAGAAACGTTAGCAGCAAAATCACGGAAAAAATAATCTCTTTCCCACACGCACAGGAGGGAGGGCCACATGGAACACTAGATGCCCAAAGGCCATTTCAACGAGATTTCTGTATAATTACTAGTGACCCACACTCCAAATTGGAAGCTAGCTGTCTACTACCAGGATTGATCCCATCAAACTGTCTGACAGCAGACTGATGACAGGGTGATTACATGGAATGAAGAAGTCTGCATGATGAAAGAAAGCCATGAAAGATACCTGCACCTTCATTACAGGCAAGATTAAAAAGCTCTCTGTCCTACCAGTGTCTTATTCATTTGTTTCACTTCTTTTTCTATGTGCACCTTTTCAAGTATTAATTTAACCAATATGACCTAATCATTGTATTGGTTTATAACACACTGAAGAAAAAAAGAAAACATATTACTCACCTCTAACTAACACCTATATATGCAATTTTTCATCACTTTGCAGGAAATAAAAGCCACCCTGAATGGCGTGATATGGTAAGCTATAATACATTTATTTAAAAATACAGCTGTGCTCTCTATGTACCATGATCTTCTAGTCTTGTTAAAGAGCCTCTGTCACCAGGGCCTGGAAGACTTAATATATGACGTTTATTATGATTAGAAATCATTTGTACAGCACTGTAAATTCACACAGCACTTTCCCAAGATCATTTATAAGTCTAATGGCACTATAAATCCCTGCTAGCTTCCGCACTTTATTCCCCAGAATCTCTATTTATTCAAATGATTCAACCTCCCCCCCACTGCAATCTTGTCTTTGAATACCTCAAGCCACAGTCCCACCCTGGGCTGCCCATCGCCCGAGTGACAGGCTGCGTGGATTGTTAAAACAACCCTGGATCACACATTTAAAAAGAAAAAGGTTTTGTTCATAGAACCAAACACGTCCAACAACAGCACAACAACAACACAGGAACTTGGCTTCCAAAGCGTGCTGGCAACAACCGCTGCTGTTTGCACTTGAGCTTGCAGGAACAGCCCTAACGCACACGAGCACTTCTGCCAACGCCCGCGCCGTGCCCTGAGCTGCTCGAGCACACATGCAACCTGCAGCACCCCCCGGGCCAGCACACGTACTTGATGCTGTCGGTGTGGGTTTTATATTCCATGATGGTGTTGGGAGGTAGGTTGAGCACTCTTCGTAACGTGTCGCGTATCCGCGCTGTCGTGGCCTGGTCGCTGGCTGTCTTGTTCCATATGGAGATGATGTCCTCCTGCGGAAGGCACGGGAGGGAGGGGTAAGCACGGGGCACTCGTGGCAGCCCTGGCACATGGAAGCAACGTGCCAGTTCTCAAAAGCGCTCACCTGGAATCGGACAGAGACAACGGCCCCACAGATTTCTTCCCCCACCATGAACTGCTCTCCCAACATGGCCAGAATGAGATTCTCCCAGCACCGTGACGCTAAGCCCTTCCGCAGACGGATAATCCATTTACCGCCATTTTTGTTGGCATCGTCCTAGGAAGAGGGGAAATAAATTGATTTGTTTTCTCCCAGCTATTTTTCTGCTACTCACAAGACAACAGAGCCACAAACAGGAGCAGATATTGATTAGATGGGGCAAGGAAGGTATTTCCAAGCAAAAGCATTTTATTTCACTTCTCCCCCATATGAGCAGAGACAGAGGAAAACCACTTACTTTGAATACAAAATACTTGAAACAATGGCCCTCAGCCTTCCAGACAAAGTTCTATGCTCTGATGACTTGAATTCTAGTGTGTTTTGATCCCACTAGCAAAGACTAACACCAGCCTACCAATCTGCACAAACAGGCCCAGAGGCAAGGACTTTAAAACTACTCCTAAACCTGAGACTGATTCACCATTTATCTAATGCCCTATATATGTAGTTCTGCTTGTAAAACAAAATCTCTGTAAAACAGGAGAACACTCTCATCACAGAGCATGGAAAGGCCAGGATAGAGTTTGCAAAGGGTATTTTAAAAGCAAGCGAAAAATTGATAAACATTTTCCTTCCACATTTCCAGGAATGGGCTCGCAAGTTGTGTTAACACAGAAAGGATCACTCTGTTCTCTGAGAACTACTGACATTATCACACATCGTACAGCTGAATGTTTGCTCAAGACTGTGGTGAACAACCAGGAAAATAACCAAAATAAGGGGATAAAGCAGAAGAAAAATTTTATGCTAAACACCCCATCTGTCCGCTCAATATTGTGATTCTGTATCTTGAAACTGACAAAGAAACTGGAAACTGTTACAGCCTCTCCTGCTCCCCAGGACACACAGCTATGTCAAAGAGCAGCTCCTCCCTGTGCAGAACACTGGGGCATTCTCTGGTACAACACTGTAGCTGGGAAATCTTACAAGGTGAGAAGGGAACAAATTCCATCCAAAGCTGAAGACAAAGAGGCAGGAACAAGTCAAAGAGGTGGCAGTTAGGAAGAGCAAGGGAAGACAGGTCAAGGACAGAAACAGAGAACAAAGGATGACTCATAGGGGACTGCACAAAAGAGGACATCCCTATCCTCAGCAATCCCCTCTGCCAAGCTGGGACACACCTTGAAGATGCCAAGCAAGGCAGCCCAACCCTTCTTAATGAAATAAAGTTAATTTTATTTTAGCCTTAAAGCTTCAGTAGGGCTCAGATAAAACTAAACATTTGTCTGCTCTCTCAGAGACAGCAAGTGCTAATGAAGCAATCCTGAGGAAACATGAAAGTGTCAGCATAACAGCAGCATTTACCTGACTCCTACTTTTCAGGTATGTGCTGGACTGAAAGGGGAACGTGTCAGCTCCAGACAAACCTCAAAGCATGACAGGAGTCATCCAAATCAACACAAGTTCCAGGAATGTGGGAGAATTCTCTGAGAAGCGAACTGGTTTCTGTTAAGTACCCTTGTTTTCAAAGTTGTGAAAATCACAGCCTTTAGACTGGGAGCTGGGTTTAACTCTTCAAAGTTTCCACAATGACTAACAGGCATCAGAAGAGAGTGATATTGCTAAAAATATCTCAAAGGTGGCTTAAGCAGGTTCAAGGCTACAGAGAGAGCAGTGATTGGGAGGCAAATGCTGTATCATGTGCTTTATGATTGTTGTTAGTTTTTTCTTCAGGTTAAACAAGCTTCAGTTCAGTCAAGCATTTGATTTGCCTTCACCAGAATAATAATGACCTGCAGCCCAGTAAATCACCAGGGAATATTCTGCTTAGTGCTTCTGACTTTACCAGAAAAGGCACAGACAGATGGAGAAAAAGATCAGAGCTACACACAGGCACATATGTACCTATAAGAATGACAGTAACTAAGGATTGGTTTAGAAAAGAAAAAAGCATAAACAAAACCCTACAAAGCATGCAGCAGTGGAAGGCCAGATGTCAGGTCCTCTTCAAGAAATATAAGAAAGAAGTAGAGTTAGAAGTAAAAATAAAGTATCTCCCCACCTCCATCTTAAAATGTCTACCAGGAAATGCTTTATAGAAATTCTGATATCATTAACCTGGGGACTCTCTGGTCAACACATTGTCTGAGGAACTTGCTCACCAGGAGTCCAAAGAGGGTTAAATATTTTATATAAATAGTATTTGCAGTAACTGGCTATAAAATACATTGCTAAAAATAATTGCTAACAAGGGTCACATATAAATTTCTCAGGACCAAGCAGTGTAATTAGGTACTTCAGAGAAACACATAAAATCCTCATATTGTGAATGCTATTGGTCATTGCTGGAAGCAGGCCAGGAACTGGAAGAATGATTTGCTGGGCAGACTTTGGTAAAATTTCTTTTAACAGATTTGGATAGAAATAGAAGCAAACTAAAGTGCCCTGGAACAAAAAATAAACCAAAATTAAAAAGAAAGGAAAGTAAATAGCAAATAAAAGGCAAAGTTGTTTTTCCATTTCTATCTCTGTGTGCAGGCTTTTAACCATATGCACCTCCTTGACTGAAAAAGGAGGGTTGGCTTTTTATAAGCTTTTTTGTATCCCACTTGGAGAGGTCCAGTCCTTCCAGAGGAAAGCCCTGCCCTGCTGTCACTGGAGGCAGCTATAAGGGGCAGGTGTTGTACTGGGAGGCACAGAGCTTAGATGGGGTACCCCCTCCACTGGCAATGGCAGCAACCTTCGTGAAGGTGCAGCCAGCAGCTTCCCCATCTTCCCTCTCTAGCAGCAGGACTGTAAGGTCACATGGGACAGAGGTCTGAGGACAAGTTTACAGGGAAGCCAGACAAAAGGATTTCGCCCAAGAAAATCTAACAGAGTGCCATTTAATGACCAGAGTCCCTCCACTGCAGAAGGTTCCCTCCAAAATACTGTGGGAAAATATCAAGGCAGAAATGAGAGCTCCAACTCACCTCCCACATGGGTTTGATGCCCTCTTTGAAAAGATGGAAGTCACTGTGGCCTGTCAGGTCCCCAGGACGTACCATGTGACTGTAAAACCGCCAGAACTGTTCCACCTGCAACAACACCAACCACACGATGAGGCTGCTCAAACTCATCACAGTGAAGATTTCTACAGAAACCATTTTTACACCAGCTCTCCAGAGCCACCTTCCCCTCTTCAGTTCTGCTGTCTTGTCACTGGGGTGTCGATTAGGAAACACAAAGGGCTACAGTAGTGTCAGAGCATGGGTGTCTGTTTCTGACTGGCTCCATTACCAGGTGACCACTTGAAACATTCAACAGGTGCCTCTAAAGTCAGTGTTTGAAGAAATCTGTGCCAAGGTAACAGCTGCTCTGGAGAACAGTTCCAAACATATCTTTTAACTCCTACTGCCCAAAGTTTCAATCGTTGGATATGTGTCAAATGCATCAGCTACAGCCAAGCCTCTTTACCCTGCATAACCACTGCTCTCTGTGACCATAGAAACTGCAGAAGCCTTCAAATAAGACATTATTTTGTATTTAATTTTACTCTATGCAGATTTTAAGAGAAAATATACATTCTGGTCCTAGTTTAAGATCAGGAGGCACTATTCAGAGCTTTTATTTAAATACCTTTTACTTCCTTTTACAGTCTGCCATGATACACTTGGACCACTTCACTTCAACCAGTTCCATTCTGAAACCCCTGTGTCTGCTTGAGACACTGTGACTGTAAGGCAAAGCACTTATTTTTTATAGTTCTTAAAAGAAACATATTTATCTTTTGAGAATCTCTGGGTAAGAAAGGATTTGAAAGAGGATGGATCTTTAAAATGAAGCAAGGCAGTGGAAGAGATTATATTAATTTCCATATTTTAAGAAGACTCTACTCAGTAAGATAATAGCTATTAAGCAGACCAGCAGTGCAGCTGGAGGGGTCAGACATCACCCCAAGCACTTTATCAGAGACCTTAATGACTTGGTCAGCACTTGGAATTCCACTCCAATCTGTGACCTCTGCCATCCAAGCTGGAATTTACTTTTATAGCCAGTAAAATTATGAACCAAGACTGAGGAAGGGTCAGAAGCAATCTATTTTTGTCAGGCACGTCCAAACATCCATGGGGAAATCACACTCCCATAGTGAGGGAATGTGCCCTCTAGTGGTTCACATTTCACAGCTGTTAGAGCTTTCCACTGAGAAGCCAAGATTAAATCTGAACCCATACTTAGCTAGGCAAAAGTTTGCTCTTCCATCTCCTTAAACATATTTGGACCTAAACACATTATCAGGTATGCTGGCCAGTCTCTCTCCATCCTAACAGAACTGCAGCACTTCCAGCTGACAATGGCCCCAACAAATTCTCTGTAGCAAAGAGCAGACAACAGAATATTCAACACAATGTTTTTCCTCTAAGGAGCTAAAAATCAATGCTAGGTCTACACTGATTTATCAGACTGAAGGGTAATTGCCAGATCATCAAGTGGCAGCCACATTTTTCATCCCCTCAACTGAAACTACTTGCTCTTACAGGGTGATAGGAGCAGTAACTACCCACAACAACAGGCTCCTCTTCCCACATTTATCCTCTGTGGATGCAGTAACACAACCCAGCTGCTCAACAGGCCTATTTTTATGCAGCCTCCAGAAGGAATAAAGGGCTGTTTTTATAAATTCTCACATTACAGAGGATATGTACTGGTGGGCAAAAATTAACATTTATAAGAGACCCTGAAAAAACTGGGCAAACATCAGATTGAAAAGAAAAAGGAAGAAAACAGCAAACAGACTCCCTGGGCTCTAGAACAGTAATGGGGACTCATTTTGCTTACGTAGCTTGGGCTCTCGAGGGCAGGTTTGCTCTGCCAGCATCATGCAAAAACCCGACACCACCCGTCCAGGGCATGCTCAAGTTTATTCCAGGAACAAGCAACCACAGAGTGGAGGGGAAAAGGAAAAGCAATTTGCCTTTTAATGAACTTGACTGCAACATCAAACTGCACCTTGTCCATCGCTTCCAGACAGACAACAGGCCACCAGCTGTTGGCAAATAGAGCATGCCAGATGCTTATTCCAAACAAAGTCTTTGCGGTGGGAATGTGGGTGGAGGAAAGCGTGTGGGGGACAGTACAGAAAAGAAACAGAAAAGCTGTTTGTTTCCTCTCATGCTCTAGACATAAATAAACTACATGGCCACTCTTTCTTTTCTATTACTCTGTCAGCTACCACCACACACAGAGGACTAGCACAGGGCAGAGGAAAAGTGCTGAAGACACATCTCCTGCAGTAAGTCAAGAGCTCATTTGCCCTGGCAAATCACTCACTGCCACGGCGAGCACGGGCTGCGGGCTGCGTGTGCAGGGAGCCAGGAGGTTACCGGCGTGCTCGAGGGACTCGGGGACAGCAGGGGGCACTCACGGAGGCAAAGGTGCCGATCTGTTTGATGTTCTGCTCGTAGCTCTGGGAGCTGGTGGGCCGCCCGGGGGTCCGTCGGGAGTACCAGAAGGTGTAGTTATACTGCAAGGGGTGCTCAGCTGGCCCCGGCACCACAGCCTGCAGAACAGAAAAGCTTGTTTACCCCTGGTATGCTCCTCTAGAAAGGGGAATGGAGAAACATTACATTTACAGCATACAAAAGCAACCATTCAAGCTATGAGAGGTATCATTACTGAAGTTTTTTAGTCCCGTGTCTGTCTCAAAGGAAAAAAAAAGACAAACTAAAAAGGGAAATGTAAGACCTTTAACTTTTTCAAATTAAAGGGAAAAAAAAAAAAGACATTCTCCTCTGGGAAGGATAAACCCAACTTATAATGAATCATGATTCAAATGCAATTAAAACTCTTTGGTGACACCAACTGCCTTAAGCAACCAACACCCCAGTGCTCTGGGAAGATTAATCTAAGAACTTGTTATGTCAGCTTTGGCAGAACCCATCACCAGCGGTGGGCAGCGATCACTTCCAAATTCCCAAAACACTAATTTCTGATTAAAAATACTTCTAATGAGCACAAAGGAGGCTAATGAGAGCTCATTAGCCAGGGGTAAAAACTTACAGAGAAAACCCAATCAAAGCCCTAATCTTGTACTACTTGATATTGTTACAGGAGTTAGCAGGGCTTAAATTTTGACTTTCCTCTTGACTGTGGTGAGTTTACAAGGGTTGCATTACTTCAGACACAGCAAACATAAGATGAAAAAAAAACAAACCAGGGGAGATATATGCCTTATGCCTTCTCAACCACTCTACATTACACTCAGGGACACATCTTAAAAGTTATTTAAAGTGTCACAAACACTGCCTGCTAAACCACCTTCAAGCCAGTACTGTTCTGTCAGACAGGAGTCCTTTCCTTGCCCTCTCCCACATTTGTTTTTTGATGAAAATAAAGCTTTATTTCTCATTTCCATTCAAAAGCCTGGCAGGGTACCAGCTATGTTAGTCAAGGGAGCATTCACCCCTCAGATGACAGACATCCAAAAGTGACATTAAATTACTGAAATCAAACATAGTCCCTCTGTCTTCACTGCTGCACTAACAATGCACTGAGACCACAGCCCTCCAAGACATATTTTCCTTATCCCTGAACTGAGGATTGACTCCCTAGCACTGCCACACCGTGCCCTGGCAGTGGAGTGCAGATGCCAGCACCATACCTTCCTCTTGGTAGTACTCTGTGGTTTCTCACGATCATTCTTTTCCTTCTCACCGTCTTTCTGTGTGTTATTTTCCTCATTCTGGTCATGGTCTCCACTATCATCATCTTTCAATCTGGTAAAGAAAAATAACAAAGAGAGCCATCATACAGCTGAGAAGGTTCAAACCAAGCCCAAATAGTTCTCTGCTCCAAAGCTCCTCCGTGGTACAAGGGCCACCAGAATTTGGAAATCTACACTTGACAACTCATACAGTTTTCATGCCCATCACAGGCATCTCAGGCATGCACTTTCAAGCCGAAGTGAACCACGAAACAGCCTTTTGGAACAAACTCAAGCAGTTTGTGCCGGATACTGACCTGACACAGGAAATCCCAGTTACTTGTTAGGTTTCCCTGCTATCCAGGGGGCCCACATGAAGACCTGTCACTGTACCTCTGCTGACTCTGGCCCGCCCCGCTCCCCACGCACCCCAGCCTAGCAGAGGCAGCGCCTGGGGCGAGCAGACATCGCGCCAGCACCCAGCACCCCACAGATCTCTCCGCCCGCCCCGTTCCCCGCGAAGGGCCGGGAAAGGCGAGAGACAAGCGGGGCCAGGAGGCGGCCCGCGAGTCCCCGCTGCGGGACTGCGGCCGGCCCACCGCCCACACCTCTCGGCCCCGCGTCCCCCCGGGGCCAGGCCGGGCCCCGGCAGCAGGGACGGGGCTGCGNGTTCATCGTCGCTCGCTGCCGCCGCCACCCCCGTTCGCCTCAGCGACTTCCGCCCTGCTGGGTCCGCCCGCCAAACCTTCCGCCGCTTCCGGCGGCTCCGCCATCCCGGGCCGCGTTTCCCGCCGGAGCCGTAAGGCAGCGCACGGCGGGCGGGGAAGGGAACGCGCTGTGGGGAGCGCCCCTCAGGGCAGGGCCGCCATCTTGGGTGTGGCGCGACTGGCGCGACGAGCGAGGCAGAGAGTTAGAAATTACTCATACGGTTCATTTTGCGCTGGTAAGTGCAGTTTGAGGACTCAGACAGTTAATCTTCAAAGTTTTCCCACCTTGCCTTTAGTGGCGACAGGGAACCCCAGCTCGACGCCCTCCCCGTCGCTTTTTCCTTCATGTGTAGTGAGGGATGGCGCAGAAATGGGAAAAATGTCCCAATAAAGAGCCTGCAAGGTCCTGAAGTGCTAATGGACACTTCATAGAGAGTAAGGGCGATTGTCTTTCCTTCAGCTTCTCCTTGCACTTCATGAATCTGTTTCCACATTACTCCATGAGCACAGTCTTTTCACAGTGCTTTGCAAATCTCTGACCAATAATTTCTGCTATCTGGCAGAGTTCGTAAATAGAGTTCTGTAGTTTCTGTTACTCTTATCAATCTGTGATGTGGGAAGAGTAATAAAATTCATTGCCTACGTAATCCAGGTACTCATCCTAAGCAAGCAAAGCAAAAAAACCATAATTACACAATATTATAAGTCGGTGTAACTCAGTTTACTTAAAAATTATTTATGCTAAACAACTGATGTTTCTCATCAGTCTGTCAATCAGGAACACGAACAATTATACTTGGCATGTATAAGGTACTGCATGTCCTCTGTCCTATAGTGTATTCATCCTTGTAAAGCACAGTAATGTAATGCTGGTATTTCTACCAGAAATAGTTCAAAAACTCGTAAAGAATTTCCTGGCTGGTAACAAAAGGGATCCCTAAATGGAATCTATGTGCTTTGAAGACCCAGCAGTTTACCAAAATATTTTAGAAAGAATATGTTACATGAATCACTGTGAAGACCTGCTCATACAAAGATCTTTTCACAGAATCAAAAACTAATGACTTAAGTTGCCAAGATATCAATCACTCTCTTGAAATTGCCCAATGCAAGTACCAACTAATTATGGGGTGAGAAACAGGGTCACACTCTGTTATCTCCTACTTAACAGCTTATTTAGAAATTATTAAACACTCTTAAAGATTGATTTTAGAGCACCAGAGGATGCAGTAACTACAGTTATCAAACTTAAAATAGAAAGAACACCATTAAACCCCACTGAAGTGAAGGCTTTACACTGATCAAAACTCCTGACTTGGATCTTTATTTCCTCAAAGATATCTTTCCCCAAAGCCACGTAGGTCTTATCTATTGGGAAGACCACCTACATCACATTGGATATGAATTTAAAGTATTCTGCTGATACAATAAATTACAAATACAGGCAGTGTTTTTCTGAAATTTCTGTGGGTTTTATATTTAACTTGTACCAGTTTAAAAGAAGCCAAAGGTTGTTATACTGGTACCTTTATACACTGACCTAACTCTTGAAATCCAGTATGGAAAAATGGTAAAAGTAACATCTCAGTAACAAGGGAGGGAAACTAAATACAGATTTGTTCATACTGGAACAAAATGTAAACACAAAATGTGATGCCTGACTTTGCTTTGTCCAAGGGCTGTACCCAAAGCTTAGTGGCATTAAGAGAGCTTAAGAAGCCTTGTGGTGTGGTGTCCTGGTCCCCATAAACCCTGGGTTCCCTCGTGCTGCTGTTGCACAGTCTCTTGTAAAACTGCATTTGCATGTGGCAGTGTCATTCAGTCCTTATATTCAATTGCACAGGATGGACAAATGACAGCATCTGACACCTCCTGGAGTCATCCCGAATTTTAAAAAAAGGACTAATAATGAGCATTCAAAAATTGTTCATGTGTAGACTTTATGCAGAAACTCAAAATTCCCAAGCTACCTTACAGTGGAGGATCAGGGCAGCTGAGTCAACATGAGCCATGAGCAAGGACACAACTACACACATTTCCCACCTTGCACTTCCAGAGACACCATCATGGAGTGCTCAGCATAACGTGAAGGTGGTGTCTGGAGAGATCTGTCTGCTCTCTGAAGGCAGAGTGTCATCCTGTGCCTGCAGATAGGAGGCAGGCAGTGAGATTCAAGACTGTTTTAATGGCGTAGCAAATTCCCAACCACAGATCTGTTTTTCATCACAGGCTCCATACTGAGTTGGTGGAGCTGGTTGGACAGCAGCTTTGTTGTTCTGTTAAAAAATATGATCATGCTGAAGAGGAAGACAGCACACAGTAAGTTTTCTTTCAGTCTAGAGTGGAACAACATCACTTTATGTTTTAGGTTGAATTCAAGGAAAGAAATGGTGCAACAGTCTCTCAGGAAGAAAAGGAGGAGAGGAGGACTGCTGCTGGAAGCACTTTAATTAGAAGCATTTGAAATATGTAGCAGCTGCCTAAGAGACAATTACTAGTTATTCTAACATGTCATTCAGGCATGCAGCAGTGAGGTCCTGTGTCTGTGCAGGCACCCAGCTCTTCTGGTGGTGCCTAGTCTCAGCCTTATTAAGAGTTCAGAGATCCTGCAGGCGTGTCACTGCCAGCAGCCTTCTCATCCGCAAAGTGCCTGAGGGCCTCAGCAATGATGGGAAAGTGTCCCAGAGCTGCACCTGGAAATACAAGCAAGGGAATGCCATGAACATCTTGGCTTCACTGAGCTCTTACAGACTGAATATTCACAGCTGAACTAGGCCCAGCCATTGCAATGATCCACATTTGCTACTTGTCTGACTATAGGAAATGCATAACCACTAAATTATTTAAAAAATTATCTTGTAGGGAAGTGTGTTAAAGATGACCGTTACCATACATTTCTGGATTGCCTGATTTCCACTGGTAGCTTTCAGATCTGGCAGATTTAAATGTCCTTAAATACAATTTTTCTTAAGTTTTCTAAGTTAAGTCTTTCCCAAATGACCTGTTCCTTCCTAAATTTTAAGTCAACAGTTGTCTGTAGTTCTCAAAGCCACATTCATGTTAGCTTGTGCTGTTTTTTCTGGATGGTTCTTGCAGCCCAGTCTAAAACAGGAAATCAGGGTTATTACAAAATCCTCCAAGGCACAAGCTAAGAGGAAAAACCTGATTCTGGCCCCATGGCAAGTTCAATGCTGCATATTATATATGTTAAGTTAGCCCAGTCTCGTTGAAGAGAGTTGTTACAGGAGATTCAAGGGTCTGTAGGCATAGCAAGCCAGGAATGGTTGCAGAGGGATCATTATTGAGAAAGAAGGGCACAGCACTTAGTGCTGGCTGTAGCAGAGTTCAGTGTTTATTTCAGAGTTCTTCCTCTTCTCTGTGCCTTGGCAAAAAGCAACCACTCCATGTCACAGCTCTCTGAGGAATGTGTTGATACAATCACAGGGAAGCCTTTGCTCACCTGTGAGGCCAGAAGATACCATGGAATTCTGCCATGGCCTGGGATCCTCTGAGCAGTGTCTGGCACATGACAGCCTCTGTAGTGAGACAATGTCCAAAAAGCAGACATTTGATGGCAGAAGGGAGTGGAACAGATAGATCTATGCCTAAAAACAAAGCAAGCTGCATAATTAACTTCTTTTATAGGCTCTGACTTTTTGTTACTCTGAGCTCTTGATTTGCATGGGATTACACAAATAGCTGAGACTGCAGGAATCAAGAAACAAACTGGGGGATTGTTCTTCCAGCACCTTTGTAATGAGTGGGGGCAAGACTTCATCCTACAGGAAAGTGCAGAATAGCACAATTTGGGAAGCTCTCATCTGTTACTTTTTCCCCTAAAGGGTTAGCAGGAGAGCAGTGAGTCAGGTGTGATGTTCTAGGCCCCAGTGTGAATGCATCAGCTGTGTAAACTTCTCATCAAACCCACTGCAGAAATTGCAACTTCCAGCAGTAAAAGCAAGCCTGGAAATAAGGAGAATGAGCACATACAGATTTATATTCTCCTCTTCCTCTGACAAGCTTTATGTCCTGGACCCAGGCTTCCAGGATTTTCTTCCCTCGTCCTGCCTTTCTCAGTCATCATCCTGAATCATCTCTGCTGCTTCTAGATGTGCCCACTGGCACAGATTGGCACAACAAAATGGAGAAGGACTGGGGAGAAGCTTGGGAATGGTGTAACCCTTGGCATTGGCCAGGGAAGAGATGGGAGAAATTTCATCCTGCTGTCAGGGAAAAAAAGAGGCTGGAATCATGTTTCACTATTAGAATCTTAAAAGGCTTTCACAGTTACTAATGCATTGGATTATTACTTATGGTGGTCATTATTCATGTGTCTGCTACACCTGTAGCCATCAGTGCAGCAATAGTGACATGTTACCCAGAAACGTTTTAGCAGGATTCCTCCATTCATGTTGCCCACCGGAGGTGATTGATGGATACTGCAAAATCGTGAATTCTGCTTTTATTATCTTTCCATGTTTATTTGTTTTCCAAACCTACAGCCTTTTCAATGTATCAGTACTTACACAAGGACCAGCCTCCACCATTAAATAGGAATTATAGCTGTAATTAGCAGGCGCAGCCATTAGATGGTAATGTTCACTCACTGCTGTGCTGGAGGATTTGGTGAGGCCGGTGGGGTAAACTTTTCAATCAGTCATTGGTCTGGAGTTTCTCTTTGGAGATGTGTTGACTACCCTGAGCAGTGTGGGAAGTATTTAACTCTTACAGATCCTTCTGATTACCAGTGGTGTTTGTGTTTCCGGTAGTTCTGCAAATCTGATCTCTGGCAAGTATAAATTAAAGCCCAATTTTAAACTCTTTGACCTGGGTAGTTGAGAAAGACTTAATTGCACAGAGGGAGGGAAGATAATGTAGCATTACCTTGCACAAAGATTTGTGATTTCAGATAGGAACAACATCAGGTAGCCTGTGACTGTATAGGATAGGAGGTAAAGATTTCTGAACATGTGTTTTAGGAATTTTAAAGTATAAAATAGAGGAATTAATAAAGATTGTCCCTGCGCCATATGCAATTATATACATATTTATGTAACTATATATATATAAAATGTGACCTTTTCCTGAGCAGTTGAAGCACTTTGATAATATATGCTGGACACTTCAAAGTTGGAAGGCATCTCTTTGCTCCAGGGATATTCAGGGGACTGGTGGAAACATGGCATTTGTTAAGTTGTTAAGAGTTTGAACAGAGTTTCAAAACATGTTGTGTTCTCCAGCTTGCCCTTAGGAATCCACTGGTAATGTGTTGCTGAACTCAGAACATCTATAAACAGGACTACATCTCTCTAGATGCATATGCAGGCCTCCTCCTTTGCAATTTTTGGAAACAAAGATGTAGCCAGGGATTCTGGAATATGCTGACCATACTGAAAATACATGCAAATATGAACGGGCACCTGGTTGATGTCACTTGCTTGGAGCAATGGCTGTTTTCCATAAGGGACAGTAATTTGAAGGATGATTTTCACAGCAGTTGGAGTCCAGTCTTTTACTTTAACAGCCCAAGTAAGGTAGAAAGGAGAAGAAGAAGCAAGTGTCTGAATCCATAAACTGGATTCCAGCTGGTACCCAAAGAAACAGCAGAGCCTGTTTTTTCTTTTGTACACACAGGAAAACAGGAAGCCTTAATAATGTACTTTGTGTCATACATGTCCTAGGCTTAGGGACTCAACTCTTTATCAATACAGGTATACTTCCCAGGACAGACAGAGATTGGGGCATAGCCTAAATCCTATGAAGGAATCCTTCCTGGCTCCTTTTGGCAGGTGTAGTGTATAGACCATATTAAGGATGATCAGTAATATTATTAATGTGCCCTACCTTGTCAAACAAACAAAAAAAAAAGCCAGAAAAGTACTGTGTTTATACCCTACCCTACCAAAGAGTACAGACAATGTCACCTGGCTGCAGATCTGTGCAGCTGCTCACTTATGCAGTTAAATGGATTAAGACTTTAATCCATCCACTTGTTTTTTCTGCAGTGCACGGTGGCTCTGGCGATTACTGTCACTTGCAACACACTCCCAAAACCAGCAGAACTCTGGGAAAGAGGAAATTTTGTCTCAACACATCCTTCAGTATCTTAACACCACAGGTAACATCACTTTTCTTCATCCTTTTCCCTTCATTCCTCTTCTCAACAGCAAGGACTGGCCTGGAGCAGTAACACCTCTAGTGAGCTGCAGTCTCACCTGCTTTGCTGATTCTGCACTGGCTGGGTCAGGCCACTCCAAGGAGCATTCCATGGCCTTGTTGTGCCAAGACACAACCAGCAGTATTGCCAAAGCAAGTGCTACAGAATTAACTCCTTAAGCAAATAAACTTTGCTTTCTGCTTCTCACTGAGGAGTTTTGCTGATTCTTGCTGTTTCCTTTCCTTCCTCTTTGTAACTTGTGCCATAATAACAGGATTCCTCAGACATTATTTTTGGCCAGGTGTTTTACAGCACTTACAACTGTTGCTATAGGCTTGTTCCATTCAATACTAGTCCTCACTAAAGTCCATCAAGGAGACACAGGAAAAGCCTGGAAAGCTCCTAGTTCAGACTGAAGCCAGGAAGGAGCATTCATTCTATCCAAGGATACATTAGGAGTCTATAGCTGAAATATTCATGAAACTAAAAAGCACCAATACCTTCAAGCGTGTTTCATGGTGAGTTTGGAACTCCAGTGTCCACAGCTGGCTAAGGAGATAGATGTCAGTGTTGGAGACAGTTTCCTTTAGGCCCCCTGGATGTTCAGGAATATCAGAGAAGTCCAGATACAGAGAAAAACAAAAACACACACAAACAGTTGATTTTTAGAAAACATTGCTATTCTTATGTCCTCACTCAGTTGTGACCTGCTAGCCCCAGAGCCTGCAGCCCCAGATCCACAATCTCACAGGCAATAGCCATTTTGGAGCATTTGGACAGCCCAGGAAATGAATCCTGTCTAGTCCCAGGAAAAGGCATCTGGGCAGCATTGGAGTGTGTCCTTTCCACTGTGCTCAGAGTGAGCAGGAGAATGGACAAAGGGAACTGAGATGGGACCCTTTTCAGCTTTCAGTGAGAACAAGGCTGGTGCCCTGCTCTACACATTGGCTTGGACTTTAAAGACCTGATTCAGTTCCCTGATGTGCTGCAGATCTCCTCTGTGATCCTGGACAAGGTGTTTCATGTAGTTTTAAGTTATAGCCAGCTTGCAAGATGCCTTGAAAACAAGGAGTCCCGTCCCCTCATTTTCCCTTTCACCAGGTTTGGATCCAGCAACCCAGAGCTATAAAGTGTCTGGATTCATTTGGGGTTCCTGGTGGAAAGCCTTCCAGTTTTAGTTGCAGTAATAGTTTTTGCTAGCTCAGCGATCTGAATTCACTCACCTGCTGGCTGCTGCCTCACTGAGTGGAGTGAGAACATGGCCAAGGACAAAAGTGGGCAGGACCACCCCTTTTGGCAGACTCACAGATCGTTTTAGCTGCAGCACAGAGCCCTGGGCTGCTGCTGTCACAAATACATTCCCAGTTAACGACTGCAGTGACAGTAAACAGAGAACTACCCTGTACAGAAATTATATTACACTCTCTGGTGATTGTTTCCTTCTAATGCACTAAAATGTCCTCAGCTAATGCCCTAATAAGATTTTGCAGGTATAAAGTGTATTGATGGCTCAGGAATGGGGAGACGTAATAATGGGAGAACTTTATGGAAGACTGAAAACAAATCTAATGAATTTGTTATTCCTCAGAAACATTGTGAAAGACAATGAAGCTTTGCAAAACACTTCTCAAGAGCCCAGGAGTTGCTGGTATTGTTTTTTCCCCCAGATAAAATCTGCCTTTGAGAGAGAATCTTCAGCATCAGGAATCTGATGGACATTCAGGGGGTCTGCCACTGTTTGGAACAAGCTGTAGTGGTGAAGGACAGTGGTGGCCTGTAAGGAAGGTATTCTTTGATCTCATGTTAAGGATGGGAGTTTCCCCTCTCTCACTATGTGCAATTTGTCAACGCTGTTATGTCATCAGGACCACCCTGGGAGAGGCCTGGGGGACTGGTTGTGCTCACAGCACCGCTGCAGAGACATTGTACTCTCCAGTTATCTCACACAGGCTTGCTGCATGCCTGCCTTCCTCTGCTTGCATTCTGACTCTCATGGGAAAGGAAGAAAGAGTGGGTACTTCTTGTCAAGTTGCAATCCACCAAGATGAAGCTAAGGGGCTTGGGTAAGCCCATGGTTCTCCATAAATCAGGTGTGTTTGCTCACAGAGAGTATGAATTTCCAACTGGATGCAGTTTTACAAGTATTTATCTTTGTGCTGACCTTGGTGTGTTCTCTGAGAAAGCACAATCCAAGCAGTTTTGCATGTGACCTCATTAGTCTCCCATCTTTTCTGGAATAAGTCAAAATATGGAGCAGTGCCCAATGTAAAGTGGTCGCTGTGGTTTCTGTTCCTGCCAAAAAGAGGACGTGGAGGACCCAGACCAGGTTGTCTTTGTCATATTGCAGAGCTGGCTTTGCTTTTAATCTTCAGGCAAGAGAGGGGTGAGTTTAGAGTACAGCCAACATTACAACATATACAGGCATCAACTCCAGATGACTTCAGCAAACAATAGTTTGCAGAATCTCTGATTTTCCAAACCAAATAAATGTGAAGAGCAGTAGAAAGTAGTAGTGTCTTATAAGTTTTTATCTCTTCATGTCTGAAAAAGCACCATGTCTCATAGGCAGCATTAAAAAGATTTGAATGATAGCAAAAGATAGAGCTGGAAGTTTTACAATGGCAGATCTTTCATTTAGAGGTCTGCTGACCTGCTGAATTCAGAACACTTCATGGGATTTTCTTATATCAGTGAAAGCTTTAGGACAAGTTCATAGAATCCCATTCCCCCACCACTGTCCTTCTGTGCTATCCTGCAGGACAGAGGCCTTGATGATGCCAGAAAGTGCAGCAGTTGTGTGTCCCTTCTTCACCAAAGAATCTGCAAAACATACAAGCTCCTGACAACTGAAAACCTTCCTGTGAAGATCTCAACATACTGAGATATCCAAGGTATATTTTGGCTGTAAAAATAGAAATACATGGCTAAAGCCCCATGCCCTCTGAGAGTTAGAAGTTTCCCTTAATAAACCCATGTTTTTTTCCACAGGCTCTGGCAGTGATGTTTATTTTCACAAGAAAAAGCTACAGACACAGCATTACTGCACATATAACACCCCTTATTTACATGGCATCTTTAGATTATTTTATCATTTATCTGCTAGATACTTTATGTACTCAAGTTGTATTAGTTCCTGCAGATGTCGTTGGCTGTGGTTCTATGAAGCCAGCACAGCCTCTTTTCAGTGGTGGGGACAGGAGCTGGCTTGGGGGTCTGGTCTCCTTTTGTCAGCACAGCTGTGAAATTGCTGCTGAGGAAATTAAAATGGGAGCTGCTGAATGCTCCCTGGACTCCTTGCTGCTCCCTGTGTGTCCTCTGTGCTTATCACAACAAAAGCTGAACTCCTTTTGCTTCAGCAGTAGGGAAGAAGTTTTTCTCCTTCCCACCATTTTGCTTCACTCCTTGTAATTTTTCTTCAGCAGGGCAGGAGCTGCTGAGATGAAATTTGTTTAATATATGACACTTTCCCACCAGCTATTTCTCACCTAGTGCATTGTAGCCTCTCAGCTTATACTGAGACTTCCCTCTTTCCCTGAGGGGAAATTGTAAAAGCTATTTTGAATGGAAATTTCATCTGAATTATTCCCCTCAGTACATGGAGGAAGGTGAAGAAGAAATTTTAAAACCTTTTGATTCATTCTAAAAATAGGGTTCATAGCTGCTGTGTTTTTTAAATCTGATTGCTTTATTTCCTGTGGATGTCTCTGAATCAAGGAGAAATCTACAGTGAAACCCACAAATTCTTATTCATTTCTATAAGATATGTTTCCATGTGCATATAAAACCATTGATTTGCTCCAGCTAATATGAGCTCTGTGAAATCACCTTAACAGATCATTCACACAGATTTATAGTGGCTCCTCAGAGCATCCTGGAGAATGACCCAGATAATTTAGTACTATTTTTCCTGTGTTTTATTGTGCCCACATTTGTCTATGTTTTAATCTATGAATTATTTTCTACATTGTGTCTTCATTTTTATGTTCAGTCAGACCCATAAACCCCTTTTTTCCTCTAAGAGTTCTGCAAGGGGGTTAGAATAATTTTAAAATGTCACATTGCAAAGCATGTTCTACTCTTCAACTCTTCTTAATCACCAGTGAAGTAAATCAAGTCAAGCCTAATGCTAGATCCCTTTGTACCATGCCTGCAAATATACCTTACCTCATTCAGCAAGTTTCCAGATGGGGTTGTTTTACTGAGATTAACTGAAATTAATTTTCCGTGCATGTACAGAATGTTACAAAATAGCCAACTCAAAGCTGGCCATAGCACTGAACACAGTAAAGGAAGAGGATCTAGAGGCCAGGAGGTTCTCTGAAAGCAGACTTCCCCCTCAGGCTGTGGTACAGCACCTTTTTAAGAACCCGTCTCCCTTTTTGTTGGATTTGACACCTGCCAGATCTTCCACTGGAGAGGCAGTAAGAATTTTCTGTTCTTTCACTTCCTGTTTGTCCAAGAGTTTCTAAACTTCCTCAAAAATACCAAAATAGTTTCCCCAAAAGCATATTCTAGTGCAACAGATAATTTTTTTTTTTTCAAAATGTAATCCCAAAGATGTTAGGTTCCCCCACTACACACCATTGATTCACTGGGTCATACCATGAAGCCTCCACAGGGGCAGTTTAGCCTGGGCCTTTGAAACAAAACAGTTCCCCAAACAACTTATTTGAACAGACATGAAAAAAATCAACCTTGCTTTTAATTTCTGGATGGATGCAGAATCTACCAACTTTCACACAAAGCTGTCTTTGTCTCCAGTGTCTGCTTTTTCCTTTTGCCAGGGTAAATAACTTCCCTGGAGTTTGGCATTTGTCCTGCTTATGGCTGTGGCACTAATATTGCTACCCATGAGAGGCCCACCATAAAAGAAAAAGAAAAGCAAAGGAAAAATTAGCAGAGGATCTGGGTGGCAGATCTGGGCTGCCAGTGCTTTTGTGAACTGTAACTTAGCAGAGCTGAGCACCATGTAATGTTAGGCAGCTCTTTCATATCCATCAAAATTAAATATTTTAGGCTTTCTAGATTCACACACTCCTACTATCCTGCAGATATAAAATAAAGCAACCCTTCTGCAGTAGTTCTGTGACATGAACTCACTCTTACCTGAAGGAATCACAGTGGTTTAAAAAGTAACACACCCAGTTGCACATCTTTCCCTGGAACAGACACCTGCAACCTGATTTCAAAACCTTCTAAACCGTATTATTACGGATGGCAGTTCTATCTAAGCTCAGAGACCTGAGGCTGTGGCTGACACTCATTATAAAATAATAATAAAAAAAAAAAATGGGGTGGAGAGTTAATCATAGCAATTAAAAGAAGTTACACCACTGCAGCCATCAGCAGCAGGGCGTGCACCTTTGAGCCTGGCAGCTCTTCGATGGCCTAAGACAGACATGTGCCATGGGGCTGGAACCTGTGGGCAACCAAGTGATGACAGGTGATGATCAGGAGAGAAAACAGCACTTGAAGGTGCCAGAAAGAAATAGGAAACACTGTGGATAGGGGACTAGGAAAGTCAGCTGAGCCCACCAGAGATAAGTCTGCTATCATCCTTCACCAGTGCCCTGGGATCACTTCAACTCTTCCCCCATAACTTGCAAATTTCTCCACTGCCAGAAATCAGTCTCTCCAGGTGCTGGAAGCATAAAGCTGGACAGTTACTCTAGGAACTGAAACAGCCCTCCCGAGCTTCCCAAAGGAGTGGAGGAAGAGCAAAGTTGATTTTATCAGATTACCTTAGTTTGTTTGCCTTCCTCCATCATCCCACTTCTAATCATTATGGAATACATGGGTGTGAAGTGGTGCTATAAATTTCCAGCCCCATGTCACTAGCACAGTGTGACTGCTTGACCCACATGACTAATCCATACAGGAGGCTTCACACACCACACTGGCTCCTCTGCTCAGGAACAGCAAAACTGTTGTGCAAGACTGGCTAGAAATTCAGTCTCTGAAAGGGAAACTGGAGGTCTCCTGCTCTTCAGCCAAATTTTCAGTAGGCTCTTCAAAAGTGAATGTGGTTCTTTGTACCACCTGGTAGGGGTTGGTGGTCAGGGTCCCAGAGTGCCTGGAATGGGCAGCACATTGCCAGTTCTTTCCACCTCATGCCACTCCTTGCACAGGGAAGCCATCCATCAGTGGGACTGAGCACAATGCCAATGGATTCACTGTTCCAGCCCTTGAACACATCCAGCTTCACACAGATCTTATGACTGAGCCTCCTCAACAAGGGGCTAGATGACAAGTGGAGTGGGCAAAGGCAGTGAGAGGCACCACCTGTTGGAGGTGTTGGAGGTTAGGGCTTATCCTTTTTTTTTTTCTTCCTCCCAGGGAATTTTTCTCTCATTTCTTGCCTAGTTAAAGTCATCATTTGTAGGGGTTTAATAAAAGCCACAAGTGGCACCACAAAGTCCCTCCTAAGTCAAGCTCAGAGGACCAACATCCTGTGACAGGCAGGACAAGAGTGATTTGGTTTTAAAATTCATAGACAACAGACATTAAAGTGGAACATTCTTTGATATGCTGTGTGGAGTAACAGGCTGGATTATTTATCACAGCTGTTGCTTTGTGAAAGCCCTTGCTGCCCTCATGTCCCTCCTAGCCCTGCAAGCCTGCCAGTGCTGGGTTGTGCTGAAGCAGACCATGGCCTGAGCTACAAGACATGCCAGGATCTGGTCAGTTCTCACTTCTATTGTAGTAACATTGTCTTCCATTTTAAATTCAGGAAGTTCAGATGTAGCACAATCATTTAATTATAAATACTTTATAGTCCAACAAAAAAGCACTTTTGTTCCTCAATACAAATTTGATGCTAAGTTTACAGGCAGCTCTATTCAACTCCAACATTTGAATCCTTTCCAAAGTGATTTACATACAAGAACTCTCCAGCACTTCACTTTAACAAAGTTACAACTGAACTTGGCTGTCACCTCCAGCTGTGTGATCAAAACACCTCCTCTGGAGTTCAATCAGTGCCAAGGAGCAGCTACCTTAAATAACAGATATTTTGGAATTCCTGCATCACATCATCAATTATATCTTTCTTGCACTAAGTCCCCTCTACTGTGCCCTCCATAGTTACTGTGCTCTTCTTTCCATAATCTGGACCCTTAAAATAAAAACAAATGAGATTTTCCAAGCTCCCTCCTGAAAACACATTGGTGATTCTTTTCAGCTCAGCGTGGATTCCTCTACTAAAACCTGTGCAGGAAAAAAGGAGAGAGAAGCCTGATGTCATCACATCAAGGTGAATCCTGAAATAGAGTTTGTATGGATAAAGAGTAGATGGAAGTAAGAACTGAAAGAGGGCAAGGGAGAGTTGAATGGAGACCAGGAAGTGTGAAAAAGTAAAGGGCACAGAGAAAATAGAGACTATCAGAGTGTTCAGGGAGCTCCAAGAGGCTGCCTTCCAAAGCCTCTCATAGAGTCAGCAGTGAAACTCACAGGCAAAGTGACTCTCTCATCTCACATTCAATGCCTCATCAAAGCAGGACTGATAATGGGTGTGATTCTACATCATTAAAAACAAAACAAACAACGAAAAACTAACAAATAGACAACACAATATAATTATAACCAGGCTGCAAATTCACACATAGTAAACACGAAATTTCAGTTTCTTTCTTCAACTTTAGAATGACTTTTCACCTAGCATATACTAAGAGATACTTAAAATCAAATTCAGATATGAAGGCACCCACATACTAATGTGTTTCCTGGGATCTGAGTGCTGGTTTTTTTCTGTTTATTTTTTTGCAACCTCTTGACAAATTAAAGTGGTTAAGTTCAGGACAATAACTCTCATATAGAGCTTTAAAAATGTGCTTTCTGCAGTCAAACTACTCGAGGTCATCCAGCTTCTCACAGAAACAGCACCTACTCAGCTCTTGCTGAGATACTCTTGAATTTTCCTGAGGTTTGCTCAGGACTGAGCATGAGGATGATTGTGCTTGGCTAGCACAAGGGGACACAGCATGGCTTCATCTCGGAACCACAGCATCTGGCTTCAAGTGCTCTCAGAGAGGAGAATACGGTCAAGATTCCTGTGAGAATATCCGTGACTTTCACAAAGACCAGACCAAAAAAAAAAAAATACTGTTAGTCTGGATCTTGGCTTGCATCCACTTTCTGAATAGCTCTGGGATAGACAAATATCAACAACCAGAAGGAGGTTTATAACTTGAGAGGAAATTTACAGAGGTAAAGGTGGCTGTCTGCTGCTGGCCTGTGGCTGCTGCAGCCTAGCGTGGAATGGCACAAACCCTGTAGGGGTGGGGCTGCAGAGTACCCCCAAAAATGGCCTCAGTGTTGATGTGGGTCACTCCCTCAGGGAGCTGGAAGGTGAACGCCCGCAGCAGGCTGGCAAAGAAAATGAAGAGCTCGGTCCTCGCTAAGTGCTCCCCCAAACACACCCGGTGCCCTGCAGAGGGAAGAGAGGAAGAACAGTGAGTATCTAGGAAATTTTCAGTTTCATAATCACTTAGTTAATTCCTGTTGAAAACAGAGGTGGGTTTTGTTTTGTTTTTTTTCAAAGAGAGCACCATGAAAGCCACAGAACTAAAATTATTAATTCATAATAAATGATGAATTCCTTCTCAAAAAGATCCCATCCAATGTCCTAGGTTAGGAGACACAAAATGAAAATTTAAATGAAAATCCATGAGGTGCCAACAAAATTTCTTTCTTGACCTGACAGAAGAAAACTATTTTTTTAAAATAAGATGTTGAACTTCAGGACCATACGCAAAAATCTGCCAGCTGTTTGCACATGATTTAGCAAGTTAACATCAGCAGAGCAAAATTACTTAGTAGTAGCATTTGCAGTTGAACAGAGGTTTGGTCACTTTATAGGCAAACCATGAGGCCTACTGTTCATTTCCCAGGATGCCCATTCCTTGGCACCAATGGTATGAGCAGAAAAGGTGAATATTACTTCCACATAGCCAAATAGCAGACAAATATAAGGAAAGAAAAAGTCATTTGAATTAAGAAACCACTTCTGTATAGACATCTAAGTGACTCTCAACAGACTAAACCAAAACCATCAGTGGGAAGTTTACTGCTAGGTATGATTATGAACAGTGTGCATTGTTGCATTGTTTCCTGCTTTAGCAACTGGATTTTCAGTTCTGTAAGCAAGGACATGATCCTGTGTTTATCAGGATGCCTTCTGCTTTTCTTTCAGATTGTTTCTTTAAAAGGGATTGCAATTCACTCCAGTACACACAGGACAAATTACTTCCAGGGAAAATAGCTACATGTAAAGAATATTAGAGACAAAACCTGTGTGTGACTGCAGCGTGCAGCCAGCCCGAGAGGCTCGGGAGTGTGAGTGGGATTCCCACCACAGTGTCCTATGAACAGTTTGGGGTCTGACAGCCCAACAGTTTGGGGTCTAACAGAAGCTTCTCTTCTGGCAGAAAAAAGCCAGGAATGTTCTTTAAAAGCAGCAAACAGCAGAGATAGAAGATGTTAGCTGAAGAAATACCATTATCTCATACTTCTGTATTCATCCTCTCATCTGTTCAAACTGTCAGTGCATTTACCTGCTGAGAATGGTAAGAAAGCTTCTTGAGGCATAAAGTTTCCTTCTTTATCCAGAAAATGGCCAGGGTTGAACTGTCGAGGTGTCTCCCACTGCTCAGGGTCGTACAGAACAGATGCTATATTTGGTATAACAATGGTGCCCTGCAAAGAAGAAACTGTTGCTTCAGTTCTGACTACTCGTGTCTGTCACCCATCAGTTTACACCTGATAGATAATACTGTTGCTTGTTGGCATTTGTGCAAGTGCCAAGCTGGGCAGGGATGTCTTAACCTGTGCTTTGGAAAACCAGTTTCTCCTCTCAGCCCATCCCCTGCCAAGCAGAGCTGGTCTCTGCAGTTGTGATGATGGGCAGGAACTTGAGGCTTCCCTGGCAAAGCCTTATCAGCTGTGTGAGCACCTACATGCAAAGTAAAAGACCTCTTTCATTCTTGGAGTCACAAATAATAACTCTTCCCCAGGCACCACATTCCTGAGTTTAATGGAGAGTAGTTCATAGATGGAAAACTGGTTACAAAAGTGAAATGCCTCTCTGCCACAGAATGAACAGAAGCTAAAAATGTGTCTGTACCTTTTTGACAGGGAATCCCAGTAGAGTTGTGTTCCTCACACACACCCTGGGCATGCCAACAGAGACAATGTTGCTGAAGCGCTGGATCTCATGAACCACAGCATTTGTGTAGGGCAGTTTTCTCCGATCCTCGTAACAAATTAACTGGGAAGGACCCAGAACAGCATCCAGCTCCTTCTGCACTTTTCCTGGGGAGAAATATTCACCATTTCAGAGGAGAAAAATGCATAAAATACTTTAGCTGGTCACTTTTCTTGGAGCAACAAGAAAATATATTATTTCAACATAGTACATTAAGTTTATATATGGTGGTTTAATATTGATTAAATAATTTTAAATAAATAATTTAATGCCTGAATTTAGTATAGGATAATAAAAATAAACAGGAAAACCCCACCACTCTCACCTTGGATGTCTGGATTCCCCACCATATAGAGCAGTCCCCAGTACAATGTAGTGCTTGAGGTCTCTGATCCACCAAGGAAAAGATCATTTATGACATACACCAAATTCTCTTCATCATACTTGGGCTTGGCCCCCTCTTTAGACTGTAGATAAAAGTTGAAGTTAAGTATAAAAATTTGGTTATCCTGTGTGAGAGCTGTGAGATTTCCACAGCTGGCATGTGCACAAAGAATAGTCAAAATTACAATTTTTGATGCATACCGAGTTTAGTAATTTCCCAAATAGGCACAGTAAGTCTGCATTGTTATATTTCATGAAATGGATTATTCTTTCCTCACAAAAAGACAATTCTATGCTTAATGACTTAATCACAAAAACTTCAAAGCACTCAACAAGTCTACAGTTAGCCTAAAGTGCACTTATAAGCAAGTGCCTTACAACATGTCACTCCTTGGCCTTGATATCTAATGGTGCTAGCAAATGCCAAAAGAAAACATATCTGAATAAAAGGATTTCAACAGATCATTTTGAGAGTCATTTTTTTTCTCAGTTCAAGATAAATGTGAACTGATGGGTGAGAGCTACCTGTGTATTTCCTTCTGAATAATAAGAAAGTAAAATAAAATCACAACTAGAGAAAATACACTAGGCAAAAACATTTTCAAACAAACAGATGACAATAAATTGCACCACTGGCACCAGAGAAAGCTGCATCATTGCCTCTAAATTGTTTATTTTAGTAAATCTTGTCATACATACTGGGTGTAAGATGATGTATCAGCTCCTTTCAGAGCCCATGAGCCAGCACTATGAGGACACAGCAGCCTTACTAACAGAAAGCTTATGAGTAGAAACTATGTAAACTGCATCTATCCTAGGAAACAGATGCTTCTTTTACCTCCTAAAAAATTTGAAGCAGAAACCATAATGCTCTTGGCAGAACCTCTCTGGCTCAGAGTCACTTCCTACTAAGGAAAATAATAGCCTGGGCAGGGAAGAAGATTAATGCTGATTATGGCATTGTTTGTGAAATTGTTTTCTAGTCTGTCCGATTCGAATATAGAGGCCAAGCCAGCCATGTGGGGAAATTAGAGGTAACGTAGGGGTAATGATTGCCTGTCAAGGGAGAAACCAGACAGTTATGAGGCATGAGGACAGCCAGCGTTGGAGCCCACACACTGGATCCCAAAGAAGCATGCATGCTATTTCAGGGCAGTGATTTGTGCATGTGTATTTAATCCCACTGTAAACATGGGCCTTACTGTAGAAGATGAGGTGGTCTACCAAAGCTATGTAACCTACAGGAATAAACTGTCTCATATTTATTACAGGATTGAAGTGTACTCCTGGATGTTTATGGAAAGCAGATGAGTGCTCATGGCTTCACCCTCTATCATACTTGATGGTAATTCATTCATGTAACCCAAATACAAAACTGGATGCCTTTCTGAGACAAATGAGTTAGTAAGTCCCAAGATATTGCATTCATGTTAAGAAGCTTATGAAATGCATGAAACTGTGGTGGAAGGGTCACACTGAGTGATTTAATCTGTTTGACCTTATACTTCACAGCAGCGTGATCAGCCAAAAGGAACACTTACCTTCTCAATCTCAGCCAGGTAAAAGTCAATGAAATCCTGTGGTTCAGCTGGTATCCCTCTCTCTACGTGTCTTCTGATCTCCTTCCTTGCAAAAGAACTCAGGATATCATAGCAAGCCAACGCCTCCTTATGAGGCCCAGGGAGGCGACTCAGCAGCCAGGGCAGGATTTCATACATCTGCAGGAGTGACACACAAGAGGTGCCATGAATTCTCTGTCACTGACAAAGCTGCTTTTAGACACACCAGAAGGCTGGATTGCCCTGCCCAGAAATGGTGATAGTGGAACAAACAAATTAGCATTGCTTTGAGCAGATTTTTGCCTTCATGTGGGAAAGCTTTAGTAGTAATTTGACACAATTCCAGGGGTCAAGGCAATTGTGACAATACTCTGCCCATCACTCTAAGTTTACTTGGCTAATGAAGATCACTATATGACCTCACTCCCACACAGCTGGAGACCTCAGCTCCCACACATTCAGAATGGAAGGGCATCCTTTCTGCATACCATGGGGCTACTAAGATTAACAGATCTGCAGCCTCAAGTAACAGCTGGAATTTTTGGAGCTCAAAAGAGGAATTATGGTCAGAGTATCACTCTAAGATAAGGGCTAACTTATTTTCCCTAGTCAGAGTCCTCGTGACTGCTAAGGAGCAATAACTGTTCTGATGGTTAACAATATTACATCCTTAGCCTGCTGAGTGTATTTACACACACATTTGTCAGCTCTAAGTACTGTCCTCTGTCTGTGCAGCATCTGCCGTTCCAACCTGCCCAGCAAAGAGCAGTTCTATCTCCTCTCCTTGTTCTTTCAGACCTAACAAGCAAAGTCTCTCTAATTTTAAGTGACAGTTTGTAGGTTACTTATTATGACTTCTCCACATTGGTTTCCCTTCAGAATCACAACAAAAGATGTCCAAGACCCTAGAATATGTCTCACAGATTATTACGCTTCAGAACCTATTGAAACACTTCACTAGATCTAAAAGGAAAATAGTGCTGGAAATACCCTAAGATCCTGTTTGCTATTTTCATCCTGTTATCTGTTAGTTTACACCAATCCCTTTTCTCTTAACCTTTGCACTGAAATATTCTAAACTCATAGTAATTGAGCTTAGAATAATTAACCTTATTAATTAATCTCATTAGTTCCTAGAATGTTTTGTAATTTGATTTTGTACTATTACAATTTTTTCCATTCTCATAACTCCAATCCACAGTGCTTACAAACTCTTGCAGCAGGATATCCTGAACCTTCTCTGTATCTTAAGGTCTCCTGGTTTTGATCATCTACAAATTTGTTTTACTTTTGTATTTTTAACTATAAAAAAGTTGTATAGTGCTAGTCACAAATGACAGATTTGTTGAATATCTGTGCTGCCACATCAGCATTTTAGTTTGCCTTTTCCTGTAAAACTCAAATGTCAATTAAATTTGCTATGCCATCCACATTCCCCATTACACACAGCTTGTCCCTCTTTAAGGGTCTAAACCACAAAGTCTAATCCATGAAGAATACCTCAAGTGCACTTCAAGATGCTTCAAGTGCAAAACTGGTCTTTATGGTGTTTTGTGGGAACGAGCTACAAAAAAATCTCTGACAGAACTTGAATTGTGAGACTGTCGGAGAATGCATGTATTGTTTTCACAATGTGTGAATGGTGAACTAAAACACAGTAAGGGAAATATTAATAATGAATATTTTATCATTTATGAGCTAGGGGAAAAAAGAAAATTTCCAGCATGTGATTTGCAGAGTGATAAGCAGGAGAGTTCAATGATACCCATTTTTGGAGGAGAGAACTAAATAGAAGTGGGAGGAGCAGCACTGCAGTACCCAAATATATTACCAACTCCAGTCTCAAATTAAATTTAGAGGCTTCTGTTAATAGTTGCAGAAATACTGAGGTACTTAAAGCCCCTAAGCTTGCAAAAAACCCAAGAGAGTTCTTAAAAATGGCCTTAAAACCAAGGAATCAGTCATAAGGTCCCTCCACAAGGACATTTCTTAGCTCCCAGCCTACATTTTCCTGTTTTGTATTTAGTGTATTTAGTTACTTTTGTATCTGCTCTTTCACTTTCTACCTATTTCAGAAAAAAAAAACCAAAACAAAACAGCATATGATTTACTCACCTGATGAAAAAAGCTGCCTGCAAACTTGAATATTTTCTCTGTAGCATGGATGAGTTCACGGAAGATTTTGTCCTCATCAGAGAAGTGATATCCAAAAACCACAGCACAAATTACATTTGAAATAGAATGGAAAAGAGGGAAAGAAGGATCCACAGGTCTTCCTGCAAACACAGTAATTGGAATTCACTCTCAATGTTTTCTTTTCAGGTGATCCTTATGCAGATAGGACTGGATGTTATTAAAGATTTAATAAAATGTTCTCTTTATCCAGCTGGGATGTGAATGAGGACAGAGATGTGGCGCTAATATGAATTAATGAAAATAAAACATAGTCTTAGAACAAAGGACATTGTTAAACTGTTTCCTCATAGCTCTAAACCAATTTGACAGCCCTTCCTGTGAAAATAATGCTGTACAGCTAAGGTCTGTCCCAGGGCATCACATCAAATCTGCTGTCCTTGACTGTGGATGGCAGAAAAAGAGAGACTGTGAGAAGGAAGCAGTGCCACTGGAGATGAACTAAGGGAAGTCAGCAACAGACATGTTCAAAAATGTAAAAAACTAATTACAAGGTAAATCTGGAGGAATGTGGGGAGGTTTAAGAAGAAGAACAGACAGGAATTGCAAAGTAAATATAATGAAACTATTACAGTCTTAGCTGTGAGCAGTAGATCATATCAGTCTGATGATTTTTTCTGAAGTTATGAAACAGATATTCATAAAAAGTTATTTGGATAGAAATCATCCTATCTTGGACTCTAGGATTAACCTGATAATCCACCGAAGTTCCCTCCCACCTCCTACTTTCTTTGTTTCTCTTGCCAATAGTTAATTAGCCAATAGTTACTTAGCCAGATAGACATTAGAATATACAGGGCACCCAATGGTATTGAAACTTAAGGAAATTGCTAAACTCTGCAATGCTCTTCAGATACCCATGGCAGGCAGCCTGAGAATGGTTTGACTGCAGTTCAGCAGCATCATGTCATTGTACAATATATCACAGACAAATTATCAGCCTGTGGAGGTGGAATTTCAGAAGTTTCCAGCTTCACCAGATGTTTGAAGAGCTATATAAGAAAGAAATACTTGTGATTCTGGGCTGTATTTGCTCTTGTGTTTTGGTAAGTTTGGATACATCACCTAGAAGGGGTAGATAAGTTTGCATACTGAAAGTATGGATCCATATCCAGACTGAAAAGTGCCTGATTTCTTAGCAGGTAAGATACCTTTTAGGTTCACAAAAAACTCCACCAGGTGAGAGGCCTCCTCTTGCACTCGATGCTCCAGGCCTTTTTTCCCCATTCCCAAATTACGTAAAGTCATTATTCCAAAGCGTCTCTGCTGCTTCCAGGAGCGACCACTTGCAAGTATAATACCTGAGGGCATGTGAATAATTTCCACAGACACAAACAATTCATTTAAATATATATTATAAAACACGTGGAGTAAATCAGGAAATACAGTGATACAAATATCTCTAGATGAAATTATTGGTAATAAAATATCATAGCCAAACATACCCAAACTATAACTAGATCACTGTTCTTAATATTGAATGTAGTTAATAATTGCAAAGAGCAATCTAAGAATTTTCTGAGTGCTCCATTTCTTGATGTCTTAAAAAATCCCAAAACACCTTCAAGATGCCTTTTTAGGAGATCTGCCATAGCTGTACTCAAGTAATCATGCTCAAGACAGGAATAACTGGATGAATTTCCACAGAGTAGAGTTCAGGACAGGGTGTGTTTGTGGAGATGTAGATCAATTAATGTGATGGTTGTTGGTTGAGGTGATGAAGGTGAAAGATAAGGGACATTTGGGCTCTGTTTCTATCCTGGAAGAGACAACACTCCATTAATTATTAGATTGCGTTCCTAGTTACCTGAAGAGCCCTGAACTGCTGCTGTGAAGGTGAGTGAAGCTTCACCCAGCATTAAAAAATCTGTGTCTGCTTTGGTCTAGCAAATGCAGGAGCAGGAATAAAGACTGCAAACTGCTGGAATACTCTAAGAAGAAATGGGTTTTCCTGTGTTGGAGGCACTCTCACAATCGAAGGGTATTCAAAAAATGTTTGGGGGTGTCTGCAAGTACAGAAATGCCAGTTCTGAAGTAGGGTTTTATGGGTCTCTGGCTCATGATGGAAAGTGTTTGGCAACCATAATGCATAGAGTTACCAAACAAGCATTGCATTTGTGTGATGTAGAGCAAAATCATGCATACCACAATGGATTAGTCCGTGATAAGGGCAAGATTGCTGAGTTCTGGGTTGAGTCACATACATACATCTTGAATACAGCAAAAAGCTCACCTAGAAAGAGCCTGGAGTGTTTCCTAGGCTAGGGAAGGCTCAGTGCAAAAAACACCATGGCAAGAAGTAAGATATTGTCAAAAGCCAGTGGAGGACTTGCACATATCTGATGGAAGATCATTCTGAATGGGAGGGCAGAGACTAACAAGGCAGAGTGGTTTTCAAGTCAACATTCCTTTACACTGTGAATGGCAGGAAAATCTCACCTTTTCCTTTGGCCATTGCTCTGAAGAAAGGTGACACCAGCCTTCCAGAAACATCTTCAGGGTGTGTGGTCATGCCATCCTTCACTGCTTGAAATCCATTCAGTATAACCACTGGGGTCCACCCAAACCATAAGGTGAATATGTTGCCATGAATTTTTGCCAGCTGTAAGTGGAAAAGGTGCCAGAAAAAGAACAGATGAATCCCCATATCTAGAGCTTGAATAGACACTGCACCTGCTATTCACCAACCCAGTGGACAGTTTTGTGCTGAAAACATTATCCCTGAGGATATAATTGTATCTAGAAGCAGGAAGAAGCTGTTTTTTTCCTGAGAATAAGGCTTTCAGCAGCCAATTTTATTTATCCTGGGGAGAAGTTACTTCCTTTTCAAAGCACAATCTGCAGCAACTCTGCAGCAAAAGAAAGAAAATTTTGTATTTTATGTTGCATCTCCTCCAACCCCAACATTTGTACCTTGTCAACTGAGCAGCCACACTCCACACCACCCTGGGGCTCTGTGCCTTCAGCAAGTCCTGCCTTTGCAAAACAAAATGAGCTGATAAAACCTGCACCATCTGTGTACTCCAGGAGAGGACGTGGATACAGAAATTAGCCAACAGCCATGAAGTGCCAGTGGGCTGGGTTTCAGTCCAGGGTTTCCTCACAGCACCAAGAGCATTTACCACTGGATGCAGCAGAGCTATCCCAGCAGGGATGGGTGTATGGCAGAGAACTCCAATCATGCATGAAAAGAGCTTTGTACAAGTATGGACGCTGGTCCAGCACACCCACAATGATACAAAAAGATGGCAGACAGTGTCTAAGGTGCCACAAAAATTACATCAAATTGATCACACCAGATGTTTTTTCTGATATTTATTTAGATTCTGTCTTTCCTGCCCCTGCTAGAGTGTCAGCGCCTGAGTCTGCTCTGCACTCATTGGCCCATGTGTGCTCTTAGGCATCCACCTGAACTAGAAGTCACCTGCAAACCATGAGAGGAATTACTGTAGCTGTCACTCACAAGTGACAAACAGTTTTCAGGAGCTGTAGGAAGACAGGGAGCAAATGCCCTTCCTGTACTACAAACATACATGCACCATATTATCCACTTTGTGATCAAATTAGGTAGTACCAGTGAGAATTTTGAGAAGTATCAAGTAGGGATGGCAGATATAACTATTTCTATAGTGGATACAGCTTCACACTTAGCAGTGCAGAAGCATCTTTTAGATTATTGGTATTCTCCAACTTTAATAACAAGTCATAAAATCTGTCCCCAAGTTGACTTTATTCTTAAGGGAATTAAGTTTCTCCTGAAGATGACATATTCCACATAAGAAGGTGACTCAAATGTAGGAATCAATTGATCTTTATATGTTCACACCTTGCCTGTAACTTTCACAGACTTAAAGTCTTCAATTAATCACACTTTTTAAAGTCATGGCTAAAAATAACCAATTAAGAGCATATTAAAAGAAATACCTCCATCAGAAGATCCCGATGAAACTGAAACTTCAACTGCATCAAATTTCCAAGCAATGGGAAAGGAGTTGGTCCAGGAGGGAATTGCTTGCAAGCTTTTTGCAGCCTGAAAAACTCAACAATTAACAGAAAGATTATCAGGACTATAAAACCTTGAGTTATTGTTAGCATTTCTGAGCTAATTTATCAACTGATTTATCGCTGTCTCTATTAAAAAGGAGATACTGGAGCTGGGGAAAAAGTAATCTTGCTTCTTGTTCCACCAGTTTTGTCTGCAGGCTGAGTTCTACAGTCTCAGTTCCTTTCCCTCCCTCTGTCCCTCCCTCTTCATCAATGCCTGCCCTTTTCCTGCACCCCATCTATTTTCCACACTGAGAGGTAACAAAGGGATCCCTGGTCAAAAGCACCTCTCTCTGCTTACAGCAAGCCTCAGGATGGAAATGTGGAATCACTTGTACTGAAGGTATTTTTCCTGAAGCTTGCCTCAGGGAACTGCTGTGTCTATTGGGAGATCTGGATTGGAGTGACACCAGATGAGAGCCCTTGCTGACATGGACATGAGATGAGTGAAACTCAGTTTCATCTGCCTTGGAACTTTAAAAACATACTTAGTGATTCACCTTAGAATGATTTAATTTAGCTTATGAGCGTTACATATGGGTTAGACTACACAGTTACATAGAATATAGTTACAATAGTATGGAGTGTATATTTACAATAGTTTAGATTGGATATATAGTATGTACTTACGATAGGTAAAATGTCCCAGGCATTTTAGTCACAAGCATTATTTAAATGTGATTGTAAATTCAAATTTGCCTGCCAGTACACACAGTTGACACAGGCAAAAACAAGTGTAGTTACAGACTAAAGACGCAATTAGAAGATGAGATTGCTACATGTGATTTCTGAAAAATTGGCCTTGAGCGTTCAAACCTTTTTTTTACAGTAAATGGAAAAAATAAGCATTACACCAAGTGAGCACTAATGACAGTGTTTAAAAACTCACATTATAATTAAGTAATAAAAAAACCCCACAACATTACAATTTTTTATAGTAAAAATAAATGAAATATGAAATTCCAATTGTTTATATACTTTTTTTTTAATGTAAACTACTTGAAAGCTTAATGTGCCTTGGTTTATTTTCTACTTCTTAAAGTCAGTTTCAGAATCCTGGCTATTATTATCAGTTCTCAATAAGTTTACAGGACACATTAAAAATCTGTCCTCTGATAATGAAGGGAGTTTGAAGCACAGACAGGGGGAAAGCTCTGTGTGCCAGTAACCAGAGGATCCCATCTTGCATTGCAAAGAGAAAGCGTCTTCACTAAAAATGAGTTCAAGTCTGAACAAGAAACTGTTGTGCCCTCCAACGCAGACACAAACGTGGTATTTTGCAAACGTGGCAGCATGAAGAAAGTGAAGTGACTCAGTGATAGCCACCAATCTCCTTCAGCTGGCCAAGCTTTGCAGCTTTTTTTGGGTACACGTGTGCCTGTGTTGTACAGAGAGGGTAACATGGATGAGTATCTTTTATCACCTTATCTGTGCAATGGGCAACGTGGTGGGAATTGGGTTGAGGGCGGTGTTCTGTGGCTCTGCTAAAACCAGTGCAAATTTGGTACCATTGCCCATTATGGTGCTGAAACCAGCAAAACATAAAATCAGAAGACATTGCTTCTTAAAACCAAAATATCGGTTTCAAATTTTAAAAAATTTTGAAGAAAAGAAAGAGAGTTCTGTGCGCAGACAACTGAAGCCAGAAGAAATTACAAAAATTGTATGAATAGACTAAATACTACTATATTCATCTCTTCTCTGTTTAGTTCAGATTCCATTGCTTAATTTTAGATGTTTCATATTGGTATTGTATTAGTATTAGTATTTTGATATCAGTAAATGAATTGAGCCCTTTCAGAACATGGGTCAGGCTTAAATGGAGTCGAATCACCAGTGTCAGAAGTAGGATGAAGCCAAATGAACCAGCCAGCAATTTATCCTGCCAGATGTTACTGTCAGCTTTCCTTTTCCAGTGTTTTTAAACTTCCCCAGCTGTCTAAAACAAGATGCATGAATAGTTACTTCCACCAGGGCCTGATGTCAAAGGATGAGCTGTACGGGAAAGAAAATCAGGATCTTGTGTTCACATGGACCTGTGATCCTGTCTGATGCATCCTCTTCTGGACAGACTATCAGCAATATTTGCTGGGTTTGTATTTTTGGCAGAAAACTCAGCTTACCTAAAAGATGGTAAGCTTAAAAAGAAGCAGTCCAAGGAAGTGAACACAGAGGCAAATGAGTTTTAATGAGAGTTATCAGGAAGCCAAAGTTAAGATTTTTAGTGAACTTATAAGCACAGTGTGAAGTAAGTCTCAGGAAGATTAGTACAATTCTTGCAAAAGTAAAGCTGTGCAGGTAATGCAACAATCAAACAAGCATGGTCCTGAAGCACTTGAGCAAGCAAAGGTTTAATTTCAGCTCTGGGATGTCGATATTTCGTACGAAGAATAAACTGTAACACATTTGGCAAGAGGGAATGTCATATCGGAATTGGGATCTCTGAAGGACAGGAACTGCTCATACACTGGGCACAAAGAAGCAGTCAATTGTCTTGAGTGAAGCTTCAAATAAATAATATTTAGAAGTGGAAATTGCACCATACGTTGCTTTTTAAATCTTCGCCCACAGTTGTCTTCAGAAACTTGCAAAATTCACAAGGTGGG
Source organism: Thryothorus ludovicianus (assembly GCA_013397245.1). Lineage (NCBI taxonomy): Eukaryota > Metazoa > Chordata > Aves > Passeriformes > Certhiidae > Thryothorus > Thryothorus ludovicianus. Next base: position 2,438,946 of record VZTB01010552.1, read on the forward strand.
ATGAGCCTGAAACCTGGGAGCATTAAGGCTACAATTCAGGTGGCACAGAGTGGGAAAAAAATATATAATTGATGCTAATATCCAAAATAAAAATGAGAAAAGCAACAGAAATGGGACAGGCTCCCCTGGTCCTAATTGCTGCAAGACCTTTCATCACAGAGAGTTTGCCTAATAAAAGAGTGACTTGATGTTCTCTGGGTAGATCACTGGGAACTGCAGGATACCTCTGTGTAAGGAATAGCTGGATGAGTTTCTTATAATACTGGAAAATTCAAAATACCTGGGATCATCTCCATAATTTCCGCATAACAAGCTTGAGTATGCAAACAAAATCCCTCAAAGGGTTAAGAAAATCAACAGGAAAAGACAGTAAAAAGATATTAGAAGATATCTTTTCAAGCCTGCCATAAAGAACCGGTTTCTGATTTCACAAAAAGAGGCTGAAATCAATATTTTTACATTAGGAGCCTTTTTGTAGGGCAACAGTACTGTGTTACTGCTGCTAGTGAGTAGGGGATGATGTACAGGCCTTTGGGGTAAAAATAGAACTTCAAAGTCCACAAATATCTTTTCAGAAACATCTGAGAGCAGCACTAGCAAAAATATGGCAAAAAAACCCAAACCCTGTAAAGTGCAATGCTGATGTTATGAGCTGGAGCAGTTTGTCATCTCAATCTCAATCAGTGGTTTCCTCACAGCACAACTGATAACTGCCAAGAAAAGGAAAACCACAATGACAGGACAGTGATGGCAGAACACTTTTAAGTCAACCTAAATAAACTCCATGAGAGACTCCCACACAATCTGACAGAAATTAAGCACACAGAAGTGTGTGTCATAATGGTTTGTCACAAAAAAATAGATCCAATTTGAAATCCAGGAGAGTTGCAATCAAAGAGTGAATGGCTGAGAAAATATTGAGAGCTACTACTGAACATAAGTCAGAAACTGTACAAAGCAAAGTTAAAGCAAGAGCAGTAGCTGGCTGCCCGTGTTTTTCACCTCAAGGATATCTAAATAAAGCACGATGAAGTCATTCCACAGTCTTAAAATTTCACAGAATAGAGAAAACAATCTGTATGATAAAACATATAAAAAAAGTTAAAAGATAAAAGTTACCTCAGTTTTTGTAAATTTGAAAATATTACAAGCTTGGTTGATAAAGCAGTGGAATCAAAGTTACATTACTTTAAATTTTCTTCAATTACTTTAAACCATTTTAGAAAATCTGAAAATGCTGTTTACAAAGCTTGCAAATTTCATGACTGAGAAAGCTGTGAAACTCAGGAAGCCAAATCACTGACAGAGGTGGAACCACTGCATCTGCTGCACTGCAGTCAGATGTAAAGCCACACAGCATGGAGCAGTTTGTCCCAGGGGGGAAGACAGATGCAATCTCCTTGAGCTCTGCACTGAGAAGTGCAAAAGTCTTGGCACCAAACCTGCCTCAGCTACAAAGTGGCCAAGGATTCAGGGGTGCCACTGTCAGTCTTGTGGAGTGAAGGAGTAAAACAGGGTTTGGAGGAAGTTTACCTTGGCATGGCTGACCAGGAGATCATAAATGTGTGCAGTCACATCAAGGACAAGCAAACTCTGAAGCAGAACAATGGGCATCCTCCAGGATAAAGGCATTGGCCTCAAAATAGCCTCAAATACAGAGGATGGCTCTGAAAATGGTGTTCTGCTTCCACTCAGGTCCCAGCAGTCTGAAATGATCTGGTCAATCTCCTGTTTTGCTCAGAACAGACACATTGCAGGGAGTCATTCTCAACTGGAAACATCAGCTCTGGGGATTGACTGAATGTAGTCACATCTTTTCAGCACAAAAATTGCCAATAATATTTGAGCTAGGTCTTGATTTACCCAGGATGGTAAGTGTTCCCAGCAGGGAACACTGCAGGTGGGTGCTTCTCTCTTGGCACGTTCTTCACCAGGTTTGCTGCAGATTGTGAGCTTGGCAATTACAAGCATGAGGAGAGAATCACAGTTTTAAAGGGTTGCAAGTGTTTGTACCAGGGACTTCAAAGTGAGAAGCAGCTTTTCAAACCAAGGAAGACTTGGAGACCAGGAAAGGCTGAGAAGGTTACAGTAATGTACAACAGTGAACAAACAAGGTAATAAATAAAGATTTATTTAATTTATTTATTTATTTATTTTATAAAATACTAATGTGACCTCCACCCTTTGATTGTCATCAAACAATTCATAGGAACAGAATGTTAATATACAGGAACTTACAGTGTCTATTCTATGAAACCAGGGTTAAAACCATCAGGTTATAAGCACTGACCAAGGACTCCAATGTACTTTAAAACTACTAAGAATAAGCAATGATTTCCCTTCTTTAGTTCGCACTCCAGAAAGTATCTCAGGGTGCTTTGTCATTATTAAATACATTTGAGGTGTATCAAGAAAAAGATTTCTACATAGGGAGGCAAGAAATTACACAGCACTACAGGATTTTTTATAATTAAAATGTGTAACAGAGCAGACTTTCCAATCAGACAAGTATTAATATTCCTAAATATTTGTGGTAGGAATTTAAATGCAAAACATGAAAGGCAGAAGCAGCACAACTCAATAATGTTTTAGCAATGCATTATTCCAGTTTCATATAAATGGAGCTGTACGCCTCCATTACCTCTCTCCACCTCACACTTCCCATTGCAATCTTTTGCAGCCAGGTATTTTCAAGTCTTCAAAGTCTTTAATTAGGATGGGGCAAAGAGTTAAGCTACAGAGGGCAGAAGCCAAAGGAAGACTGAAATAGAAGCAGCCACATGGCCATTATGGAGGGTCAGGATGGCTCATACTCAGAAGAGGTAACATCCTCTGGCCAAAACTGTGACTGACAGCTGAGTCTTCAATTACATCATCATTCCTCACAGGCTTTTTCTCAGGCAGAGCTCTTTTCTGTAACATTTTAGGTTTGGGAGGTTGATTTAGCAACCTAAATAGGCATCCAAAAATACTTTGGAGAAAGATTTAGAGGACGTTTCTGTATTTGATTTTCTATAGCTTAAGTAGGAAAAAACCCCAAGCAGTAGCACAGAAGGTTAATAACCTTTCATCACACTCTCTTCTATCTCCAGCACAGTGGCAGGGGCAGCAGCCCTTTGAAGTATTACACTAATTGCATTAAGCTGCTAACAGAGAACATCTGTTTTATTAAAGTGTCAATTAGCCATGCATAAAGTGCAGGGGCCAGAAGTCTGATTCATGCCTTTCTTCCCTGTCCAGGGTAGCTTTCTCTCCTCACTTCCAAGGAAAGCTGAATGATGGAGACTTGACTGCAATAGTGCTAATATGAAGGGAGCAAGGGGATTTAGAGTGACACACTGTGTGTGGCAAGAAATTCCCTTCAAAATTGAACTTAAATCTGGGACTTTGCCCTGACAGGCCCCATTAATCTGCCCTGTCTCAACATCAGCCTCTCTGCTGGTTCTTTGTTGCTTTTCTACCAGTTCCCTGAGGGAGGGAGGGACACCCATAACCAATGCCCCTCCACATTGATCCGAGTCTCCTATGGAAGAGAGCACTCAGACAATGCTGCTCACAGCTTTGCCATCCAGTGCCTGCCTCCAGGAAATAACTTCCAGCCCCTATGGCAACTCTGCTAGTGTGACTTTTAAGAAAGATGGCATGCACCCTCAGCAGCTGTCAGCATTTGACAATAACTTATGGATCAAAGGGCAAGTTGGGTGGCAGTGACTGCATATTAATTTGTTATACAGTATCTAGGGATTAGCAGTTGGTACTGGCAAACACAATGCAGGCCTTTAGACACAAGTTTCCCAATTGATTGACCAAGAAATAATTGCAGTATCCCAAAATTAAGCAAGAAAACTATATGAAAGAAGTACCTAATTTTTATTTATTGTTCCAATTATGATATTATTGTTTTTGCAATACAGTAACAATGCCCAGAAAGGTCTTTTTCCCCAAAAAATATTCCATGAGTGTTGTGATAAAAAGGATTGAGAAAGGTGGTAACCTGAAGTCAAAATTGTTATTACTCCTGTACATATAATGCTGCAAGAAATTTTATTTCTTGCAATAATATTTCTGAGAGAGACCTCTGAGTTTCTCACTAAACCAGAAAAGTCATCTTCTACCACAGAAAATAATCTGTATCCTCCTAAACATGCATCACTTTTACATATTGTCCCTGTCAGCTTCTCTGCACCCTCTGGTTATGTGTGACAGCTAGAGTTAGGATTTATGGCAGAGAGTGGGGATGTCAAACAGACATGGGACAGCAAAGGGTCACAGCTCTAGACCTGGAGACAGAGAATAGAAGAAGTGCCCTCAGAGGCTGAAGAACTTCTTGTACTTTCTTGTCAAGAAAGATGTTGAGGTGCTGGACTGTGTCCAGAGAAGGGAAATGGAGCTGGGGTAGGGTCTGGAGCACCAGTCTGCTGAGGAGCAGCTGAGGGAGCTGGGATTATTCAGCCTGGAGAAAAGGAGGGACAGGAGGGACCTTATCCTTCTCTACCACTCCCTGAATGGAGGTTGTAGCCAGGTGGGGATTGGCCTCTTCTCCCAAGTAACACGCAGCAGGACAGGAGCAAATGGCCTCAGGTCATGCTAGGGATGTTTTAAAATTGACATCAGGAAAAATTTCTGCACTCAAAAGATTGCCAGGCCCTGACACAGGCTACCCAGGAAAGTGGTGGAGTCATCATGCCTAGGGGTATTTAAAAGATGTGTAGATTTGGCACTTGGGACATGGTTTACTGGTGGAGTTGGCAGTGCTCTGGTTATGGTTAGACTCAGTAGTCTAAGAGGTCTTTTCCAACCTAAACAAATCTATAATTCTGTAAGTAGAGAAAAGTAGGGAGACATTTTGTACTGCTCAGACTCATGGATTCTTTGATCAGATGATGGCATTGTTCAAGAAGAATCATTTTGGTCAGCCGTTTGTAAAGCATCCTATCAAACACATCATAAAGATAAGAGGCAATTTTAGTCCTAATTGACACTCCTGCTGCAGAAGCTCAACCTGGATAAAGACCAGGATAAAGACCACCAACAAGGAAAAATTGATGGAGAATTGCCTTAATTATTTTGTTCAATATTTCTTTGTTTTCATTTTGCCTTTTTTGGGGGGGGAGGGGGGTGGCAAGGGGAGAATGTTTGCTGTTGATATTTGGTTATTTGTTTTGAGTATCTCAAAGTTTTCTCTTGGCAGTACTTAACAGAAAGGAAAGGAGAGAGACAGAGCAAATTAAATAAATATTCTGTTTCTAAGTCTCATGGATGTAATTCCCACATTTCAAACTGTATAATTACTTTGTTTTTTCAATATCTGGGCCTGGTCAAATGCCCCTATCTCACATGGAGAAAATGGAAGTTAGTGCAAGGCACACAGTAATTTGTTTGGGAGCTTCCCTGGTGTACTGCTTTCCCTTTCATGGGAGAGATTGTGAATACAGAGAAAATTATGAACCTTTTATCTTGATCAGAGAGCAGAAGAGCACAGTCATGGTGAATAACATCCACGTAATCAAGAAACCGCACAGACTTTGTGTTCTGCCAAAAGGTCCAAGAAATCTTTTAAGGACATTGAATTTTAGCATTTCAATCTCGTCCTCAACCAGTCCCGTGCTGTCGGCAAGTGCAGGTGTGATCAACTCCAGGGTCCCTGGTAGCACGGGGGTGTTGAAGGGCAGCTCCTGCTCAGCAGCTGACAGCCTCTGCTGCCCTCTGCCTGGTGCCTCGGGGCTGCAGAAAATCCACAGGGGATCGATTTGTGCCGTGGAATTCCTGCTCGATCCCTGCTGAATTATCCAGCACGCTTCCTGACAGCTCTTGGTGTTCTACTAAAGGACAGACAGCTTTCCTTGGCTGCAGCATCAGACCCAGCACAGAGGTCAGCACTAGATCCCCAGGCAGGGGAGATGCCCAAAAGAACAGGGAGCTCCTGCAGAGCTGTGCCCAGTTCTGCCAGGACAGGCCAAAGCCACAAAGGTCACAGAGTGGCACCCCTGGAATCCCATGTACCTCTGCCTGCAGGTCCCATAACAGCCTGCATTTCTCTAGGATTTTGATTGATGTCCATGAGTGCTGAAACTACTGATACCCTCAATATTCGGGGTGGGTGGTGACATTTTTCCTTTCCCGAAACTACCCACAAGCAGCTCAAAGGAAGCTGCCTGTCTTACCTGGGAAACCAGACTCACCCAGAGCTTGTAGCTGTCAGTCCAACCTGAATTTACAAATCAGAGCTGATGCTCATGTGACTGCATTACTGAAATAAGCACCTTTATAGTGTTCAAAAAAGTTACTTGAGAAAGAATATTGTATAAAACGCTCCAATTGTTTTTCATTTTCTCTGTAACGCTCCTTAAAATGCAGTTTTGTAGAATACCATCATATCATCAGCTGACCACAGAATATATTCATATTATTAGCTCATCTCTAGTTTCATCTGCTGTATCTCATAAACTGTTCAGAGAAAGGGCTGCAGTTTTGTTATTGTTATTCCTTTAACATTAGAATCTCACACTGCAGGACAGCAAATAAATATTTCCTGGAGTGTTTGGCTAAAAATACCACAGGTTGTGATTTTTTTGCAGATATTAGGAGGAGTTCATAAGCTTTTTACTAAGCAAAAGATATCCCAAACTCAGCTGAAATATTACCTCAAATTAATACAGTTCATTGACATTTTTTAGTCCAATTATTTCAATGTATTAATACAGTTTAAAATAACCTGTCTCAGAAACTCCTAATGAAAACTTCCTAATGAAGACTTCCTAATTACAGAGAATCACCTTTTATTCAAGAAGATCCAAAGAAAATATTTTACCTCAGGACAGCAAATTTGAGTTGGAATTCTATAACTTTTAGAGGCATTTTGAGTCATTCCAAAACTAAAATGTATCCTGCTGCAGCTTACTGCACTGTGGAAACCATAATGATCAAGAAAAAAAATCCCAGAGAAAATTTTAACTCCAGGGAAGAAGGAAGAAGGGAATAATGAAAGATGCTGGAATAGGGTCACTCTCACCTCTTCACCTGTGTGACTTAAAACTACTAAGGAGAAGTATCCATGTTATGGCAACTTCACAAAGGAAAAAATTCCAAATAAAGCTGTACTGCATTTAAGTTTCTTTGAATTCAGACAAATTTGGGAATATCATTCTTACCTTGCTGCAGCTTGGATCTGGTGGCTTCAAGAAATTAGGCCTCACCCAGGTCTGGTGCTTTTACTAACTATCAAGGTTCTTGATTAAATATTGAATAGTACTAGATGCAGGACAGAATCCCATTCAGTGTATCTTTCCAGTTTGATATGGTATAATTCAAATGCATTTCCTGACTTTTCCATGAAGTTTTATCAAGCTTCAGATATCCCACATTTCCACAGAGCTTGTGAGATAGTGTCAAAGCCACATTAGAGGACAGAGAATCACATTAACAGCTTCTCTCTTGAAAACAGACCACTAGCAATGTCATCAAACAGAACTAACTTTGACATTATTTGGTGAGTACTGACTCTGCTTTCCTTCCAGTGCTTACAATTTGATTATTTGTAGAATATTCTGAGAAGTGCAATCAGGCTGACTGATTTATAGCACTGCAACTTCTCTTACCTTCTGAAGACAAGGAAATGTTTGACCTTTTCCCATCCTCCACAGGTTTTCACAGATAATTGCTAATAGCTCTGAGGTTGATACTGCTCCCCTAAGTGCCCTGGGATGAATCAGCTCAGCCAATTTTAAAACATCATGTTTATCTAGCTATTTTCTAACTTCTCCTTCCTAGCCTAGACAGAAATCTTCCCTGAACACCAGTGGTGTTGAACGCATTGGCCATTTTTGTTGACAATAAAAGCCATTAGGTTTTCCATCTGCCAGAAAGCCTTCCTGACATACTGCAGTTTTGAGAAACCACCCATTTCCTTTATCCTCAATATACTACTAAAAATACAAATATTTTTCTCTTCTACTTATATTTGCCTGTGTATAAATTTTCAATGAAAAGGACATCAGATGTGCATCACAGATTCACCAGGATCTGAGCCTCTCCAAAAGCTACAGGAACCCAAAATCTTCAGCTTTGCCTCTCTACATTTTCTGTATTTTCCTTTATAGCCAGATCTTCCCCTGTATGCTTGAGCAGGTACAAGCACCATTACAAAAACGGAGCCTGAGGAACACATGAGAAATAACGTAGAAGCAATGAAGAATGTAAGAGAGAGGAAAGAAGGATGTGTATGCTTAAAGCTCAGGAGCCTGATTGGAGGTGACATCACACAGCCAAAACTGAGAGGGTTGGCACATACTTCACGAGTGGGAGCTGGGCCTCTCTCAGATCTGTTCTCAGCTTTGTTGGCCTTCTGTGGCAGCATCAGCCAGGCTTTTAAAAGGCTTTCAAAAGCTCTAAAACACAAGGCTTTATTAGAAGATGAGCTAAAGTGACTAACTTTTAAAAGAGAACAGGCAGGAACTGAAATGCAGCAGCCATGAAAAGTCCAGCTCTCCCATCTTGGTGCTGTGAGCTTCCCTCTGATATCCTGCTGCAGCCATGGCTCATGTGCTGGGCTCTCATACCCTGACATTTCTGCACCATGGAATAGAAAGCACCCATGAGCAGGTCCTGTCACAGACAGGGACATGAACCTGCCCACAGAGGTGCAGTTTCCCTCTGAAGTGCCCTGCAAGTCTCCTCTCACACCCCTGCACGAGTGGTGTTTGTGCCCCTTGGTTTGGGCTGTGCCATTCCCTTGGCTTCAGGCAACTCAACCTGCTCCAGCTGCACAGGGGCTGTCCTGGCCACGATTCCAACCTAGACTCATCTATGAGCTTCCCTTTTGGAAGGATATCTGGGGAAGCACGTGGCCATCAGGAGTGACAGCATCACAAAGCAGAGATGTTAATGCTTGTAAATGCTACTGATGCATCCAACTTCATTTCTAAGCAGCAATGACAGCTCCAACATCCCCAAATCACAGTGGCTTCAGCTTTGCCTTATCTCCCCATGCACACATGCAAATCCACACAGACTTCGACATCAGTTTCTACCAGGGCACAGTTTTCTGTCACATAAAATGTCAGGATGTGATCTTCCATATTTCACTAGTGCTATCCTGCCATTTAATTTAATAACAGCTAAATATCAAGTGGTTACTATTTTGATGCTGTGTTCCATCAGCCATTGAATTAGAAATAATGAGACAAATCTAAATTTGTGATTCATGGGGAACTGCCGGAGCTAATCTCAATCACCCAGCAGATGACATCGAGTGATAACTGATTAAACAGATGATCATCTGTTCAGCTGTCCTGTCCTCTCTCACAGAAACAGGAGCATTAATGAAAGACAAGTTCACTTACACTTTACAAGGCTTTTTCAGACAATATAAATACTTAACATAGGAACCAATTTTTTCCTTTCTGCTAATTACAGACCCTTTAATTGCATTTGACTAGTATCTGTGTATATGGCAAGACTTTGTGGCTTCAGGAAGCTGAGCTGCTGAGGAGTTTAAAAAGTATCTTTGGCATTTTCCGTGAGCATTTTTCAATTTACTGTCATCTCCAACCAAAGCAGGTTCCTCACCCAAACTGCCCCTTGGGAAGTCCTTGCACTTGGTGTAGCAGCCTTCCAGTGCTGATCCTAACAGGAGTCAGGCATGGGAGTAAACAGTTCCCCTGTTAGGAAAGACTTTCCAAAAATGGACTTGTCTGACTTAAAATGCTAAAAGTATGTGCCCAAGAAATCTTCTCTCTGTATCTTCACTCTTCACCAAGTTTCAGCCTGCACCTTTGCACTGCTGGACTCAGTTATTCTCTGCCAGGTTTAAAGTTGCCTTGCACACCTTCTACTGAATCAAATCTAGAAATTCTCAGTGAGATATAAGTCATCTATAAATAAAACCAGTTGTTAATTTTTCCTTCATATCTTTTATTAGTGACCATCAACAAAAGTTGACTGAAATGTTGCTATAGATGATAGTGATATCAAGAGGCAGAATTTTCCAGGTATGTTTTCCCAGTTTGCTTTTGGAAACAGGAAAATGAATGAATTCATTATCAGAGATAATGAACGAATTTTTTGAAGTCTGGCAGTCAGTTTTGTCATTTGCTCAGCAGTGTCACAGAATTTCACCTGCCAGACAGCAACTACAAGATGCCTTTATGGCTGAGAATTATGGGGTCTCACAGATAAAAAGAATTTTTTAATACAAAAAAAAAAAAATCATCTTCATGAGCAGGTAACAGAGTCTAAATAAAATTACCTGCTGTCTACAAAAGGTGGCTTTTGAACTAGAAATTCAAATCTAATACAAAAAGCATTACATGGCCTCAAGAGATACATTCAGAAAAATAAGAAAGGGGTTTCATAGATGGTCTGTGCCACACTGCACATGCCCAGCCTAGCGTGGAATGGCACAAACCCTGTAGGGGTGGGGCTGCAGAGTGCCCCCCAAAACGGGCTCAGTGTTGATGTGGGTCACTCCCTCAGGGAGCTGGAAGGTGAACGCCCGCAGCAGGCTGGCAAAGAAAATGAAGAGCTCGGTCCTCGCTAAGTGCTCCCCCAAACACACCCGGTGCCCTGCAGGGGGAAGAGAGGAAGGACAGTGAGTAAATAAACCTGACCCCAACAGCAACTATATTCATCCTCACACAGTGTAAAGGTATTTTTTGCCTAGTCCAGGATTTCTGCAGAACTTAATGCAATCAATGACACAAAGATTCACGTATTTCTTCCTCCAACGAATTTTATCTGCAGCTGTAGATAACCATGCAACCCTTCTGCTTCCTTCAATTACCTCAGAAACCTCATCTTCATTTGACAACTCTAAAGGAATTCATTCCACCATGTAAATGAAGAATAAGGACCTGCTTTTCCTGGGAGATGTCATGTTTTAGTGTTGAATGCATAATCGAGAGGACTGTTTGAAAGTGCTTTCCATACATACGTCTGGTATGAAATGAGTGGCCAAAATCAAGAGCCACAACCATTAGGAGAGAATTTCCTTCCCAAAATAGGGCAAGTTATAAATATATAATGTTTGTCAGGACACCTCTGATTTTCCACGTTATTATTTGTTCAGTAGAACATATGTTACTGAAAATAATCATGTTGATTTAAGCACTTTTTTCCACAAAAAGTTTTAGAATAGACAACCAACAGGTTTTAAAAGACATCTTCATTCTACAGTCCCAATCCAAGCTGTTGATGTTTGTGCTGTAGCCCTCTTACCTATCGAGAATGGCAAAAAGGCCTCTTGGGCCACGAAGTTCCCATCCTTGTCCAAGAAGTGACCAGGGTTGAACTGTCGAGGTGTTTCCCACTGCTCTGGGTCATACAAAGATGAAGCAATATTTGGAAGAACAATTGTGCCCTGAAAGGAGAAAAAAATTCATTCTGTTCCTTGTTGGCATCCAGCCCCCTTTCTATTGAGGAGAATACCCTGGCATAGATTTTAATCCACACCTTGCTCTACTGATGCAGGAAAAGTCTCTGGCAACTGAGAAACTGTGTCTGTACCTTTTTGAGGGGAAAGCCAAGCAAGGTGGTGTTCCTCACACACACCCTGGGCATGCCAACTGAAATGATGTTGCTGAAGCGTTGGATCTCATGAACCACAGCATTTGTGTAGGGCAGTTCTCTCCGATCCTCATAGCAGATTAACTTGGAGGGACCCAGAACAGCATCCAGCTCCTTCTGCACTTTCTCTGTGGAAAATATTCACTGTTTCAGGTGGAAAAACATATCAAGTATTTTCAGTAATTTCATTTTCAAAGACACTTCCAACTTAGAACTATGAGAACAACATCACAATTAATTTAGAAAAGTAAGAAACTTTTTATGAAGAAAATTAAAATAGCAGGATATTCCAACAGCTTAAACATATGAGAACACTGCTTCTAGGTCTGAAGTTATTTGATTGTAGATTAAGAAAGAACATTTGTTGCTCAAAATTTTAAAACTATGTGTTGCCTTACTACCACAAGTCCATGAGATAACAGATTTATCTTTGGCTTTTCTTTTGCCTTGGTACCTCAAACACCTGCAGCCAGTTAGAACATTAAGCTCACAGTTCTCTGAAATTTATGCCAGGTGAGTCTGAGATTAAAAGTCTAATTCCTGTTAAAAGGACATGGTTCTTACACAGGGCATCTGTTAGGTGAAGCAATGCCAACTAGGACAAGGTCCAAATACCATTTTTAAAAAATGGATCTATGCTTGGCATCTGCCTTTTAATCAAGAACAACATGTTTTAAATTACTTATTGCACAGGAATCTCAGGGGCATTAACAGAAATAAAACCTTTGATTTATAAACTTCAAGAGAGGCAGTACGCACCTAAATAAAAATATCTTAGAGTTTTAATAAATGATCCTGTCTTTTTCCAGGCCTTTTGAAGCAACAGTAAGATGCAGGGAAGTCCATTCTGCATTGATCAGTCTGTGCCCATTCACATCAAGCCTGCCCTGTGACTGTCAGTAGTCCTTCATTAAACTGGGAACAGAGATTTAAGCACATTATAGAATTTAAAATGTATATTCAGAAATATTTTTAGGTAAACTTCCATCTAAGAAGAGCTATGTTGCAGAAGCACTTGACAATCTGGGTAGTTTGAAGTAATCAGTCACTGCATAATATAAACACACATTTCTATTCCTGATTCAATGATGAGGCAAAAGGCCAAACTTCCCCTTATGGTACAGAGTGGAACACTGTCACAGGATGTCAACTCAGGAAAAGTATGAATGGGTTCAAAAAGAAGCCATCAATTTATTAAATGAGGACAGACACACTGGTGCCAGCTCATTCTGAGAGCCCTGATGCAATGTATTACTCAAGAAGCCCAGGAAGGATCACTCTGCACATACTCTGCTTTCCCAAATATATGTAATATTTAGCTAAATAAAATTATACAGGTGAGTCAGTGCTTTCATAACCTTAATTAGAGCAAGTGGTAACAAAACATGTGATAACATGAGATTAAGTAGAATTTCTTGTCTGGCAGCTACAAGTTGACCAAATTTTTCTCATCTTCATCTCTTTTATCCATTTAAAATCCTATTCTCCTCTGGGTAGTTGCACATATTCTGCAACCTAACTGTTATCCAGCATAAGACATCCTTCTTCCTTTGGTTTTCATTCAATGAAAGGGATTGGTGGTTATTTAAAAACTAGACCTAAAACCAAACTTCTTAAATACAGATAGATATAACAAAGGAGCCATCTGTTTCCACTTGTGACTGGAATAATTTCTGGGAGAAGAAACTCAGATACATCACAGAGTTAATTTAATCCCTGAATCTACTGATGCTGGCTCAGGCAGACCTACAAGTACAAAAAGGTACATTTGTGACTGGGCACATATCAGTATCTAGGGGTAATCTCTGACCCATGAAAATGTTATGACTTGTTTTTTCTGTTGCATGGGAGGTATTTGTGATGAGCTTGTGTATTTACCTTGGATGTCTGGATATGCCACCATGTAGAGAAGGCCCCAGTTCAAAGTAGTGCTTGATGTCTCTGATCCACCCAAGAAAAGGTCATTTATAGAATAAATCATGTTGTCTTCATTGTATGTTGACCTGGGTTCATCTTTGGACTGTAAATGATAAGAAAAATTAGAGGTTTATATACGAAAGTTAGAAAAAATAGAACTGGATTAAATGTGATTTTATAACTGGTTCCAAGCTGCCGTGTCTTCTCCTTGTAGGATAATACAGAAAGACTGCTAAGAAATGTCAGACACCACAGAGAGATATCAACACAAAAATTAATATTTCACAAGAAGACAAGCAATGTTAGTTCCATTCTTAATTGTGAAGCTAAATCACGTTCTTCGCAAAAAAAAAAAGCTTAATGTGCAAATAGTGGTTAATTTAGAGTGTTTCCTAAGTAAATCTTCCTCTAAAGATGTGTATCATTCAGCATGTCTCAATTCACAGTCCACCACTCAGTTGTTCTACCAAGCAATACAGTGACCAGCTAGTGAACCCTGGGATGAGTAAAAATCTTAACCTGCAGCATTCAGGTTTCATCTACACAAGGGCACAATGAATCACATATAGCTGCTCTAGGGTTTTACAGATTTCAATTAGGAGTGAAGATGTATATGTATACTCTGAAATTATAAATAAACATGGTTATAGTTTGGGATAATTAATTGTCTATATTTAGGGAGGTTTTGCTCAGAGGTGTTGAACCTATCTCTTGCCAGTGGAGCAATAGAAAAGAAGGAGAGATGCTTCCCCCTGCTCTAATATCATCTAATCTTTTTTTATTGCCCCCATTCATCTATTACAGACAGTACAATTTTTTTAATAAACAAACTTGGATGATTCCCACCCAGCAGAGTCCCAGAAGAGCTCACTGAAACAATTTCTGCTATACTGATGTTCAAATCTCATAAATCCTAGAACAGCAATGAAAGGCTTTAGAAATAGTCAAATGCTTTAGAAGGCCAGCTGTGTTACTGTGCTGATATAAAAAAAATTAAAACAAGAGGATCCAAGGAGCTAGAAGCCATTTAGGCTGACATCCACACCAGACATAAGAATATAGCAGCTGATGTGGGAATTGATCAATAAATAATTTTCAGGGAGAGGTAGGTGGGTGCTGCAGCCCAACAGGTTGTGGCTGCCTCTGTTGCTGCTACCAGCAAGTGACAGTGGTGAAAGGGACACTGGCTGTCCCTGCAGGACAGCACTGCCACCAGGAACAGCAGCCACTGCCACTTCCCCAGGGACTTGGCTCTCTGGGCCACTCTTGCCTTGCTGCACCCAAGTAAGACCAGTCTCATCTTGCCACTTCCTCTTCTTTCTCCTTTTTCTTCCTGTCACCAAGCAGAAAATATCCTGCCTCAGTGGAGGAGAAAGGAAAGGTCATTTAAGCAGAGGTAGGAGTCACAGAGGGAAAGGGCAACTGGCAGTCCAGGGGACTCATACACAGTGATCCTGGTATGGCATAGAAAAAGGAGAGGTCTTGTGCACCCCTCCTACAGCCCTTCACAGCCCTACAGATTCCCACCTACCTCTACTACACCTGCCTGACCAAAATGCCCTGATTTGTCCCAGTTCCCTTGTCTGCTTGACACTCCACTGACCCTGGCACTCTCCTCCAGTCTTGTCTGACACACTGCTGACTCCTTATTTCTCCACAAAATGTTCTCAAAATCCAGCTGTTCCCTTGCAAATTCTCTTGGCAAACATCTACTTGTGAAATATCATAACCAGAGCATCCCACTCTGTCTTCCAAAGGCCCTCCCAGTTCTCTTGTTGTTCACTTAGTAATTCACGATTCTTTCCTGGACACCTTCAATGATTTTACAACTCGTGCCAATGAAAAAAAATAAAAATACAGTGTGTTAACCTGCTCTGTCATGAAAGGAAAACGAGGTGTTGTGGCATGTCAATGACCAGAAAGGATTTAGGAAGATCCTGGTTATTGGATTCACATTAAGATGTCTAGAAAGGCAAGAGATTGTGATGATTCACACTGGTTGTGATGGTTCAACAGTCCATGTTGACTTTTTCCCCCATGACTGTATGATTGGGCAGAAAAAACCTCACTTTTTCAATGTGATCCAGGTAGAAGTCAATGAAATCCTGTGGTTCCTCTGGTGTCCCACGCTCTGTGTGCATTTGGATTTCTCTCCGTGTGAAGTTGCTCAGGACATCGTAACAAGCCAACGCCTTCTTGTGAGGCCCAGGGAGACGGCTCATCAGCCAGGGGAAGATTTCATAGAGCTGTGGAAATGACACACAAGAGGTCCTGCAAAGTCTCTTTCAGAAGAAAATGCACTAGGAGGGCCCACTACAAAGAAAGGTAATATTCATGTTAGCTTGGGATTAGGGTCCCATTAGTAAAATATCCTGGCAAAGACTGCACTTGGGCTTTCAAGCTGTGAAAATGAAACTATCTAATTTCTAGTTTTGATGGTAAGATTCAGAGCTCCACAGGCTTTCAGCTCAATCACAAGCCAAATTAGAAGTACTGTAACTAAAATGAATGGTTTTCATCTATGCAGTTATTCATATCTTCAGATGCTATGAACTGCATTTAGGCATTTTAAGAGTGAGCTCCTGCCCTCCAGTGGAGAATACCAGGAAGGGAGAAGCAAAAGTTGGAAATTCCTCACCAGGATGCTTGCCAAAGTAAGGACTGGCCCCCAGTGGCTGCTTTACAGGCTTGGTAACCCCCAAAGTGCTCTCTACCAATTGACTTCTTAAGGTTCCTCCATGAAATTTCAAATATCTGAAACTCAGAAAAGCTAAGGAACAGCTACCTGACAATTTTGAGTACTCTGCTTTAGAAAGAAAGACAGGGTTAGCTGACACAAGCAGATTACTTTTTCCTTCTGTTTTACCATTTGGGAAAATCTGGACTAACAAATAGCTGATTTCAACCTATTCTGATAGCTACAAAGTTAATTCTGGTTTCCAGCCTACATTTATGCCTGGGTAATCTGTATATTTTTGTGTCTGCAAGATACAACCTTGTCTTAATAGTTCTTTTTCTGCTCAAAATATAATTCCAGTGTTTATTCAACAGCAGAATTTTTATCCTTTCTCAGCCTTCATTTTGCTGAGCTCTTCTTGTACTCTCTTCACACTACAGAAAGCACATTATTTGGTGTTCACTGGAGCGTGGTTTAATTAGATAGACTATACCTGTGTCTTCTTGGGAAATCAGTTCTTGTTTTCAGACATCCAATTATCAATTAATGATTGCCTTATCACAAAAAAAAGGTACTAGTCCAGTCCTTGGTAAGTTCACTTAGAACTTCACATCCTTTTTTGTTAGTTCTGTCTCTGTTATTTTTTTACTTGCAAAATGTGTTCAGAAGCCTTAGACACAGCTGTGGTCTAACTAATCACATAAAGATGCCCAGATTACAGGCAATCCTACTCCCAAATATCTGCCCTCTCCAGCCACTATGGCACTGTAAGTGGAATTTAGCTGTCAGTGTTCAAGACAGGTCCATTCACCTTCCTGGGTACTGCCAAAACTCCTCCTCCATTGATGGAGAGGCCAAATCCACAGTGTCCCCCTGTTAAGTGCCTGACAGCAGAGATCTGTATGATCTGATCTATCATCTGATATGAGATCCAGGTAAGAAATGGGGATGTGGATGCAGTAATATCAACTTTTTTGCATAATGCTGTGTACTTGTTGTGTCTGGGAGGTGGGGAGATGGTGGCCATCCCTCTGGAATGGTTTGAACCCCTGCTCTGATTTCCCCACCAGTATCTTATTCACTGGACTAAATCGAATCAAAGCCAGGATAGGAAGCAGAGAAGAAAAGGAAATATGATGTCCTAAAAGCATCAGTACATTCAACTTACAAACTTACAGGACCAAAGCTAAACTAAGCAAAAGGGAATCTGACCATAACTCAGTGAGAAAAATGTTCCATGGGATGTGGAGAGACATCTGTATTCCAGGAATTGCTTATGTATTCTATATTTAAAAGTTACTTATAAGATGTATGGGACAACTTCAGCAGTGGAAGCAGAACCAGAACTCCCAGGAAATTTTTAATTAATTCTGTGCAAAGTAGGCCTCTAGTGTCAGATGTACCATTGACTCACAGATTGTTTAAATTCCAAACTTGCAGTAATAATTTTGCTGTCTTAGCATTTCCTGCCTTCTGCTGCCTGTGCCTGGAGCTGCTCCTCACTCAGGGTGAAGGAGTAGAATTTCTCTGGGAAGTCTTCAAGTCTGTGTCTTACAGAAGAAATGGAAATAATTAGCCACAGGCAAAACACTTTGGTATTTGACTCATTTCTCTCTCTGTTGACTCTACATAAAGCAGTGTCGAAGCCTAGCACATGAGTCACACTATCAGACCTGATATTTAATATTTAAGAATAATGATGTCCAGTGCAGAAACCTGTGGTGTGCAGGGGTTGAGAAACCAAGCAACAAACATGACCCAGGAGCAGTCCATGAACCCGTGCCTTATTGCAAAGATTTAGGGGCAAACTACCACAAACACAGGAGAATGAACACAAATGCCTGACGCTGGCATGTGGAGCTGCATCATCACACTTTGAGAGAGTTCACTGCCCAGTAAAACTGTGTGGGGCATCACTCACACATTCTAAAACTTTTGCCTGATAGCTCCTGAATCTGCTCTGCCTTATTCAGAAAAATACCACAGATCATTCACTTACATGATGAATAAAGCTGCCCCCAAACTTGAAGAGATGTTCTGTAGCTTTGATCAGCTCATGAAAGGCCTTGTCCTCTCTGGAGAAACGATGTCCAAACACAACAGCACAAATTACATTTGAGACAGAATGGACAAGAGGGAAAGAAGGATCCACAGGTTTCCCTGCAACCATAATAATAAATATCACTGTTAATGTCTCCTGCTTTAGTGAAATGAGAGAATCCTTTAAGTTACCCACAGAACTTTCTAGAAGGCATTCTATTTCACAGAGAAGCAGCAATATTTTTTCAAAATTGTGGTATCAAACTGGTTCCTCACAGCCACATGTTGCAATCCCATAAGCACAGGAATGTGTGACATCCTAAAGAAATGCCAGATATGTAAAATATTGTGTCATATGATAGAAAAAAATTAGAGGTAAGAGAAAAAAATTCTCTGCAAATTCGCTTTCTGGTAAAATCAAAATATGTCTCAAGCATGGGAATGACTGAGAACACTATGGACAAAGGGAACTTGAGGGTAGAATATCAAGAAGAGAGGCAGCTTTATTCAGCAAGGACACAGAGGCACGCAAGGCTACTGTGTTTTGTCTGACCTTGCTAGAGATGTACAACCTCCAGAAAGATAAAATATTATAAACTCCTTTCAACCAATTGTGTCAACAGTATAATCACTAATTTTATACAGTTATTTGAAACCTAATCCCAAGAAAACTATTTTGTGACTATGGAATATATGACCATAAAATGCTCTATTTGTGTATATATTGATGCCCAACAGCCAGGGCATGATTTTGATTAGCAACTTTCTGTTCTGGGCTTTTTTCCTTGTACACATGGTCACATCTCAATCTCTCTTAGCTCTTAAACCATGAGATTGGGCTCAGTCTAATTACTTTTTATTGATAGAATACTAGCCACAGCATGTCCTGATTTATTGTTCCTTGCATAATGATCAGTATTGGGAAATCAAACTCACATGATCCTAATTGGGTTGATCAGGGTAGAATCAGGTAATGAAGACAAGATTCTAGTCAGTGCTTTACAGAGTGCAAATGACGTTACAAAGCTTAATTTTTCAGCATTGATTTTGTCTCTTTATGCACCAGCACCATAAAAGAGCCAAAAATGTGCCCTTGAGGCAAAGACCACCATCATCCTGGGCTGCATTAGGAAATGGATTGCTGGCAGGCCAGGGGAGGTGACCCTTCCCCTCTGAGGAGCACTGGCAAGACTCCGCTGAAGCGCTGGGTCCAGCTCTGGACTCCCCAGTGAGACATCAGTGTATAAGAACAAGTTAAGCAAAGGGCCACAAGGACAATTAAGGAATTGAAGCATCTGGCATAAGAGAGGCTGAGAGAGATGGACTATTTAGTCTAGAGATGGGAAGATTTAGGGAGATATCTAAATATGTACAAACATGCAGTGGAGGAGTGTAAAGAATGTAGAACCAGACTTTTCTCAGTGGTATGAAGTGGGGCAACAGGAAAAATTGAAAATACATTAAATTCTGCATAAACACAAGAAATGTTTTTACTACAGTGCTCACTGAACAATGAAACTGGTTACCCAGAGAGGCAGTGAGGTCTCCATTGCTGCAGATATTTACAACTCAGCCTTAAGAAACCTGCTCAGATTGGCCCTTCTTTGAGTAGGTGTTAGACTAGACTATCTTCAGAGATCTCTTTCCACTTATGGTGTTCTATAATGTAAATAATAAATAAGATCTGGTTTTTCTTCTCAATTTTAGTAGTTTTGTAAATAATTTTGTACAAGAATAGTCTCCTTGACTACACAAGATGCACTGAAGGCTTTGAATTTTCAGTCCATTCCACAAAGACAGTGCAAGACCCTGCACGCTCTTGTGGAACAAAAGCTGCCCTCAGTTTCAGGACAGGACAGAGAAGTTCATTCACTAAAGACATCTGACCAATGGCAGAAACATATTGATATTTATTGCAGAAATACCTTTCATACTTGCAAAGAATTCTACCAGGTAATGGGCTTCTTCTTGAACTCGGTGCTCCAGACCTCTTTTCCCCATACCAAGGTTGCGTAAAGTCCTCAGAGCAAACCTTCTCTGCTGCTTCCAGGTGTGACCAGTTGCCAACATAATTCCTGCATGCATTTAAGGAAGAGCTCTTTATCATGCTAATATTAATGATAGACAAAGACTACATTAAAGGATTTACTAAGCCACAGATCATAATTAAACTGTTGCATTGCCTGTGAACACAAAGGCACCGAGGAACAGCTGTGACCTGTAATCGTGTTGGCTGAAATGGGCAAGCCCAGCTGGGTATGACTTGCAGGATTAAGTTTGATCCCAATCAGGTACCTCAGGATATCTCAGCTGCTTCTCTAGATGCTCTTTGCAGTGCTTGTCTCACACTCTCTGCTACGCCTGAAGCTCACCTGAATCAGGGTAATGATTCTCATGGAGAGAAAAGGGGAAAGAGCTCTGACTCTCCAGAGTCAGGGAGAAAAGTTCCTGTCTGCAGGGCAGGAAAGTTCTGCCTTTAGGCTTTGTGACAGGCTTTGGGAATTTCTAGTGTGGTTAGTGGTATGATACCTACAGCAAGGTTGAAGCAGAAGTACTCTGAACTTCTAGGTGCAAATGTGCCAGCAGGAAAACAATCACAAAAGGAAAGGAATGGGAAGAAGATCCCACTGTCAAACCCATTCTTCTATGGAAAACGTCAGAGTGGGAGGCAGCTTGTCCAGGACAAGGAATTGGGTTTTTTCCTCCATTTCTCTGTGGCAGAACTTACCATTGCCTCATCTGAATTTCCCCCAGTGACTGTTGTGTAAGGTATTATGAATCTTTTTCCTCTTGCTAATATTTTCCTCCTGCTACTCTTCAAAAGCTTTTTCACCTTTCTATACCTTGCAGTTCATCTGGCAGCCATTCCTCACAGAGAAACCCTGCTTCTCTGCTATGTCTGAAGGTGATCACAAGCTACAAAAGATACTGCAATTTGTCAAGATTACACTTCTGTGCAATATTTATGCCAGGAAATTCTCACCTTTTCCTTTGGCCATTGCTCTGAAGAGAGGTGACACCAGCCTCCCAGAAACATCTTCAGGGTGTGTGGTCATGCCATCCTTCACTGCTTGAAATCCATTCAGTATAACCACTGGGGCCCACCCAAACCATAAGGTGAATATGTTGCCATGAATTTTTGCCAGCTAGAGATGGGAGAGAAGCCAGGAAAACACAGATGAAATCCCACACACTGCAAACAGAGGATGAACCTGTTTTAGCAGTGATTACAGGACCAGCCCTAAGGTGGAGTGATGTTCTCCATCTTTCCAACCAGACTACAATTATCACTGAGAAAACAAGAATGTCTTTTCCAACATTCACTGTTGGAAATTCCTGTGTATTCCCACTTTTCAGAGCCACATGCCCATGTCAAGATACATTACGTACCTTTTATACTGTATATAAGCCAAGGCTCAGTTCACAATCATTCATGGGATGAAGGGTATTTTCTATTTATTAATTTATTTCAAGGGAGTTTTTATTATTTGTACAAGTAAAGTAGCACAAAAGAACACAGAACTGTCAGAGGAGTAAATAGCTTAGAGACTGGACTTTCTTCTTTCCTCCCATCTGTTTTTGATCCTGTTAAGACAAACAAGCTCATACACACAGAGTGCAGGGAAGTATTTATTTGCTGCTCGAGCTAGAAAGTGCCAGAATTCAGAAAGCTATAAATCCATGCTATGGAAGTAAATTTTTTTAATAGTATTTTCTTTTTCCTAACTCCAAATCTGATATATAATCTCTAAAGATACTTTATCCTAAATTATATCAATTTTCACATGAATTCATCAAATTTAGTGGCAAGGGGTGATAGAAAGATATCAAGTTTCACACAAATTTCAGTGAAAATCAGTTAAAAGGTTTAAACAACTGAATGATCTTCACACATTCAGAAATTCCAATGGCAGATTTCTTAGCTTGGCAAATTACTTCACACTGCAATATCTTTTTCTAATTTTGTGAATCAAACCATCAGTTCTGAACCAAGCCCAGTGTGATATCACAGTGACCAGTTAACAGTTACAGCACTGCCAATGTAGTTTTGGGTGAGGGTGTTTTCACATAGCAAACAACATGAGAAAGGAGACATCACAAAGACTTTTAGACAATGAGGAGAATCTGAAAATCAGTACCTTCATGAGGAGATCACGATTAAACTGAAAGTTCAGCTGTATCAGTGTCCCAAGGACTGGGAGAGGGACTGGTCCAGGAGGAAACCGTCTCCGCACTCGCTGCAACTTTAAAAACTGTGTAACTAGAAGAAATACAGCCACTGCTACAAGAACTTGACTTATGGTCAACATTTTAGTGTCTGCCTTTACCAGCCTGCCTTGATTCAAAATCGCCTGTTGAAGCTATTAAGGCTGGTTGCTAAACCAGTTTTTTCATAAGAGCCTGAATTCACATAATAAGTATTCCCCACCTCTAACCCTCCCTCTTTATTATCAACCACTCCCTTTTTGTTCCATGTATTACATTCTCATGCTTCAGCATATTAATAGATGCACACCCTTCTTCTTCTTCTCCTCATCCAGATTGTACTTACTCAATATGGATCACAGGATTTGTAGGAAAGGTACCTTAAAAGACTAGGGCCAAGATTTTCCAGGCGATGGAGATACACTTAAACTCTCCATCTAGGTTTTCTGAGACAATTTTGAATAGTATGTGTTCCTACAAATACTCCAGGAATGCTTTTAGAAAAGCAATAGCCATACATACAAATTAAGCAGGCAAATGTAAGTGGATATTAAATCTTGGAGTTTCTAAATTGGTTTATATATATTCCATGCACACATTATATCTAGTAATGGCAAGGCTGATAGAAGTTAAAAGCCCACATTTATCTTAAGATACATATACAACTACCTAATGCTTAATACAAAAAGCAAAATTTGTTACACTTTTGAATGTAATTGAAAACGTAACTGGATTAATGTATGACCTCACTTTTTTCCCCAACCTGTTAGCACTAGGTAAACTCATGGAGGTTTTTGTCTGCTTCTGCATTTCCCTGCTCAATCTTGACATAAGGTGGGTACCCATATGATTAGAGAAATCATCAGAATGTGAGATAAATAATACATATTCATAAAGAAATACACCTAGTATTAAATATACAGATTTAAAAGAAAAAAAAAATTAAAACCATGGGAAAAACCTAGTAGGGATCATGAGCTACCTCCAGAATGAAGAGCCCCACCAAGAACTTGTCATGACATGAGTGTGGATCCTTGGTAACTTGAAAACAGAGTCTGTAGCCAAGGCTGTTTGCCAAGCCTCAACACCAGCAGGAACCACAAACACAGCACCAGGGGAGTTCCCATGCTGCAATCAGATCATGGGAACTTCACAAGAGAGGTTCACCACATAACCATGACCATTGCAGCCCTGTGATACAGATCCAGACTGAAATGCTTCCCTGTCAAAAGTGACCATCCCTTGAGAGCAAAGCACTTGTAAAAGAAACACGTTTTCACTAATTTGAGAAAACTGCCAAGAATTGTGCACCAGCTTGCTTCTTGTAAGCTGACTTTGGGACAGAAACTATTTCCAGATTTTGTGGCTCTGAAACATGGAAGACCCTTATCCAGAAGGAAGAGTGTGGAGTCTGCCAGCCCAGAGTTTACAAACCTCCAGGTCAATTAGCCTTCAACAACAGCTCTTCAATACTGCTCATGCATAACTGATTAATGTGTACTAACCAAGGGATGTTTGTAGGTTTCCACATAAGCTTTGTTTGTGTACACTAAAAAGGTGATTTTTCAAGACAATAATTTCTAATTTATCTTTCCCCTTCAAGAAGGAAAGTAAAATTACCTTTGAAAAGAAATTTGTTAAGTTTTGCCTTCTCTGTCTCCAGTGTAATCTCACAAATTGCTTCAAATTCCCCAGTTCATCAGAACTTTTAATTTGGAATTAATGTAATACATTCCCTTTTCTTTTAGATTTTAGAAGACTTTCCATCTAAATGATTTTTCATCAAGAAAAGTCCATTTTGTCCACTGGAAGTGGAGCCCTGGTGCCTTCATCCCACAGGGCTGCAGTCTCACACTTTTAACCAGTGGTCAGCTGCAGCCAGCCTGGAATGCAATTCTTTCACAGTGCAAAAGAAAAATTACTGTTGGTTGATTCAGATGTGAGGCATGGGATTTATCTTACTTTATTTGATGGAAAATGTATTTATGAGATATCTAAGGCTCCATTTTCTTAATAATTACTAAATACAACCACCAGCACCATTTCTTCAGCATTATCTACCAGCTTTTCTTTAGGATTAGTGATTTTTAATTTGCTAAAAGCAAGCAACTGCTGCCTCCCCTCCCGGATCCAGAGGGATACACTTGAATCTTTCTCTTAGGAGCTACTGCCAGGGGGATGTTTGCAGGTCCAGCATGAGGGGACTTCATACCAACCAGCTACCTGCCAGGACATGCTGGACATGGGTAGAACCATCCCATAAAAGTAATCCTGTAGGGGATGAAGCTGCCAAGCCAGGTTTCATCCTGTATGCATATCCTGTTAGACTGGGGTGCTTTAAAACACAAGGTGGGCAGAGGCACCTGAAACAAATACAGCTGTGATGATGTCAGTCCTGGAGATGGCACTGTCAGCTAACCAGAGTGTAAAAATGATCCTTCTGTGCTGGCATGCAATATCCAACAATATCCAATTTGTACCTCATACAAGAAGAATGTATCCCAATGCCATAAAAAAAAAAAAATCCCTTGTTAACTGCCAGTAAGCAAACTAGCAAAAATCATCCACTTTTGCCAAGTCCTTAGGCACCTGGCTCATAAAGGCCTTCCAGAATTCTCCAGTAGTGCCAAATCTGCTCTTGGTCATGGTGTGTTAAGTGAAGTCATTTAACTGTGATAAAGAATCCATTTTTTTAAAACGAAAGAATAATTGAAGCTGAATAAATTTTTGGAGGATCTGGAACAATCATCACAAGTAGTCTACCTGGCATGAAGAGTTTCTCATGTCATTGGCAACCAGTGGGCTCATAGAAAAGGATGAATTATCAACACTCTGTGCTTGCTCACTGTTGTCATTTATCTTCCAGTCCTTGCTCTTTGCTTGCGATATGAAAAGCTCTCCACAGCTGCCTGATGGAGCCACTCTTCTACTTCCATCAGAAGGGTTGAAATGCTACCTGGTTTAGCAGGTGAAACCCTAAACTCTCTTGCCAAGTGACAATGATAGAGTTGTATACAACAGGCTTGCTCAACAGGAAACCATAACAGTCTAAGGGAATGTTATCTCAGATCATACTGCCTCTAGAAAGCTTCCTCCAAGCCCTTCTCTTACCTCCTGACCCACTAATATCCTGAGACAGACTGGAAGACCTCTGAGCCTGCCTCCACAAATGCAACTCTGGCTTATGAGAAAGAATATTTATTTATGAGGCTTCCAATTTTTAGACCACACTTCACAATTGTTCTCTGTAAAACCTCTTTCCAGTTGGTAATAAATAAGTCCCAATTCTAATTCTTCCCTTAATG
Organism: Thryothorus ludovicianus; assembly: GCA_013397245.1. NCBI lineage: Eukaryota > Metazoa > Chordata > Aves > Passeriformes > Certhiidae > Thryothorus > Thryothorus ludovicianus. The sequence continues at coordinate 2,464,653 of VZTB01010552.1, forward strand.
TCTTTATTTGTTACACATCAGGAGTAGTTTACCGATATTTACCAAATAGGAAAA
>VZTB01010552.1:2464735-2513236 GCA_013397245.1 Thryothorus ludovicianus
CGATTAACCAAATAAAGAGGAAAGCAAAAATCTTAGCATATGCAGAAAGGAATTAATATACAGAAACAGTTTTGCAGAGTAATTCTACCCTGAATCTGACACTTCCTATCGAGGAATGGCACAGAGCTGGTAGGGAGATGGCTTCATCGTGCTCCCAAAAACAAACTTGGTGTTGACTTCCTTCACTCCTTCTGGCAGGGTGAATGTGAACGTTTGTAGCAGGGTGGAAAAGAAAATAAAAAGCTCCATCCTTGCCAACAGCTCCCCCATACACACACGGTGCCCTGTGAAGAAACAGAAAAGGAAATTCAATCAAAGGATTTCTATCACACCTCTCTTTCTAAACTGCCTGGGATTTTCTTTGCTCGTTTTCTGCAAATTTTGTCCTTTTCTCTTAAGTTTGTCATTTAATGATTCATAACTGAAAGGTTGCTTGTATTTCCATGAAAAGTTTCAATCTACATTTACAGCAGGCAGTAAGACATTACAGGAATTGTCACCAGGGTGGCACAGTTTACATTTACAGTCCTCCCATCACCATGCATTTTTTTGCTCCTGCTTTGATAGCTGGATCTCTTCTCAGAGAGAGACTGGATCAGTCTTCCAAGAAAGATTTTTCTGTGTCATTCCTTCTCTTTCAATCTTTTCTACAAACAACTGGACTTCTCTCTTCTTGGAAATCTTTAAAACAGTTTATATATGTCCATTTGTAGGTGTCTTCCCAGTTATTTTGGGTGCTGAATGGATCTGAAGTTGTTACCACAAGGAGTAAATAAATCCCTGTTCAGTGCACTTACCTATAGCAAATGGTAAGAATGCTTCTCTTTTTACAAAGTTTCCATCTTTATCCAGAAAGTGGCCTGGGTTGAACTGATCAGGTGTCTCCCATTTTCCAGGATCAGCCAGAACAGAGTCAATATTTGCTAAAACTATGGTGTTCTGGAAAAAAGGAGCAGTGGCTTCAACAAAAACTGTGACTGTAGAATCTACTAATATCTAAGACAAAGCCCTGTGAAAGAGATAGAGACAGCCAAACCTTAGAGGCACTGCTAGAACAAGAGTTCATGTCCCCAGTCAGGAAAAACCTCAAAAGCCTTTCTAAAACCATCTAATGCACCAAAGATCAAATTAATTCAAATATGCAGCACATTTGTACCTTTGGAATGCGATATCCCAGCAGCTCCGTGTCCTTCACACTCAGTCTGGGCAGTGCAATTAAGAGGATGTTACTGTATCGCTGGATCTCGTGAATTACAGCGTTCGTGTAGGGCAACTTTTTCCTGTCCTCATAGCAAAATACATGGGAACCTCCCACAACAGCATCCAGCTCCTCCTGGACTTTCTCTAAGGAGGAATATCCAGCTTTAAATATACAGCAAACAATCTATATAGTCATAATTTTTCCTGTTGCTTTATGGCATCCAACCAGATGAAAAAGATCCCTTATAAAAAATAATGCCTTCAAATTCCCATACAGATGACCTGAAAAAAATTGACATTGAGGTTGTTTATAGATTGCATATATACTTTAAAAATAACAATAGCAGATGAGGTCATTCTCTAATAATATGTGGGTTGCTGTTACATTTACTGCTATAAGGTAATTTTTAAATTAATTTTTATAATTTACTTTTATTAATATTTATTTCTACAGGCAGGGAGTCAACTGGAAAAAATATTAATTGTGTGTTAGGGGAACAGTTTAGTAATTAATGAAGGATTGTTCTCCATTAAGAAGCACATAGATTTTGCCTGTCATCTACAGATGTCCTAACTGCTATTCTGTAATTACTTGCCTTGGGAAGCACTTACACAAATCAATTTTTCCCTAGGACTTCTTCTTTTTGCTTAAAATCTGAGCTGAAATGGTAATTTCTTATTATTTTTTTATTAATACTACAGACTCTATCATTACAATTAGAATTACCCCCACAAAACTTAAGAATATGCTGAGATATTGAAAAATCATGTGAAAATTCATTATGTGCAACCAATCTCGACTTTTAAGTCTTTTAAAGGTAGCAAAACTGAGAGATCCTTTCTCCTCAATGCTTCCACATTTTCTACTTGCCAGGCTCCTGCTGTGCCTGGTACTCAGCTTAAACTCTCAAATATGAGGCCTTTAAAGTGAGTTTTGTACCTTCTAGTCCTTTCTCTCCCATACACTCTGGCTCTTTTTTTTCAGTTATTTTCCTCTGGCAACCCATATCTTTCTTCTGTGAATACCATTATTAAAAGCACACATTTTTCAAGCTACTCACTCCAATATTAGCAACCTCACACTGTATTGAAGTTATTTCTGCTGTGAGAGGCCAAGAGCAAATCAAAGAGTAGGAGTCAGGGATTTACAAGGATGACCCAAAGACTCCTTAGTGGAAGGCATTACTGCCTGTGGAGGGGCAATGGTGCAATTTATCTCATCTGAGACTAAATACCTCCTGATGAAATTAATCACACTCTGCATTCTGCTTAGATCAAAAAAAAAACCAAACTGGAATGATTTGCCTGTATGTTAGAAAGGATACAGCAAGAAACAAATTAATGCAGTTCATCTGATTCATACTTTAATAATTAGTTCCTCTACTTTTCTTTGAACAGGTACAGGCACTATTTGAACTTGTGTCCTTGCTGGAGCTGCAGACTCTTTGGATGTGCTTACCTTGGATGTCAGGATAAATCACCATATACAGCAATGCCCAGAGCAAAGTGGTGGCTGTAGTTTCTGTGCCTGCTACAAGGAGGTCAGAAACAGTCTGCACCAAGTTTACTTCATCATAAGTAGCATCAGGATCCCCTTTAGTCTGCAGAAATGAATTGCAAAGAAAGTTATGGCATGCTAAAGTAAACCACCTGGAGAAATAATACACTTTTAAATTTATATTAGACATCATTATAATCAAATGAACACTTAAATTTGTTGTTAGTGAAGTGTGAGAGAAGTTCAGAGGTACTCACTTTATCTATCTCATCCAAATAGTAATCAATAAAGCGTCGATTTTCATCAAAACTTCTTTTTCCTTTGTGACTTTCAAGTTCCTTTGTTAACAGAGTTCTGACAAAATCTACACAGGACTTAGTCTTTTTAAATGATGGCAGAAAATTACCAGCAAGCCAGGGAGACAACTCATATATCTGTAAAAGAAATATTTTAAATATGTGATATTACATATAAATACGTTGCATTTAGCAAACTAAATTTGAATCCTAATATAGGCTTCAGGGTAATGGAAAAAGCAAGTGAAAGAACGATGATTGAGTCAGCATTAGATTTAAGGGATAATGCCTGTCTCATAATTCATTAAATATTAAAGCCTTTCTTAATTCTGTTTTTCTCAGGAGCAAAATCAAAATTATCTCTGTTTTATACTAGAAAGTTTTATATATATATATATATACTTAGAGATTATATAAATATAAATGTGATGTAGAAAGAATAAAAGGAATTCATCTCTGCCCCAATTCTTTGCTAGGCTGAACTTTGCTCAGCTGAATCAAGAATCTCCCATGAATCATGTCCCTAGTCTCAACTTTATCCAGCACACATAAATGTTCTGTTTAATCACTGATAAAAAAAAAGATACAGGCTGACTTCCTTGGCACATCTGTTAAGTGAAAATAGAACTATCCAAACCTAGGTTTATTCTCTTACAGTAGGATAGTGAATGCATGGGGATTTCACTCACATTTGCCTTCTCATAGATAAGCAAATAGATCACATCCTTGTGATGTGCAGAAGAGCTCGATGACAGAGAAATACTGAGCTGTGTGCATTCTTTCCTTTTATTGATTGTTCTAAATATATTCACCTTCTTGTCCCTACATTCTCATAAAGCCACATATCAGCAGAAAGGAAGTAAAGCGCTTCTTACATCCATTCCATTCTTCTACTTCATTTCACTTTCTTTTTTCCCTTTACAGACTGCATCATGCCCTTCCAGTTACAGAACTACTGCAGCTTAAATTATCCATTAGGCCATAACTTCTGGGCTCTCCTATATAAGTGGCAGCTGCATTACAGAGATTTATCTCCCCACAAGCTTATTCAGATTCCCAGCTCTATTTCTTCTGTACCCTACTGCATGATTTTCCTTAGCACTACCTATCCAGGAAAATAGGTAAGTACAGCCACTCATTAAGGGATTGTACATTCCTATGAAAGCTCTGTGGAGAGCAGGACACAAGGAAATGTTGGACTAGAATGTTTTTGTTGGCTCTGGACACACTATTAAGATGTTTTAAAAACAGCTTATACAAATACCTACAGGGAACAGTTTGGAAATAGCTGAACCTGTGTCTACCCTGATTAGAAGGGTAGCTTAGGAATCATTTCACTGGTGTCTTCTGGGATAGTTACTAATAAGTAATTTTGTTTTAGCTTATCTGTCAAAAGTATCAAATAAGTCCTCAAACTCTCTAGGACCTTGTTTCCAGTTAGTTTCCAGTTAGTCAGAGAAGGTGGAAACGATGCAAGACACAGAACTGGATGGGTTCCAGCAAGTTCTGCAGAAGCAGCTGCCTCGTGCATGGGTAAATTCACTTTTTGACTAGACACAGTACTGTGGTTCCCTTTCATAAATGATTCATAATAAAACTGCCCCAGTCTGAGGCCATCTGTTCTGCTGCTTTGGCAGCTGCAGTCACAGATGCACATACAGCAGCAAGAGAGAATTTTTCTCTCCAGTGGACCAGAAGTGAAGCTGGGAGTTGGTGCCTTGAATGGAGACAGAGATCACCCAGCAGCTAAAGGAGGGTGACTTCCAGTGTGTCACTGTATTCTTGTAAGGATGTGCAGATGTGGTACAGGTGTTGCTGCCAAAAAAAACTGTAGGGAAAAGCTGCCATTAAGCAATTTCATGCCATGTTACCTTTGCACAAACCAGTTCCTCTACTCCAGTTTCTATGAGATTGGCTGGCAGTAGTGAAGGAAGCAGTAAAAACCCATTTAATCTTGACATTTGTTGGCAGCTGTGTCATATGATAGAGTGAAGAAAGCAAGTTTGCTAGACAGAAATTAAGAAAAGTCTATTTCAGAGCTTTTCAGATAATTTAACCCATATTTTACTACTTATTTCAGATATAATTTCAAACACTGGAGTTTTGCAGGTAGCACTTTTGCAAGAAAGTCCTTTGTACATCTCTCAACCATGTAACAAATCTTCACATTTTCATCCTTGTCCCCAAGACATAGGAATTTTTTTTGCTATGATGGAGCATAAGCAATTGAAATAAGTTCTGAACTAGGCATCTGGAAGCACTGTTCCGATGTGCTCTCCAGAAACTTCATGTGCTCTAGTATTTATTTTTGTTATAAAAGTAACAAGCAAGTTGCCTTTTTCACTGTCTGTCTATAGAGAGCAAGCAAACAAACAAATTGATTTTCCTCACAAAAAAGGAGATGCTGTTCAAAAATGCTTGTATGGTGTCAATGGATTCAATCAGGCGGTGAAAATTCTCATCATCTCCGGAGAAACGATGTCCAAAAATCATAGAACAAATCACATTTGAGACTGTTTGAACAACAGGCATAGTGGGGTCCAGAGGTTTTCCTGTAAACACAAGGGACTTCATTCACCATTAACACTTACTGTTCCTACTTTTCCCACTGTCAGGAGAGCTGATAAAATTTCATAAACATTTCTGACATTAATTAGATCATTAGATGGCAAATTGTAATTTATTGGTAAAAGGCCTGAGTAAAAAAGTAACTTCAGACATCTAAAAAACACTGTTGGTCAAAGAAGGGAAAAACTGCTGGTGGGAATGGAATTGGTAGTATTAATTATTAAAATATCCAGATTTCAACAAACCTTGGCATTAGCAGATCTCACATTTGGCAATAACCAGGGTACAAAACCAGCTGAGACATGAAATACACCAGTGAGCTGAGAAGAGAACCACCTTCTATCCTTTGCTCATATCATTTTACATCAGAGTATTTCAACCCACCTATGGATTCATCACATTTTTCAGCAGCATAACCTGAACAATCTCCCTCTCCTACTGAGGGGCTGTGTGAGCTGAGATTTTTCTACTGCACTTGACAGAGCAAAGCACAGGGCTGTGCATCCTTGGTCAAAGCTTTGTATATTTTATGCTTTTTCTTTTCTACACAGGAGTAGGAGGCATCTGACACTATTTTTGACACTGATTTTGTTACTGTTTGTTGTTACCCTGATGCTGCCACCATAGGTAAGATATAACTGACTCAGAAGTAATAATACTGATAGTGACCAGTACATATATACAGGTATATTATAAATATATAACTAGACTTATATATAACAAGACAGGAATCTCTAATTCTGTAATCTTGCTGTGGGGTTTCACACTTCCACCAGTAAATATCTCAAAAATACAGATTTTTGAGATTCAGCTCTGCACATGCACTTTGAATCCATTTTTGTAATCACATAGTCTCAAAATCTACCAGTGCCCCCTTCTCCAGCAAAGTCTCCCACTGCACAGATTGCCCTGCTCACCCTCACATACCTTTTGTTTTCTTTAAGTGTTCCACCAAGTGAGCAACCTCCTCTTGCAGCAGATAGTCCTGGTCTTTTTTCCCTATTCCCATTTTTCTCATTGTTGCCATTCCAAACCGCCTCTGCTGCTTCCAGAGATGACCATTAGAGAACATAACACCTAGATCATAAAGAACTAATGCTGTCAATACCTTATAAATTAGTGGATTGGAACAGTTGATACATCCAAGAAGCTTCTCTTTTCTTCTAACTTTTTTTCAATTTTTTACAGCAGTCTGGCAACAATCCCCTTTTCATTCTTTTTGTATTTTAGCCATTTGTCTTCTGTATAGAAGCTCTTACATTAACTCTATGCTGTCATTATTGTTCTGATGGAATGTAGAATAGAACTGTTTTGAAAAACTCACGAAAATAAAAACCTTTTTCCTGATGTAAATTAAGGACTTTGAGGTTTTAAATCAATATTCAAAACTAGGGATAGAACACATTAAAAGAATTTCTGAAAACAATAATTACCATTTCCATGAGTCAGAAGATCAAAGATTCTGCTTTGGGGCCTTCCAGCAACATCTTCAGCACGGACAGTCAGACCTTCCTTCACTGCCTGAAACCCTTGCAGGACAACTGCAGGAGTGTTTGAAAGCCATAAGGTGAAGATATTACCATGAGTTTTGGCCATCTGTTGAACAAAGCAGAATCAGAATAACAGGAGTGAGAACCAGTGCCTTTAAATCAAATAAGATGAATCAGATCTTCTCCCTGGGCAGATGCCCTGAGGATGACTGACTCTGAGAACAGAGCATCGAGTTTGTTCTTACATACAATACAGTTTGAAGTCAAGTTTCTATCTAAAATCTCATTTATTAAAGATCATGATGCTTCTAAAATGTCAGCCAATATTGCCAAAATCTGTGATGTCTTACGATTCAAACCCATTGCAGATGAACTCTTCCATGCTCAACCACTTGTTAAATGACAGCAGTAGCTCATGAATTTGGTGTGAACCATCTACAGATTCCCTTTTGTGTGTCAACTGTAGCAAAAGCAGTCGAGAAGCTGAGTAATGCAGGAATTACCCTTTCTTTTCTAGCTCAGCTGTGACAGCCTTGCCTTCAGCTGCCGTGCTCAAAGGCATCACTGGCAGTGGGCAGGACAGTTCTTCCCCTGGCTGCTGAATCAGGGACTAGAGAAGTAACAAAATAGGCTTCAAGGAGTAGGGTGTTGCCAACACATCCCAAGAAATGCAGGACTGGAGGGTTACAAAATTTTGCTGCCTAGGAGCAAACAAGAGGGAATAATTATGGACAGTGTGTAAAAATGTATGTGCTTGTGCTTGCACATCTGTGTTTAATTTCATTTTTATAAGGACTAGGCTTTTGAACTACATGACCTGTACTACTCTTCATGTCTGGGACGTCAGAAATTGAAGAAAACACAGCAGACAGGCACTAGCTACTATTTCATGTTATGGAATAATACCATTTGCCTTGAAATATGCAGCTCAGGAGGGCAGAACTGGCAGGACATGGAAAAACCAGAGAAAGGGAAGGTTGAGAATGAAGAGGGAGAGTGAGGTGCTATTATTTACATATCTAAATGTTAACTATTTAATATAGCTGTATAAGCACTATAAAACAACAGGATACAAATGTTAGTTGTGCTGCATATTACAGCTGGACTTAGAAAAAGGTTTGAGCATAATATGAATAATTTTAACCATTTAAAAGTTCAGTCTTCCTAAGCAGACTGAAATCTCTTGTGAAAATATGACCAAATGGTATGTCAGAAAAAAATTTATTCTAAAATCTTTCAAAAATTCCATTGAACATAAAAAAGTATATAAAAGAAATCATCCTTTCTGTACTGGAAATGCATATGTCCTCAGTAGTTATTTCATGGGATACTTAGAAAATTCCAGTGCAACAAGTCAAAACACAGATGTCCAAAAGCTTGCACAGAATTAGTTGGTCTACTTTAAATACAAATTCTTCCTATATGTAAGGCAGGATTATTATCATCATTATGGTTTTGTTCATATGCACATAAGGTATTAAGGTTATCATAGTAAGTGCAAATTTTCTCACAAAAAAACAGATATTTTATTTATCACCACCTATTTCCACATTTATGCAATTTAGAACAAATCCCTTCCTAGCACTCAAAATAAGACTATGCTAAAGACATTTACTTTTCAATCAGCTTATGAATCCATTAATAAATTGCCAGAAAATACATACTTTTTTAAGATGCTCATGATGAATTTTGAAGTTCATCTGCAGCAGATTTCCAAAGAAGGGATATGGAGTTGGTCCAGGAGGAAGTTGTCTTCGTATCCATTGCAATTTCAGAAACTCTATCAACAACAGAGACACCACAAAAAATACCAGCACCTCACTCCCTGTTAACATTTTACTTCTGATTCACACAGCTACGTTGTCTCTCTACAACTGCTGTGTAGACAGAGGAGACATTCAGTTTATCTTGCTTTTGGGGCACCTCCCTGAAAAGAGAAAAAACACTTGATGCTCCTGCGACTTGCTGTCTTTCCCTCTTTATCACTTTTACTTCCCCATCCCAAAGAATTAGCTGTTCTTATTTTCAAGCATATGACATAATTACATTATATTGCAGTTACACATCTGTCAATCATTGTCTCTTCAAGGGACACAAAATGTAGGTTAATTATACACCTCCTTATGCCATGAGTGCTGCTGTAACAAAAATCTCTGCCCACGGTCCTAGTTTCATAAAAAAACTCTTGCAAGAATGAGTAATAAAAAAAAAAAAAATCCTGAGGGTTGGCTGCATACCCAAGGGCAGTGGGGTTACTGAAAACTTCAGGCTCATCAGGAGCCATCATGTGCACCAACCATGTGCTCTGCTACTTAACTCACCCCATACTGCAGAGTCCAATGTTCTCTACTATTCATTTAATATTTTTCCTCACAGTTTATATTGAAAGGGATGTTGGGGGGCTGGCTCTACCTTTTAATTTTGTGCCTAGGGCACACACAGACCATAAAAGACTCCAACTGGTCGTTGGCTAACAGGAGTTTGTTGGTAATAAAGATGTAACACCCAAGTGTCCTCCCACTCCCTGCTCAGCTGCACAGGGAAGTGAGGCCACACAGCCTCCTTGACCAAGCAGAAAGCAAAATTTCTTCACTCTTCCACCTGCCTCTGGCTAGTCCTAGATTGCCTGCAGCAGGAACAGGGATGACATACAGCTGCCTCTGAGAACTTCTTTCACAAATGCTCTCATGCAACTGAGCAACTCCAGCTCTGCAAAGGGTGGCCTTTGAACATGATCAACACAGATTTGGCACTTCCACAGGAACAGCATTAGCTTTGACTCGGCTCATCTGACTCAGACAGCAGCATGTGGCACTCTGGGAAGTCACCTTGATGGCCTTATTACTCTTGTACCAAACTTACAGAACTGGCACAGCTAGAGATAAAAGTTGTGAGGTCTGTAGGACACTGGTTTACTCCAGAAACAGGGCAGAGACATTTACCCTCTTGCTGGCCACTGATTGAACTGAAACCTGGGATAAACCTGAAAAACTGAACTACCCATTTCAGAGACCACTTTTGGGACTTTTAGTTCCTCCACTGGTGTTGCATTTTCTGTATCTCAAACTGCTCCCAACTCTGAGTTTAGTATTTTCTAAAGTGTTACCATGATGAGACTCACAGCCTCAGGTCTTGCCTGCCCTGCCCACTTGCAGCTCCATCTGGCCCCTGCACAGTCCTGGCTGGCTGCTCTGCATCTCCCCTGGCTCTCCAGGCTCATTCTGACTTTTCCACACAGATTAGCCACATTCTGGTGATTGCACCTCTCAGCCTAGACATGAACTGCCTGCATGTAGGAAGGCAGCTGCCAAACAGCTTTGCCAAGTCTTTGGGAGATATTTCAAAGGGAACATAAATTGCTTTTCTCCTCATACAAAATGGTGCTGGAGGGTTGGGAAGAGAGTGGCCTGATAAGGTTTTGTAAACTGTATTTGCCACTGCTCTCATGAAGAGAATTGAATGCCTGGGGATGCAGGGGTTAGAGCTGGCTGACAGCTCAGAATAACAGAAAGATGTTCCTCTAACAAGTGAATCCTCCTCCTCTCACTCTTGCCAGGAGATCTGCTGGCCCATTCTCTACTCCCCCTTCCTTTCAGCCCGTGACACAATAGATAAACAGAGCAATGCCAACTAGTCCTTGAATTATGCTTGCAATAACAATTGCAAAGTCTCTTCTTCAAGGAAGGAATCCAATAGAGCAACAGTAACCCTCACTCTGACCTTGGGTTTTAAATCTTCCTGGGTGGGTAACAAGGCCAGCCTCACTGTGAGAGTGGCTTCTGGCACTTGTTGTGGCCTAGCCCTGCTTGGGCACTGCTCCTGCCAGCTGCACCTTGCACAAATCTTTGCTAGGGTGAATTTGGACTCTGTTGGCTCAGCTCAGCTGTCAGAAGGCTGCTCGTGTGCAGCTTCCCCTCTGCTCACAGAAAACTCTTAAGAGCTTTGATTCTCCCACAGCTTTTGGGGAAAACCACATCAATGTCTCCTGCCCTGCCTCTCCTTTGCAGGCACCAAGCTTTGCTGCATGAGACTGCAAAGACTGCAAGCTGCCCCCTGAACTGTGTTGTTGGGCATCAATGAAGAGACATGGCCAACCTAATCTGCTATACATTGCTGTCATTACAAACCCTGGTGTGTGAGAGGACTCTCACCTTCCTAGAAATGACTCTCAAATGCACCACAAGAGTACATGTAAAAAAATATATATATATTCAGGCCAGCCCAGTGGTCCTTATCTGTTTCCACCCACTGTGCTTCAGCAGCAGTGGGGCATCCCTCTGCAATTTCCAGCAGGCAGCAGGAGGGGTTTGCCTTTGCTCTTGGACCAAGTCACGAGCCTCACAGCCAAGAGAAGGGTTGCACTGTTGTCTGTCTGTTACTTCTAGTCTCAAACAATCATCAAACCCCTGGCTCTTAGCTAAATAGACAAAGCTGCTCCCAGCAAGCTGAGATACCCCTCCACAGCTTTGTGTTCCCATGTAGCCATACCTGGGAGATCTGGCAATGCTCAGAGCCACCACCTCTGGAAACAGCATTTCCATACATCATTCTGGATCTGAGAATGTATGGGAAGACTCCTCAGAATCTGGCTCTGAGGTTCCTGCTCCCTCCAGTAAGATTCTGCTGAGTTTTTAGTAAGACTAGATAGAGCGATAATTGTCTACATTTATTTCATTTGTAACACAGTAGGAAAAAAAAAAGTACAAACACTTTCCAGACACAGGAAAATCAGAGTATTTTTCAGGGCTGGCTTCTAAGACATATAACACAACAAGGAGAGATTTGCACTGAATTTGAGATAAAAATGAGAATCATAAAACTGCACAAATACTAGCACACTGCCAAACCTGTGTCTGTGCCTCTTAAATCTCTAATGCTGAGCAACCTAGCGCAGAACTGCACAGAGCTTGTACGGATGGGGTTTCATGGTGCTCCCAAAGATAATGTCTGTGTTGATTTCCTTAACTCCTTCTGGTACAGTGAACTTGAATTTCTGCAACAGGCTGCAGAACATGATGAAAAGCTCCATCTTGGCCATTCCCTCTCCCAGACAAACACGGTGACCTGCAAGGGATGAATGGAAAGAGAAGTCAGTCCCCACCAAGTCTGTAACCAGCACCTGTTTCCCAGCTTTTCACAGGAGCATTGCTCATCAAGGAACAAAGAGCTTTACTGAATTTGACAATTTCCTCTCAGATTGAACTGGATGCATAACCAAGATGTCTACAATTCATCTTTGCAGGATCTGCCTGGAATATAGAAAAGATACCAGAGATATTTCTCAGAAGTTTCATTCCTGCTTCCTAATCTATATCCTCCCTAGTTTTATGAAAGGCATTTCAGTCTTTTGATTCCAAATTACAAAAACAAGAAATCATCTTTAGGTTCCCTTGAAGTTTCTGCTTAGTACAGGCTGACTTTTCTTCCCTACTAACAGTGAAAAATCAGAAGACAGGGGACATTCTACACCTGATGAAACATTTTCCTACATAATGGTTTCGGTGAAAAGAACTTGTTAAAGAAAAATCTTTTCCTAATTTATCAATTAATTCTGTCCAGGATATAATTCCCAGAGACAGACAGTGAGGAACTCTGAAACGCAGTGGTCAGATCATTCAATTTGGATGTGAGAAATCAATTCCTCTTCTGCCCTGTTTAGACCAGAAAACTGAGCCTGACATTTTAACATCTCAGCTGCCAACCTCTGACAACCAGGCTATTCCCTGCTGGAATGATCCTCAAAACTTTTGTTTGTTTGAGCTTCTATAAATTCTCACACTGGTGAAAGAGTGATTCCAGACTCTCTGCAGCAAAGACAGACTTATGGATGTATTTGATCCAGCTTCAGGATCTCTCATTCATCTCTCTGCACTGATGAAAATTGAATTATTTATATAAAATAAATTAGCTCCAGCACAGCAGCCTGCAACAGAATATCCACCCTTAATGGCATAACCTGGCATATACAGAGGAGAACCAAGGGCAACAGTGTAAAGGCTCAAGTTCCTAGGTGATTGGGAATTCTAGGACCTTACTCGTTTTATCTTCTCTGCATTTCCACAAGAATCTAAGATCAAGTGTTTTTACAATTGCCAAACAACTTATTTTTGCAGTCAAACATTTTTCTGGGCTGGGAAAACCTGCTCCTGCAGTTTGGGGTCACACTCCCCTTTGGCCTTCTCCACAATGCAAATAACACAGCTTCATCTAACCCACACACCTGCGCTCAGCTCTCAGTGCACTCACCTGCTGAGAAGGCCAAGAAGGCCTCTCGAGTCACAAAATTTCCATCCTTGTCCAAGAAATGGTCAGGGTTGAACTGGTGAGGCGTTTCCCAATAGTCAGGGTCAAAAAGAGTAGAATCTACATTTGCCATAATTAGGGTGCCCTGAAAGGAAGATGCAGTTGGCACAGTTCTGTCTCACACATCAAGAAGGACACAGACTCCAGCTATAATTCTGCACACAGAAAGGCAGCAGAAATGAAAAATGACATAATTAGGGGAAAAACAATAAACTCAAGTGTTCTGAGGGGTTTATCCTCAAAAAATAAATAAGCGAAGAATCTTCAGTATTTTGGGTTCAGGGATTTCCCTGCTGTATTCTTTCAGGTCTCTATTTTCCAGTCTGTTAGCAAATACCACAGAATGTGTGGTCTGCAGTTTTTTATCACCCTATCCTAAATCTACTGAAATGATCTTCCTGTCTTGAGCAGGAAGGGAAAGGGTTTAATGGTAAACCTTTACTCACGGCCAAAGATCAGAAGGGATACCTGTACCTTTGGAACATGATACCCCAAAACAGTGGTATCCTTCACAGCTTCTCTAGGAATTGTGATTAAAATAATGCTGCTGAAGCGGAGGATCTCATGGATCACAGCATTTGTGTAGGGCAGCTTCTTCCGATCCTCGTAGCAGATGGGGCAAGAGGGGCTCAGAACAGCATCCAGCTCTTTCTGGACTTTGTCTAAAAATATATTAAAATATTCATTATAGGTATAAGAAAGCTGTTTTGCATGAAACAGAGCTTTCATTTCCTTTTTGGAGTATAGTAGTGATAAAAAAAACATATTTAAAAGAATTATACTCACAATGTCCTAAAGAGTAAAGGCATTTATAAAACCAGTTAGTTAGGATTTTACTACACTCTGTTTCCTAGTTGATAGGTTCTGTGTTCAGACCCTCCTTCCACAAGCCCAACAGATTTATGGAGCATTACATTTAAAGAAGGAGGAGAAAACTCTGATTATAACAAGACTTTCTTATTAAGACATCAATTCAGTTAAGCTGTTAATTTTACTCCAGGTAAGTACAGACTCACTGTAATGAGGGTGTTGTAAGCAAGGCATCACATCAAGCTCATATATGTGTAATGCTGAGAACCTAAACAGGATCGTATTACTAAACCATCACCAAGTGTTAATCTCTCTGGGCTGCTATCTAAGCTTCAGTAACTAACACACCTTATACAGTCTCAGATGGAGTCAGACTTCATACTTCAAACTCAGGCTAATAAGTTAAGAGGCATTTTTTTCTTTATAATTCATCAGAATTTGAAATGCATGTTTGTGCAAAGCGTTCTGTTCTTCCAGCATTCTAGTGTCCCAAACATGAAAAAGATTTCTAGCCCTCAGCCTGAGTGTCAAGAACATGTACTTGGCTTAGTAATTCATCACTTCTGAAAACTCTCTACCAAGTCATCCAAAAATTTTGAAACTAGTGTGCAACTATGCTGTTGTCCAGAATTTCTGGATCAGCTTTTCGTCTTTCCATCATTGCATTCTTTCTCTGTTTAACATTCTCATATATTAGAATAAATATATCTATTTTACAGAAATTCAACTGATGTCTCAGCAAATTAACTCAAATAATATAACCTTATTACACATTCTGGATACCAGAAAAGTATCACTTTTCCCTAACCCAAACTCTTATTCTCTTATTTCACCTCGTGTGTTTTCATTCTGCGTCTTCCATTTTATATTTACAGTGCTGAAACAGTCTGACAAAAATCAACAAGACCCAGTACAGTATCAGAAACTGAATAACCCTGAAATTGTTTTAAAATCTGTCTGGAAATCTTTTAGTATATTGGCTTATTAAAAGTAAAGCTCAAAACTTATCTTCAAAAAAAAAAAAAAAGAAAGCTTGATTTTAAGAACTCTTGATCTTAACAAAAAAAGGTATAACAGAAAATTTCTCTACTTGAATCATATCCATGCTTGTGTGCACAACTCACCTTGGATGTCAGGATAAACCAACATATAGAGCAGAGCCCAGCGCAGAGTGGTGGCTGTGGTCTCTGAGCCACCCAGGAAGAGGTCAAAAACAGACTGCACCATGTTGTCTTCATCAAATGTAGAATTGGGGACATTTTTGGTCTACAAGGGTCAATGACAGAGGTAAAATGGGGTATAGCTGTATAACAGCATGAGACAGACAGTGGTCACTGTATCTAAAGGAGCAGGATTTCTAGAGGACAGAGAAAACACAGATACTTGAGCAGAACACAGATACAGGCAAAGACTTTACTCAAATGGGTACCCTGATATTGTTAAATTACAGGTGCTGTTGAATGTGTCAGGTGTATAAGTCCTGTTATGCTGCCTTCTAAAATGGCATGTTGCCTTCTGCTATCTTGCATAGCAGAAAAACACATTTCAAGGTAGTTTTATCTCACCTGTGCCACTCTCAGCACGTTTGCTGATTTTAGCCATCTGTCTAATATGCAATGTTATCCCCTTAAAGATTTATGCTTTTTTTCAGAGCAGAGACTGCCAACATTATAAGACTGCCATGATACTCATACAGCACTACTAAGCACAAAAACAATACAGCAGGGCAGAAAAGAAAAAAATAATTAGGCAGCCATCTAAATACCTGCACCTTTTCATGGTCCTCCACTACTGCCCAGACCTCACTAAGGATTCCACAGAATGATAACAAACCAATGCAAATAATGTTTACTTCTAGAACAAGTTGTTGAACTAACTATTCAAAGTTCATGTTTTGAGTTTGACAGCAGAGTTTTTAAGCTGCACTTGCAGAGGTTTGCTGTGATGTTGTTGTGGACAGGCAATAGCAGGGAAGGGGCAGGGAACCCCTTATGGTTGGATCTGTGTCATGTGCAGCATTAATTACTCACTTTCTCTATCTGCTTCAGGTAAAAGTCAATGAAATCTTCTGGTTCATCTATTCTGCCTTTTTCCCTGTGGCTTTTGATTTCCTGCCTTACAAAGGAACGAACAAAATCCCGGGAAAATCTTGCTTTGTGTAGAGGTCCTGGGAGGAGCTCTGGAAACCACGGGAGCAATTCACAGAGCTGGGGAACAAGAATCCAGCACAGAGGCAGTTAGGGACACTGTTGAGAAGCCTTGTGATAGAGGTACAGCATGGACATTTTTGATTCCAAATTGCTGAATTAATTTCTCTGGGAAAAATCCTGTGGCATTTAAAAAAATGTTTAACACATGTTGAGCACATAAACACACATTAAAACGACAAATGAGGGACAGCAGTTTCCCTCCTGGATTTTTGTCCCATCCTTACTGCATAATTCCATTTGTATTTACCCTGTTAATTTACCAACAAAGTAATCTATTTTCGCGGATAGATGTAATATGTATCAATATTAATAAATCTAATGTTTATAAACATTTATGTCTATCTCCTTAGCATCAAAAAAGAAAAATATTCTCTTTCATTCTTACACAGAGTGTCATCATTTCACCTTAACAATACGGGTATTTCCATTACAGAAAAGGTCATTTTCCCAAGCACATCACCTTTGCTAAGACATTCTAATAAAGATTATTAATACAATATTTATAATTGAATCATGTCAAACCCAAAGCACTGCAGGTCCAGTTCATATTCACTGTCAGAATATTTATCAGTATTCAATAATGCAACAGTTTCATAATATACATACTGATATAATTATATTGCAATAAATAATGAGCTCAATAATCAAATAATTTGCATATTATTAATTGCATATTCTAATAAATAATATATAATCTCATAGGTAATATTCTCACATAATGCATGTGGCTGTTCCCAAAAGCCACTATATGATTGAAGGCTTCAATCAGCTGGCAGAAGGTTTTATCCTCTAGGGAGAAACGGTGTCCAAAAACCACAGCACAAATCACATTGGAGACAGCATGGACAATGGGAAAGGAAGGGTCAACAGCTTCTCCTGCAGGCAGAAAAAAACATTCATCTCAAAAACACTTCATTCTCCTCCTTTGCTGTTTGGGAGAACAAGATTACAGTGATATTTTATAATATATGTCCTCTATGATATTTATATTGTTACTCAGAAACACCCAAAATTCACTAGGAAATGTAACAAAAGATAAACCTCACTCAAAAATGAGGACAGGAAAGCCTCAAATCTTTAACTACTGGTCTTGTTTTTTTTATTTGCTTTCCTTTTGGATTTATTTTTTTTCTTTTTTAATCTCAATCTTGGTGTTGATCCCAAAATACAAAGGTATTGCTGAGGTCCAACTGTACAATAATATCAAGGGTTCTGAGGGATTTTTTCTCACAAAATAAATAAGCAAAGAAACTTCAGTATTTTGCATTCAGGGATTTCCCTCCTGTATTCCTTCAGGTCTCTTTTTCCAATCTGTTAGCAAACGCCACAGAAGGTGTGGACTGCAGTTTTTTTAGCACCTTATCATTAATCTGCAAATCTAAGGTGTGCTCCAAATCCGTTCCATTCTGTAGTAAAAGTGGTCTTTACCCTCAGAGTGGAGCAGTCTGTGCTGTCTGCCCCCCAGCACTGTGTCAATGCCATACCCTCTTTGTCTCTGAAGAACTCCACCAGGTACTGGGCCTCCGTTTGTATCCCACGCTCCATTCCTTTATTCCCCATTCCCAGTTTCCGGAGAGTTCCAATTCCAAAATGTCTCTGTTGTTTCCAGATGAGACCATTTGAGACCAAGATACCTTTAGCCATCAAGAACGAATTTTATGTCATATTAAAGTTCATATAATTGTAAATGATAAACACAATAAGACCCATTTCTCATCATGCTGTTGCTCAAAGAGGAGGGACACATCAGGGCTGTGTTCTTGGTTATGATATTCCCATCCTTGTAAAAAATCCACTTGGATCTCTGGATTCACACACTTGCCTTCCTAACCTAGTCTTATTTTTTTCTGAAGCATCTGTCTCTGGTCTTTGAGGGATCCTGTTCTACCAGGATCTTTATAACAAATGTTGAGTTCTCATCCTGGAAAGGTCCCTTCTGGGAAGACAATGAAGCCAGGGCAAGAACCACCCAGCCAAAATCAGAAGGAAAAATAGGCTTTAGCCAATCTGCAAACAACTTCTTAGGGTCAAGAGTTCCTGTGGGACAGAAACGAATCCCAAGCTGCTCTGCTGTGAGTCTGTGCTCTAGCTCAGACCAGCCAGTATGAAGCATTTAATCTGCTTGGTGGGGAAATTCTCTCCACCAGTCTAGCCTGCACTTCTCCTGGGAAAGGCAGCTTGCTCCCCAAGGCAGCTGCTTCACTACAGACTGGGATAACTCTCCCCTGTTTCTTCTGCTGTCCTGGGAACCAGGGATAGGCAAGTGGTATTTGTCTTGCAGTCATAAGCTTGCAGCTGAGCTGCAGCTGTTTGTTAAAGCCATCTCTGCTACAAATTGCGAGTTTTAGGGCACTTGTCACAACTCAGCTACTTTTCTCCATAGCACCCAGATAAAAAGTGGCAATACAGATCCTTCCAAATAGACTGAAATGGCCCCAGACTTAATCATCTCTATACCTTAAAATGGTTTTTCTCTACTTACATTAGCTAGTATTACAAATTAAAGCTTTCTAGAGTGTGGTTCACATGAAACAAACCCTGACTGAGGTTAAAGGCGTATGCTGTACATTCTCTGGATAAGAGGCTGATTCAATTGAAGACAAATTCAACTATTTCTGTTTTAAACACATCACTGTCTTTATACTCAATCCACTGTGTTTCAGCAGTGTTTGTGATAGCATAATTTAACGCTTTGAACACTCTGGCTAATAAATTTAAAGCTCCACTGACCTTCCAGTGAATTTGTACTTCAGAACAAGACTGGATCAAAGTTCTGTGTATGCTTTCCTTACAACAGCCTTTGCCATAAAAAAACAACTGGGAGCATAAAGATTTACTCCAGTCTCAGCTTGCAGAGGAGGCTGCAGGCTCGAGATTATTTCAAATCAGAACATACAGAGAACACTAAGGATGGACAAACAAGACCATGTTGCTCTGATTAGATTCTGAAACACGTGTGACAGTGGGGTTTGGAGACCACTTAGGATGATGCTTCAGAAGTATATGATTCACCTTGAGCAGACAGAAAAACTCAGTTGGGAACTAAGGGTTTTTCAGTAAGAAAAACACGAGAGGAAACAAACAAAATCAAGGATGAAGTCCTTCCACAGACATGAACTTCTTACCCTTTCCATCTGCCATTTTGCTGAAAATGTAGGTCTGCAGTCTCCCCGAAACATCCTCAGAGTTGTTGGTGAGACCATTCTTCACAGCTTGGAACCCATAGAGCACCACCATAGGCCTGTGACCCAGCCACAGGGTGCAGATGTTGCCATAGGTTTTTGCCAGCTGCAGTTGAGATCAGTGCCAAAAAAATACCAGTGGGAGAAACATCAACGAACATGCAGAGATGATGAGCTGCCCTCTTCCAGCACAACGTTACTCAGGGGTTCAGGAGGTGAAAAGGGACAGTGGCTGTGTTTTGTGGGGGGGTATTTTCCACAGGAAGGGTCTGGGCTCTCTCTGGGAACACACCACCCACAGAAACATGATCAATGAAAGAATAAATAGTCCTTTTCTAGAACTTGGCCTGGGTTACCTTTGTGATACCAACCATAGTGTAAATGCCCTTGAGAGTTTATGGATCTGTAGGAGGTTTCCTGTGAAATTTCACCTGCCCATTCTTGATAATATTTTTCAGCTCCATATTTCATTCCCTCAGACAACCAGAATTTCTTGAAATTATGAACTCCAGGTGTAACACCCCTTCTAGTACTGCAGATTCCATGTTTCAATGGCAGGAACTCTTCCCATCTTTTACTGAAATATTGTCAACTGAGGCATCTAAGCATAGATTCCATCTCTGGGTAGTGAAGGGGACTGCTCTCAGGCAATGCTGTGAGTATTCTGCAAGGACATAGTCCCTGATGCTAGATCAAGAACCAGTACAGGTCTGTCCTCTCACATTGATTAATGTGTACCCATCAGAAAATTTCAGCATCATGGTCTTTTGAGCTCCCTTCAGCTGCAGCCAGCTACACTCTGACCTGCCAGGTGCACTCAGCACATAAGGAAAGGTAGCAATGTGAAAAATGCATTAACATATTAGATTCTCCTGTCACATGGAGGATGTTGAAAACTGAAAGAATCTGTATTAACAGGCTTAGCATGGACCTAATTCTTCCCATCAATTCTTCAACCATCATTTACATCTTTAGTTTATCTTCAAAGAGCACATCTCAGACTGGCCTTCAGAGAAACAATGGATCAAAGGATTTGGCTGCATATGAGATACAATCTTGTTTCCATTCCATGACAGCAGAAGAGATCCTGGTGTGCTTTTCACATTTTCTGAATTTAAGACACCTTGTTTTAGATGATTTTCAATATATGCCTATGATGGGAAATCTGAGAATTACTTTTTTCTTTCAAGCCAAAGATTCCCTTAAAAATAGAAGTATTTTCTGAGGCAAAATTACTATATTCAGTTTAATTTAAGTTGCACACGTATCAGCTTTCATATGAATTAGGCTGTCTGCAGGTTTTTACCTTGTTTAGGCACTTCACAATTCACCTTTTCCCTGTTACCTTATCAGCCTACCAACAACCATCACCATTTTTTATAGGTTTTGCCTCAATAACTCTTTAGTTATATCTGCAAATACATACCTTTTTCAGGCTCCCATGATCAGCTCTAAAGTTTATCCACCAGATGCTTCCAATGATGGGAAATGGGATTGGTCCAGGAGGAAATCCACGACTCTTCCACTGCAAATTCAGGAACTGTGCACTCAGAAGAAACAAAACTAGGGATATGAGAATTACACTTATCATTATTTCACACTTCCAAACTCCTATTATAAAACTGCTACAAATCTGTCTGTTGAAATGACTCTGTACTGTTCTTCTCTTCCCTGTCACATTGAAGATTTCTGAATTTTCACCTCCCTTCTTCCCTACCACTCTTCTTGATCCAAGAAAATGAGGGTTATTTCCATTCTTGAGTGTTATTTAATACATCACTATGCTGCAATATGCTAATAGATACCATTATTTTAAGATCCAGCAGAGGCTGGATCAGAGAAGGTGGGAACTTCAGCCAGAAACATCCCTTTGAGCAATCAGTTTGATGGAATGTGTCTCTCAAAATACTGACTGCACGCATGCCAAGAACTCAGGTACAAAGCTGCAGCTGACAGATGAGGGCATGAACATTCATCAGGTAGCATTCTTGGGGCAGAGGTAAAAGGAAGCAGCCAGTAGCCTTGTTCAACAGTGGGAGCAGATGCAGACTTGGGAACCAAGAGCAATGAAGTGCTGTACTTTGGGTTTTCACAGCAAACAATACAGATGAACTGCAAATAGCACAGTGAAAAATCAAACATAACTAGTGTTATTGGCAAAAAGTGTAACAGACTTCACATTAAATTCCATTTGGGGTTGAGTTCTTGTCCCCTACAAGGATTTATGAAATAGTTTTTGCCTTATCTCAGGAATTCTGCTCAGTAGAATTAATTCCAGAGTCTGTAATTCTTTGCTTTATTTTTAATTCACAGCACCTGAAACAACATATGCAAAGACCTCCTCAACACAAAAAATTCCTGACAAACAGGAGCAGTTCTTAGAAGATTTCTAGAGTACAACTAGTGGAATAGGCTCTTTGGGATGTTGCTACCCAGCTGCCCTATGAAGAGCAGCAGACCTTATAGGGATGGGGCTGTGCAGTGCTCCCCAAAGGAGCATTTTTTATTCCATCAGACAGGGTGAATCTAAACACCTCCCATAGGCTGCAGAAGGCAAAGAACTCCATGTGTGCTGACTGCTTGCCCAAAAATATACATAGCCCTGCAGAAAGAACACAAAAGGCAGTTACTGATCTTAATTGCTGTTTCCACCACACCTCTGCTGTCTTGACCTGTGCTTTCTCTGAGGCTGTTGCTCCTCTCTCAGCAGAGATGTCCCTGTGGGCTGTCATTCTGCCTCAAGATTTGCAGTCTAAAAACCTCAACTCATCCTTGCAACTACACTTGCTTAATCCACTGATGTTACTTACCAGCTGGCAGAAAGAACATCAGGCATGTTTTTGAAAGTGCTTTTCACATTTTATTCATTCATCCAAGTTGTTCAGTAGCATTCAAGGCACCTATCTCAACCACTGTTGGCAAGGGCAAGAACACTTCCCTGGAGAAAAAAATCCTTCCTTACACAGTAATTGATCTGGCTTGGACTCCAGAAAGTTCTTCCAATGCTCAGGAATCAGTTGCAATATATTGCAAATATATTTGCAATAACCATACTGTCCTGCAGAAAGGAGATGTTGGTCCTAGGCTGTCTGTAAATCTCTGTCCTTGGCAAACTCATCTGAACAAGATTTACCACAAATTTTCTGTTCTATCCACAACTTCTGACATTCCAAGTGCAGCATCTGGGCGAATAGATACTGCACTGGAAAATTGTCAAAAAGAATGCTGAGGCTGCAAATACTCAAACGTTAGGAAATGCCAGAAGTAAAACTGTCTGTACAACATTAATTACTTCTTCCTGACACTTCAGTGAGAAAAGGGTATGTACTATGGTTAATTTATGAAATTCTTGTCTCTGTTCAGCTCCTCTGCAGCTGACTGCAGAGCACTGCCAAGATTACACAGCACTTCACAAACCAGGGAGACTGAAAGGGCACCAGGCCTTGGTGGCTCCCACACCACCAGGACACACAGCACCAGAGCACCAGGGCAGAGTCTGCATTGCTTTCACCTAAATAGCACTGCATTACAGCACCAAAACAGGCAAAACTAACCAACCAAAGAGCCCAAGCAGAAAAAAATGCAACAAAAACAATGGGAAAACAAAAAGATTAATGTTTACAGCAATCACTTTCCTTCCTAACAACTAGAGCTCTTGCTTTTTCTAGTTCTGCTCTTGCTGCATGCCAAAAACTTGGTAAATCTCTCTAAAATTAGATATACCAACTGGTTTTATTTTGAGATTACTGCAATGGCTATGTATTGTTAGCAGGAAGAGAAAGTGATGAATGCTACAATTCATTGTAATGCAGAGTGATAGAATTTAAATGAAGTCCATCAATGTGCACGAATTAAAGACTAAAATACAAATTAATTATGAGATCAAGCAGGTAGAGGCAGGTGTTTACAGAGAAGCTGTCTGCAAGCAAGTTGTTTTGGAGAAAATTGGTTTTCCAGGTTCCAATATCTTCATTAGATGTGAACAGCACCTCTCCATGCAAACCTTACTCATTACTTTCTGACAAATACTGTCACAAGAGCTCCTTGACAGGGATGGAAGATGTTTAGTCATCTCAGAAAACCCCTCTTTTATAATGAAGGTTTTTAAGCAGAGGAGTGGAAAGAAAATACAGGGAAAGAAGAGAACAGAAGCAGTCACACCTGCCATCTACAACTTGGCTTTCATTAGTCAACCTTCAAGCTCTTTTGAAAAGTGAACATCGGGGTTGATTAGGTTCAGACAGACAAAGCAAGTTCATGAGAGTCACAGACAAGCTATGAACAATTCTAGGAACAGAATCTGAAGTTTCAAGTCCCATTCCAAGTACTTTGTCTATACAACCTAAAAAGCTCATCAATCTTCAAGTCCCAACAAAACAGATGACAGCAGGAGGCAAAAACCTACATACTTTATTTATAATGAATGCTCTCAGCAAAGTTCTCTTTTCCTGAACTGAAGAGGAATACAGAATGGGAATTTCTTTGCTCACATTTCCCAGTCTTGTGTTTACTGCAGCTGTGCTAGAAGCCACATTCTGCCTCTTTCAGTGCTTGCCTGGACAGAGTGTCAGTGTAACTCTGTTCCCTCAGAGAAATTCTGGTGCCTCCAACCAGTTAACAGTTCCTGTTATGAAGCTCTTGAAAGATCAGGGAGTGCAGGGGAGGAAGGGACAGCTAAGTGGAGAAATACGAATTAGTATCTCCGCTGGGGGGAACAACAACAACCAAACCAACCCACAAAAAAAATCCCAAAACCAATTTAGCAATGACTGTGCTGTTCAGCTTGAGGCCAGGACAGGCAGCAAGAACACCAGGTCATGTTTTCTGATACGTGCTGAGCCTGCCCCTGCAACAGACAAAAAACAAGCCCTGGTTTTCTGTCAGAGCAGATGATATGCTCTGGGCAGAGGTGTACTAGGAACCATTTCCACCCCCAGTGTGCACATTCATCATCTGCTTCACACCTTCCTAAAGATCTCCTCTCGTCTTCCCACTCCTTTGGCCTGAAGCCTTCATTACAAAAGCAGGTTTCCTCATCTGTTCAAAACAATCAGATTTAATACCTGTCATCTTAAGTGGAGGCTCTTGCAATTGTATTTGAGTCAGAGGAGATCGAGCAAGATTTATGTGAACAGCTACTCACGTGTACTTAAAATATTAAAATACACAGTATTGAAAGAGCTTGCTTGCTTTTTCTCTCCTTGTGAACTTCAATCCAAGCTTTTGTGGAATAACTTTGCCTCACTGAATTTCAGTTTGTCCACAGTGCTCACCTAGCAGCAGGAAAACACATTGCCCACGGTGTTCAAAGGGTCAGGCTCAGATTAATACTCAAGGTGGGTCCAGACTTATTCAGTTGGACCCAGATTTCTCTCACATTAAGCCCTTTATTTTCTTTTTGTTTTCTTTTCTTAAATTGCTTCATAATTACTGTTATTAATAGGCTTAACTAATCTTAATTCTGGTAATTTTAAGTGTATAAATCATACCTTCACTGACAGGCATGAGAGCACCAAGAGTTTTTAAGGGTCTTTAACTGTTATAGAACTTGCAAACTTAACAAATGATTCTGTGCACAGATGAAATGGGGACAAATAAAACAAATGAAGAAATGAAGTTCTGATGCACACAAGCAGGAAGTGAAGTTAAAAAGTTTCATCAGGTAACTCACTTTAAAGTCTCAAATAGCATCAAAATCTGAAAAAATGAGTGGATAAATAACTGCTCAATAGCATAACTCAATAACATTGCAATTTTTGATATACGTATGGAACTATCAGAATTGGCTGACAAAATCATAAAAGTTACTGAACTTCAAATTGCTTCCTTCAGTTTTTTTATCAATTTAACTCTTCAGCTGTAAGATTCATAAAACCATGCTACTAGAAATAATGCTTAGCAAATTTTTCCGTTTCCATTCCTCTGCCCAAAAAACCTAAACAAACATAACAGAGGCACACAGGCACGGTCCTTGGCGTCTGATGGCTGCTCCACTTCCTGCAAAAGCATCTGCACATGCAGCACACTAAAGCAGAAGAGGTGCTCAAAACTGCACAGAGAAGTCAAGTGGTGGCTGCTCAGGAAAGCAAGGCAAGGGAATGCTGCAATGTCACTGCTGCCCTGTGAAACTGCCCCTGTGCTTCCTGTTGGAATCCAAAGTTATTACAATCCGCTGCAGAAAAAAAAGACAAATTTTCATCTACACATTTTTCAAGACTGAATCATGCAAGATTGTATTTACCACATTTTCTTTTACTAACCCACACACACAAAATAAATGAGCTCATTAGCAACTGAAACGAGTGTCCACGCCTGTAACTCTCAGTTTCTTGAAGCTTAATTCAGTTCTTAAGAGGCCCATGGATAGCATTAAACCTTTATATTTCAGGATCATAACATATATTGATTCCAATCACTAACTTTTATTTTGCAGAAATCTTTTGAGCTGAAAAATGCAGACTGAAAAATTCAGCAAGGCTGGTCAGAGAAATTATGATAAAATTTTGAAACAGGCAACTTGTACAATTGTATAGTTTTTCTTAATCTCCTGTTTAGACTTGAAGATAGCATTAGCTAAGTTCTTGGAAAAAGTGTTGAAAAATACAGTGCAATTTATCAGTTAGTATGAAAAGTAAGCCTCAAGTTAAAGTTTGCTGCACACTGGTACAAACCTCACTAGTAAACTTATGAGATCCATAAATCCGTAAGGATTAAAAGTTTTGCCTCTTTCTTCCATTTATTTGTTCTTATCCACAGCTCTAATAGAACTTCTGCAAGATTTTAAAATTTAGCATAAAATTAAAAATTTTTAAAAAGAAAAGTTAGAAAACATCATATAATCTGATGGATAGAAAAATAAGCTCTCACTAGTGTTCACATATCATAATCTGGGACATGATAAAAGGGAAGATACTCTTCAGATTATTAAATTACCTTTTTTTTTCCTTATTTAGGACAATAACTTTGCTTTATGTGGCATGAATTCATCCTTTTACACCTCAGAGGTCTCAGATAGTGTGTAGATGTTTCTTCTCCTATAAAAAAACTACACAATAATTGTAGTATTTCACAATGACAATAATTAGTGCATTTCAATGTTTAACTACATGAAACTGCCTGAGGGGTTACCATAATGCAAAACTCTTGAGAACCTCAGATAACTATTCAGTAATTGGCCCTTTGACTCACTAGCAAGACAAAGAGGGAAACAAAAGTCAAAGGGAAAAAAGAGACAGGTCACAATTACTGATCATAAAAAAAGAGTGGGTGTGGCTTGGCTAAGAGGGATCACATAGTTTGGCTTTCTGAGGACTTCAGCTTGGGAAAACTGTAGATTGTCAGAAAGAGATGGCTACAGGAGGCAGATCCTTAGAAAGAATTTGGATTCAGTAGAAGAAACACTTCTCCACAAATCCAAATTTTCAGAAGAAGTTATACACAAAAAAAAAATCAAACAAAAAACCAAAAAAGCCAAAACGCAGTGAGAAGTTAAAATTTTGATAAAATGTTGGGGATTACTGAGATTTTTATAACTCTAGTAGTGTGTCTCCTGATTTTACAGTTCCTCAAGCTGCAGTGGATGCGTACCCAGCTTCCTCCAGGACCAGTTCCCCTCCCCATCATCGGAAATTTGTGGCTGCTGGACTTCAAACTTCGTCGAGAAACTCTCAGTAAGGTATTTATTTCATCTCTGTGATTGAAAATCAGTCAGAATCTATTTTAACTTAAATTGTGCATTGCAAAGGGACAGCCTAAAATGCTATTTTTTTAAACCTCAAGCTTGATTACCAGCCAGTTTCAAAGACACCAAGTATCCTGCAGTATTAAAAATATTTCTGAGTAAAAAACATCACCAGTGCTTTAGTCCTTGCTATTTTCTCTCTTTTGGTTGCATTCTCACAAGCACTATCATAGAATGGTATTTCATTGGCAGTTTCATTCTGTTTCTGTGTTGATATCCAGCCCTGTAAGTCACCTTTAGCAGAGCTCTCCTTTCCTGATACCAATGCCACTGGAACATCTCCATTAGACCAAATATGTACCCCAAACAGACCCTTTTTTTCTTGTTTTTACAGCAAAAAGATTTCTTGTCTGCCATAAACTGTTATTGCTAAAACAAAGCAGGAAAATCTGATGGCTGTTGTGTTTACAATACAACCAATCAAAACTATTTTTAATAGTAAGGAATTTCTTCCCACTATTATGAGAAAAAATATAAGTACGAGATGAGGAATGACAACAAAGGAAAACAAAAAAAAACTTTGGAAGTTTTAGAAAGGAAAGTAAGAACATTTCTTTGCTTTCTTTGTAAGTTAGGGACAAGAAAATACCATAATTTTAGTTTGTTAATAAAATAAAGAGAAAAGCTCTGGGATTTTGTCTGTAATCATTTGTTCTTTGATTCAGAGCTGACAAAGTAACCTGCTGGCTTTCCTTCTGTGAAGTTTTCAGAGGTATTCTTCTGAGAGATGTCCTCAGCATCTATTCCATACAGAACAACTATCTTCTGTTCTCAAAGCACATTAATAACAGAAAGATAATTTTTTTCTGAAACATGCAATTCAAATTGATGCCAGCAAACAGGTTCAAGTTATAACTACAGAAAACTCTTAAATTTATGTTTGAGTGTATGCTTTCCCTGGTTTGTAGTTACAAATTTCCTGTTATCAACTCTTCAGTTAACCAACATCTATGGAAACATCTACACACTGTGGATGGGACAGACACCTCTGGTTGTGCTGAATGGATACAAAGCAGTAAAAGATGGCATCGTCACCCACTCAGAAGAAGTTTCTGGAAGACCTCTCACCCCTTTCTACAGGGACATGATGGGCGAGAAAGGTACGAGGTGTTGCACAAGACTGAGATAGAACAGCTGTAAAGGAGGAAGATGTTTTCCTGTGCACACACATCAACTACTGCTGTGCCAGGGCATAACTGGGCTTTCATTGCAGAAAAGTTGCATGGGGAGCTAAGCATGTAAAGGAAAACCCCAAAATTTCTTGCCTTATAAAGCACATTACTCAGTTTTTTCCTTTCCAATAGATCCAATGGAATACTTGCCTGGAGAAGCTGCCCTTCAGTTGTATCATTTCTAAACCAGGAGATTGCTCATGTAGAAGACACCTATAGACAAAGCTGTTCAGTCCTCACCAAAACCCACTCAGTTTCCAAGGACACATTTATCAACAGTTGGGGGTCATAAAATCCTCAGAGACCAAAACTCAGCTTCTAAATCACTGTATCTTGTTAGTGAAATACAACCTCATCTAAATAAAAATTTGCCTCCTGCAGTGAAAGGATTTTCCTTCCCAGCAATGAACTCAATCCTTGTGTGTTCTTCAGGTATTTTCCTGACAAATGGCCACACCTGGAAGCAGCAGAGACGCTTTGGCATGACAATTATAAGAAGTCTGGCACTTGGTAAGAACAATTTGGAGCATCAAATTCAAAGAGAGGCCTGTCATCTTGTGGATATCTTTGCAAATACAAAAGGTAATTTCACTAGAAGAACAGCAGTTAGAGATTTTCCTGAAATATTAGTGCTGGTAAAAGTACATTTTTAAAAGTAATACAGATATTGTCAATATCAGTAGAAATTTCATTGGCTCTTTAACTGCATTCTTTGCAAAAAATGTTTTGTCTGCACAGTGGGCAATATAAAATCTTTTTTTTTTTTTTTTTCAAATAAGGAGAGTTTAAAAAATGTTTATTATCAACACAGCTGATAACAATTCTTACACTCAAGGAAAATAGAAAAACCCTCCTTAAAATACACAATGTGTGACCTGCTGGAAGTCATTCTAGGACAGCAGGCTTTTAGGATTTGGCAGAGAAAGAATCCCAACACAAAGAATGTACCATTCAGTTATCCAAAAAAACTTCTTTGCAAGCTTTGGATGAAATAGAAACCAGTAGAATTTTAGCAAGCTGCCAAAATAAAGCAATTAAATATAACTATTCTGAGCAGCCAAATCCCTCACCCACACTGTTCCATGTGAAAACACAGAGAGGTTGCCTGAGGTCTCCCTCCAACTCTCCTTGGACCAGGCCCATCTCTTTCTGAGGGCAACATTCACACATCCTTAAAATGTAGGAGATAAAAAAATCATCTAGCTCGAGTCCCTGTACAAGCCAAAGTTTTACCTACCATGGAATCTCTTCTCAATTTTAAACTCAATAAATGCATTTACTCTTTCCAAGAACAACCAAGAGCATTGGTTGCTGAAGTCAGGGAGGCATTTTCCATAGGAGTATACTTCAAAGGTTGTCCTTGCCATTGAAATGTGTACTTAATTTATTTTTTTTCTGGATTTAATCCTTTTCAATGGGAGATGTGTTCCACCATATTATATGAGCTTTGCCTTTTCAGTCTGTGGAAAAAAAAGTACATCTATTGTTGGATTGTTAAGTTGATACTCAAAAACCAAAAAGAGGTAAGTCATTTCAACAGAACAAAGAAATGAAAACACTAATTTGTTTGTTTGGTTTTAGGTTTCTGGGGGTTTTTTTGGTGGTGGTGGTTTTGTTTTTTTGGCAGGTGAGGGTTGTTTTTTGGGGGGTTTTAATTGCAAAACTTAGATATCTACCTCCATATTTGAAGGCATATGCTCTAATTAATTCCTTGTGTTTCCACACAACCAGACCACAAGTCAAAGAAGGAAAAAGAGACTGTTTGTCTTCTCAAAACTGACAAATCACTGTATTTTACAAGAGTAAAGAGCAGGTTGAAAATACCATGCACTTACAATTCATGCAGTTACTACATATTAAACCAGGCTTCACTTAAGAGAAATTTTTCTAAAAGTAGTCTGATCCCTTGTTGTTTCTACCTTAAAAAAAAAAAAAGTCTTGTTTTTCTTGCTGTAGTCTATTCAGAATTTCTCACAGCACCTCCCATATTCACAGGCAAGCCTTTTGACCCTCACACTTCCATCGTCCATGCAATTGCAAATATCATTTGTGCTGTTGTTTTCGGCCATTGCTTCTCCAGTGAGGATGAATCTTTCAGCAAACTCATCAAAGCTATTTATTTTGTGATCTACTTTCAAGGTACCATCTGGGGCAGGGTAAGAACCTAATTTTATTGTTCTTGTTCCTTAAGGTGCATTTGCACTTGACAAATCAAAAGAAGTAAGTCAGAGATAATTATTCACAAACATTTCCATTTCCAAACATACCATTGTTCTACAAGCCACAGTGAAGTAATAAATCAATACATACCTTGTATGTATAATTATTGGCTTCTAACCATTCTTTATGTCTGTAAATCACGTACTAAAATTGAAATTCTAGATCATCACCGCTTTTCACAGATTTCCAGTAAGTAATCATTTGCAGAATACTGTGAATTTAAGATTCTTAGTTCTTAAAATGAAAGCAACTTCTAAAACTTAATTTTCATTTAGTCTTTCAAATCCAGAAATGCAGTTAATAAGAACTAAGCCTTCAAATTGATGCTGTTTTCAAAAGATATCTTGCTTCAATTCATAATTCACATTACGATCAAGATCTGAGTTATTCTGAGCTTCCCATAAGATACAGGTTGTAACCTCATCATACCAAGAAGAATATTTTTTAAGTTCTCAAAACCCCAGCTATTGCTTAACTTGTGGAGATTTTGGTACATCAGCATTCTAAAGGACAATCAGGTTCTTAATAAAGAGATGCCTAAAAAAAATTTCAGTAAAAAAAATCAAAGCTGAGAAAATCCGTTTGTGACTCAGATTCAGCACTCAATTACTCAACCATTTTCAGAACCCCTGTTACATTATTAGTTATTGATCAAAAAAATAAAATATAATCATGTTCCCAGTACTTAATCTCTCTCACTTGTGTTTGTTGCCTCTTATCCCAATTTGGTTGCCCACGTGTCGCGGCCACTTCACAGTTATCAGGAAATCAGAACTGGGATCTCACACAGTTTGCTCTCTGTTTAACACCACAGCTCTATGATGCTTTCCCGTGGCTCATGCACCATCTCCCAGGGCCTCATCAGGAGGTGTTTGCATACAATGACTTCATGCACAGATTAGTCATGAAGGAGGTCCAGGCTCATGAGAGACAGGACACAGGCGATCCACAGGATCTCATTGACTTCTACCTGGCTCAAATAACAAAAGTAAGTATCTGCTTCTCACACTCTCCCTTCCTTGGCTTCAATGCCTACTACAAACAAGTGTTGTTCCAGTAACTGCCAGAGGATTTTTGCATGCACGCTCCATTTGTGTAGCATTGAAGGTGTTTGATTTTGTGGACTGCTCACTGTTATCATCAAATAATGACAGTTTCTGTGTGACTGGTGAAATATCTGAAATTCTCTATTTCATAGTCTTCTTGTGAATATACCCTACAGACCAAGGACGACCCTACTTCTACATTCAATAAAGAAAATATGGTTCAGACTGTGGTTGATCTTTTGCTGGGAGGGACAGAAACAACAAGTACCACCCTTCTTTGGGCACTGCTCTACATGGTACAATACCCAGAAATTCAAGGTGAGCAAAAGCACTATCAGAGAGAACTGCATTCAACATCACAATGAACATCATTAGCGTAAGTACTAGCTCAGTCACTTGTAAAACATCAAAAAACCCTCAGCTCTGTACATGAATGGTGGTATTTCAGCAAATGAGATCCAGAAAATGGAAGGCCAATAAATGAAACAAACAGGTACTTTCCTATCTGGTTCACCAGCAACATCAGCAGAAATTACTACCCACAGTTCTACCTCACTAGAAGGAGTTGGCAAGACAGAATTATCAAGTTAAAGACATTTCATATGCAACCTAGTCTCCTCCTAACCTTTGAAGCAGAAAAGGTTTTAAAGATAGCCAATCTGATACATATTTCTAAACAATGGAAATTATACCTGTCATTTCAAATTTTAAGCCCTTTTTTGAAACATAATTGTACTATCCTCATCACTAAGTAGTATATGTCTTAAATGAGACATCATCCTGTGCTTCAGGGAGATGCACTCCCTTGATTAACTGAACCCTACACAGCAGTCAAACCACATGCCAATGCATTTCATAGCAACATAAATTCTTTCATTTCCCTCATACAGGACATTCTCATACAAAAATCTGCTGGGAAAAAAAGGGGAGAAGAGGGAGGTGGGGAGTGGGAAATGAAAGTATTTTAATTTGTCGCAGAAAAGGTTCAAAGGGAGATAGAGGCTGTTCTGGAACCCTCCCATGCCATCAGCTATGAAGACCGTAAGAAGCTGCCCTACACGAACGCTGTGATTCACGAGGCTCTGCGCTACAGCAACGTCACCTCTGTTGGGGTCCCCCGACAGTGCCTGAGGAGCACCACTCTGCTGGGTTTTCACATTAAAAAGGTACAGAGGATACCTCCCCCGTTCCTTACATCTCTGAGTTGTTAATATTCAGGATTTCTATGACAGAGAGATGGAAAATCTATGGAAAATAAGATCTTCAGAGCTTCTTGCAGGGCACGCTCGTGTTGCCAAATCTGCACTCTGTGGTGTATGACACTGAGCACTGGGCAACCCCTTGGAAGTTCAATCCAGATCATTTCCTAGATGTGGATGGCAACTTTGTGAAAAAAGAGGCATTCTTACCTTTCTCAGCAGGTAACACCTTGACTTGAATATTCCTGTTTGCTGTGTTTAGCAACAAGGTTAAAAATATTATTTCTGAGTTCTAAAATTCTAAAAACATATATTTATAAAAATGTATTTGACACAAAGATTTAAAGTCAGGTCTTCTGCTGTAAGAGACACAAATACTGTTGTGCATTTTGTATTTTTCATATATTCAGAGGATAAGTATGGCTGGGAGACACAATGCTCTTTCCTTGGCATATGCAGAGTTCCCACCATAAGGGTAGCTGAGCTGCTTATCTCCTCATGTATTAAATCAAGGTAATTCACCTAAATCATGAAATTTATTTATTTTCACCTTACAAACAGGAAGGCAAATGACAAAAGGAATGTGATTTTTCAAAACATATAGAGAAAAACTGTGAAGAAGCAGGAAACTAAACTTCAGTCTCACAAATCCTAAATTAATAGTCTAGCACTGGGTTTTCTTGCATCCATAGAAAACTAGCAAAATCCAGTAGATTTTGTAAGTTTTCAGTAGAATATTATTAGGCAACCAAAAAAAATTGTAACTATTCAAAAGCATATTACAATGTACAACTTAACTAACTTACAGTGCAATATACAGAGATTCAATGACATGGAGGGGGAAAAAGAGGGGGAAAGTGAAAAGCAGTATAAAACAACTCTAGCAAGCTTCTCTAGTGTACCAGATTCTCCAATAAACAATTATGAAAAAAAGCAGCACAAAAGAGGAAAGAGATAGCATTACTGAAAAATTCACAATAAAACCACTGGGAAACAGCTGAGGTTTTTGTTGTGTTACTCTGACATTATACTACTACATACTTCTTGTAGAGAGAAAGCAAAGAACATACTAAGTAACACAGAGTCAGATTAAATTTAGCAAATCCAGCTTTTTTTTTTAATTGCCTAAATTATCTGTAAATCCTAAAATAATTTTGTGAAACAGGTATTTATCATCTTACCTTCATCAACCACCAAATGGTCATGAATTGAGAACACTAATTTGGGCTCCCATTTCAGCTGTGGCACAGGACTATTTCTTTAACTTGCTCTGGTTGTTTTCTGTTTATGTAATCTGAGTATTTATATATTCTGAATATCTATCTTTGGTTTTTTTAGTCTGGAATATATAGATATCCTGAAATATCCCATGTAAATAATATTCCAAAATGAGTCACTGAGTCTCTATACCACTGCACACTTCACTCCCTTAGCTCACACATCTGCTCCTGACAGCGTTAGGGCTACAAGGACCCTAAATATCTTTCTGAATTTCTGCTAAAGAAATTCAGATCACATCCTTCTCCTTGGCTTCAGAACTGCATCCCACAATGCTCCATCCCTCCCTTCTCAACAACCAAAATAAGACTCTGAAGTATATGAATCTTTTTAAAATCTGGCTTAGCTAAGAAGCAATTTGTGGCTCTCACAGGACAAGAATCAACAATACAAGCATACAAGCTCCAGGGGTGAAAAAAAACTAAACAAACCCAACCAAAACACCAAATCAAACCCTTGACAGAGGTGCACAGTTTCTCAGTTAAATGTTTCCCCCTCTCCTCCTAAAGCATCTTCTATCCTTACAGAAGGAAATAGGAAATAATTATCTTACAATACCAGAATTTACGGAACTCAGTAGAATTTTGTGCAAAGTTCTTTTACAGCATTTAACTTTACTCAACCAACTCTTTTGGTTTTCTTCTGCAGGGCACCGTGTGTGTCTGGGGGAACAGATGGCACGAGTTGAACTGTTCATCTTCTTTACCAATCTCCTCCGGGCATTTACATTCCAGCTCCCTGAGGGAGTGAAGGAAATCAATCTGGAGTACGTTTTGGGTGCAATACTGCAGCCACATCCATATAAACTCTGTGCTATTCCACGTTAGTCAGCAACACACTACAATGCTGAGACACTTCAACCTGTTACTAAGTGCAGATCCTTTAAAGACATGTTTCACTATCTCAATCCTATTCAGATTGAGGGAGCTCAACACAGCAAATTAATAGTGTTTTTATTTAGGAGGTCTGACCTCATCTACTGAGCTTTCTAAAATGAAAATAAGTCTACTTGCCAAACTCACATAATTGAGTCTTAGGCATACACAAGCACACAACGTTTAAAAAAAAAAAAAGTATTTTCACACTCACAGTAGCAATGAAATTAGCTGTAGGATATTAAGAGAAGTAGCCTGTATCAAGTAGTTTCCTGCATATGTGCTCTGTCAGGTATCACACTTAAATGGGACAACTGTTCATTAAGGATGCTTAAATAAAATTTTCTTCACTAAGCTGTCACTCTTCTAGTTCTCAGGTCTTTTCTTAGATCTTCTTGCAGGAGGTAACAGAGCACACACACACTTAGTGTTGATTCCTTTGCCTTTCACTCTCTCACAAAGCTAAAATATATTGTAGCATAAACTTCACACACACAAAAATCACTGTAGCATGGGGCCTCTCATAACCACGGCCCATTTAGAAATCCTTACACCTTTTTTTACTTCCTCGGTATCCAATTTCTGTTTCATCACAGCTCAGGTCCACACACTTTCACAAACCTTTCCTTCTGTTTAGGAACATCATTGTATGATCCAATAATTTCCTATTTGAAGAGAAAGGAACAGCTTTGCAAGAAATTAAGAAAATAAACAAAGATGTCAACAGTTGTTTTAGTAGGTACAGTAGAGATTTATTACTCACGGTATTTTCTTCTGTTCTTTTTCCACATCAACAAATGTGGAAAGGCTTAAAATTCCACCAAAAGCATCCTAAATCCTTTCAGTTTTCAAAGTTCAACAGGAGCTAGCAGAAATTATGGCAGGATGAAGGTAAAAGCAGAATACTACATATTTCTGGGACATAAAACAAATGGAAGACTTGATTCTCCTCGCAAGTATTTCCAATTATTCCTTTCTACTAAGTGAAAACTCCAGGACTGTAACACACAGTAATTAATTTTTGCTACCACAGAACAAATGTATTCTTGACATAATTGACATTTTTCACCTTTTTAATAAAAGCCATTTTAAAACTTTCAATGTTACTTGATTTTTATTGAGGAAAATATAACATTTAAAAAATCCTGCTTGAATAAGAAACACTCTCAAACAAATTAAGAAAAAACTCTTAAATTTCACATTTCTTACAGCAAAGGCAGCTCTTCCATAAAACACATTCTTACAGATTTACAAAAGCAGTCTGACCAGATGGCTCAAAAGTTTTCAAGTCTTGTCTTTTTTATTTCTGGCATTCATTAAAGAAAAACTCACCAAAAAAATCTTTCTTTTGAACCCACCATCTGCTTGGTTCCATAGAGGGCCCAAGGTAAAGTGCTCAGCAGCAGGACTGGCAGTGTCAGATACAAGCTTGGACTTTTTCTACTCCAGTGTATTTTCATAGTTCTTGAGGTATATCCTACCTGAAAAAAAGACTCCAGTTTTCCCTCTATGTTCACCACCCCTTTGGTCACATGAGGTTATTCTGTCAGGTTGATTTTTTTTTTCCCCAATAAAATATTATTTCACAATCATAAAATGGTTATAGCTGGAAGGACCTTAAAGATCATCTTGTTCCAATCCCCCTGCCATGGGCAGGGACACATTCCATGAGACCAGGTTGATCAGGGCTCCATTCAACCTGGCCTTACATATAAGTCTTCTGGTTTTCTTCCAAAACTGCAGCTTGGGTTAAAACATGCACATATTCTTCACCTGTATTTTTGAAGAACTGAGGTACATGATAATTTGCTGTACAATGCTCCTTCTAAAAGTGTGGGAAGACCAAATATTCAGAGAGTTCATGATTAAAAGAGGTATCTTTTACAAAGAAGTCATCACAGGCCTGACAGCTGGTACCAGTGAAAAACAGCTGGGCTAAGAGCATCTTCTTATTCCATTTAAAACTGAGAAGAGCAAGAGATGAGGCATTCCTTGGCTTCCCAATGTTTCTTGAAGTGACAGTGTGAGAATTCCAGATCACCTTTTCATCACAGTCGTAAAGGAAACCTGTAAGGAAATGTGCAATACAGAGCAAAAAGCTATTTCATCAGGGGGGTTTTGGTCAAGAAGGAATTAAAGGCAATCAGAGAAAAGTAATATTTAGAAACTAATGTCAAAATACAAGCTTTTCATCTGAAACATCCTTTAAAAAACCCAAAAACTTTGAAATTCATAAATCACATAAATAAATCTAGTTATTTCAGTAACTAGAGAATATAGTTAAACTTTTAGAAAAATACACTGACATCCAGCTCTGCTGTTGCTATGCATCTTTTAGAAATCACTAGCCCAAAGTGAGGCAGACTGCCTGGAACCCTCAGGAGCAAAACCTCTGAAAGTTTGAAGTCCAGTCTTCAGAAAAGCCCATATTGAAGATTAGAGTCAGACATTAATTTCTCCCACTGGTAAGAAAAATATAACAGCAATTTCCAGATTCTTGAAGCTGTCCTGAAGAATCTAAATTGTTTGTTTCTTTGATTCTGTTTCTATGAAATAATATAAAGAAACTTAAGTTTGAATAGATTCCTTTTGATATAATGGCCTTGCAACATTTTGTTCCCAAAACAATGGTAACAAAGGACATTACATAGTTCAGCTCCTAAATATTAAAGTAACAGCAACCATATGGAAAGTACACAGAGATCTGTGCTCACTTTGTGAAGTACACAAAATCCATACTGTTTGTGTGGGTTTAAGAAAAAAATGTAATCACTGGTCAACATGACCCAGATTCAGAAAATGAGTAAGCCAATTCTAAACTTGAGTGAAGAGATTTTCCTACTTTTTTTTGTTCAAACCCCAAAGACTCAAGTAGATGGTCTTGTTCCACCTAATAAGCAGTGTTTTCAAGGACACGTTTTGATCCACCAACCAAATCATGTATCTTCAAACCACTGTTAAAATACTTAATTTTTTAATTAAGCCAATTTTAACCAAAGTTCTCCTCTGCACCTAGTAAAAACACCAAAAGTATTAGTTACTCAGTATTCACATCCAATCCTTTTATATTACATGCCTATCTAATCAAGCAAGACAAAACCAAAATCTGAAATAGCTGTCATTAACTTGATCAAATCAACTTGCACTCCAGGAGGGATTATAATGCTGGGATGCTGTATAGGCTGGCTGTAGGGAAACAAATAAAAACCTAATCTTCTCATTTTGCTGTGCTCTTAAGCCTTCACAACCCTATAACATCATTAGAATTTTAAAATCGCAGTATAGAGGGATAGCAAATATCAAAACCAATCAGGTGGAGGAAGGACACAACACACAGCTAGAACAAGCAGATGTGTGGTGACACCAAGAATGAATACATCAAAATATGTCACTTACCTCTTGTAATACTTGTCCAAGTGTCTCCTGGCTGTGAATGCGCTTCCTGTAGAAAACCCAAACCACACTTATTTCTGCACAAAGCATTGGGAATCTTGCAAATATCAAGTATTTATCCCACTTCAAAAAGAGAAGTTACATCAGGCTTCGTTCCACATCCTTTCCCTCAGCAAATCCTTCTGCAATTCTATTGGGTCTTACTGCAGTCTTGTGGAATTTACAATTCTGATTCAGAGCTGCTGTTATTCACATCACAGTTCACACATTCACGCATAGGAACTACCTGGAATAAGGCTGGCTACTCATCACATTTTCTCAAAAACGACCCTGATTTTTAAAAGGCATTGTTAACTTTGAACATAAATCATAACATTGATGATACAGCTGGTAATTAACTACTTTAGTGTCATCTCCTCCAGCAATAGACATCTGATATTCAGCAACTGATGTAAGATTTAACAAACACCACCTTTTTTATTCATTCCTCCAACATAATCAAAGTGGAAAGCAGTGCATGCAAACACAACAGAAATACAAAGATTTCACAAAAAGTTTCCATCAAGACAACACGTTGCTGCAGTCATTTCCATGCATCCTGTAACACGTGCACTGAAAAGACTAGAAATGCAAATAAAAGTCAACATAACCTTACCTGTCTATTTTGGTTGCTATGACCACTGTAAAATTGCCTTCTGTATTGGGAAAGTATGTGGAAGGCATAATGACATAACTTCCTGCAGGAAGCCTGCAAAGTCGGCTGACTTCCTGGGAATAGCAGTGAGGAACACAGCTCACCAGTGGCTCCAAGTGTACAAAAGAAGTAGTTTGTGGTTTCCAGCTGCTGTTAGGCACCTGCAAAAAAGAATGCAAACATGTCTACCTTTTAATCTGTTTCAGGTCTCACAATGTTTCACTCCTAGGACACCACAGTGTGATATGGTCCATCTCTATTCCAAATAGTCACTCTGCTGTACAGAGCTAGAGAGAAGAGGAATGGAAAAGCTTCCAGAAAACTCAGAAGGCAGTCCCAAGAACAGATGAACCATTCCTAGTCTGGCTGTAGACAATGCAGAGAACCCACTACTCACGTAGCTCTAGAGCTTTCTCTATTGTCTAACCTCACTCTTTCCTGCTGCAGCCTAAAGCACTTGTTTTCCACCTCAGGGATCTGCTGAACACTGTGTCCTTCCTATATCTAGTAGTCTTCCCTGTACTAAAAATTCATATTAGATTTCATCTCAGTCTCCTATAGGCATAAAAAAATGCCAGTCTTTCTTCAAATATTGTATATTTGAAGTCTCATGATTACATCTGGTGCCCAACTCCAGACTTTTCACTTAAGTAACACCTCTTTTTGAAGCATGTTTTCTAGAAATAAAACTACCTTTCTCTGCAAAAGTTACTTAAGCAGTAGCTTCTTAGGTTACATTTATGCAGATGAACACTGGCACATACATGCAGAATCTGTATCTGTCCATATCAAATCTTGTTTTGTTTCTGATCACTTGCTCAAGATATCACAGTCCTTTTCATCCAATATCATTTGCCTATGGACACTTAACTATTAGACAGAAAGAAACTTAAGTTTTCATGATGAATTACCAAAAGGGCTGGTCTTCAATTGTTAGGGCACTGAGAATTCTTTGCAAATCCTTAAAAGAGTTCATCATTGCTAAAACTAATTTAGAACCTTGTAAGAATTCAGTGGAACCAATGTCTGATTACTATGCCATGTAACTACCTAAGTTATTCCATATCTTTCATGGGCATTACTTCCCAGAGTCAGCCTGTGTTTCACCCAGAAGCAGCAAAACCCTTGCAAACTGCAAGGAGCCCTGTGCTGACAGGCTAACCTTCACCCTTGGCAAATGAGCAATCAAACTGACCAGAAGCCTTACCTGGAAAATATGGAAACCTATTGGACAACACTTGCTATCCAGGCAGTGCTGACGGAGGGTGACTTTCACACTGCTTTTCCCCGGTCCTGCAGGAATGGAGAGTGGAAAGCAGGGATTGGTATGGAAGGAGGGGAAGTTCCTGCTACCTCCAGCACTTAGCCCATTCTTCCAGCATCCATGCAGCTGCACTGTCTCCCATTCACCAGCTGGGAGTTCTTCACAGAGGGCAGCATCCGTGGGTGGTGGCTTTAGTTCACTATCAAACATAAGAGAGAAAAGAAACTAAAATGTATAAAACACATACTACCAGAACATAAACAAATCTTTTTTACAGCTTTTAAACGGTTGCCAACACTACATTTCACCTCTGCATATAGCACTAAGCTGTAGTTCAGAGTCAAGATGCCACTCATCCAGCTACTTCTAGTTAGTATTTTAACAAGAGGTAGC
Source organism: Thryothorus ludovicianus (assembly GCA_013397245.1). Lineage (NCBI taxonomy): Eukaryota > Metazoa > Chordata > Aves > Passeriformes > Certhiidae > Thryothorus > Thryothorus ludovicianus. The sequence goes on from VZTB01010552.1 coordinate 2,505,568, forward strand.
AGCAGCTTCGTGATAAAAACAAGGAGCTGGGAAACTTGCAAGAATTCAAAGACAATACAATGTTACACAGCACTCTGCACAACTCTTCAAAACATTTTGAACATTCCCACTGGTTGCTACGCTTTTATTTACATCAATAATTTTAAGAAATTATCTTGTTTTGTTTTAAACCTACCTGAGAGAGATTCTTCCTGTTGAAAACACACGGAGCAAGAAATTCCCTACTGCATCTTTCAGAAAAGTGCTGGGAACAACAAGATAAAAGCCAGGTGAAAGGTCACAGCACACATGGACTTCTCTATCGTAGGAATGGCAGACGGTACCTACAACTGGAGGAGCAGAGAGGGTCTTTGGAAGGTTAAATCGTTTCTTCTCCACCTAGAATAGATGCATAATGATGTGTGGTGGTTTAGGAAAAATGAGTAGCTTTTAATAAAACTAAAAATTATCAAATACTGTTTAAAACATTTTTAAACATGCATACATTTACAAATGAAACAAAGACAAAAGTATCAGCATCTGACCTGAACATCAATAAGAAGTAGGAAGAGTTAATAATCAGGAGGAGTAAATTTAGGAACGGCTTCAAGTAATCAGCCTGAAATGTCCCGCACTAGTTTGGAACAATCCCAAATGCTCATTGATAAGAAAGTACCAGTCTAGTAATACTTTGTACAGACAGTAACTGTGAGATAAACAGAACCATTCCAGCATAAACCAGAGACAAAAAATTTGTGACCAGTTGAATCGTATCACTGGCATGGGAAATGAATGACTTTACTCAAATGATTTAGTAATGTTTTTAAATTTCTATTTGCAAAGAGAAAAATGTCACTTTAGTATTACCTTCCAGACATGCAATCCCACAGCCTGGTAATTCTTTCCCTGTATGCCTTCAGTCAAAGATGGATTTTCCTCTGCTAATCGAGCTGGATTTTGAATCCTCCCAGCCCAGTCAGTGCTGTATCTCCTGTGTTTCTGCAGCAGAGCAATGCACACCTCACTCGACTCACAGACCCTCAGCCAGAACTTGGGGTTGGTGGGGAAGCTGCTGTTGTTGCGGCAGCCACCTGCAGACTGGCCTCTCACCCAGGATCCAAAGAGATTCTGTGAGTGATACAGCACTTTCTCTAACAAAATAAGAAAACCATGGCGTGCTTTTCAGACATGGGAAGCTTCTTAATTTTACACAAGGTATAAGGCAGAGATTCCCCAGCCCAAGAAAACATGCTGTGACAGCCTGACACTTCCCCAAAGCAGAAATTCACAACTAAGATTTTGAGAGGCATAAGAATTAATGCCACAGTTGTTAATGACAGACTGATGACATGATTTTTACAAGAAACTTAAGGGTATCTACCATTATAAACAAATCATCACAGAGCTGTCCAGAATAACAGCCTTCTAGACAGAGGACATTAACCTCTCAACCAACTAGCAAGTAACTAGATTTTATAGAAATATAAAGTGTTTTCTCTAAAGATCTTTAATTTCCTCTTGTCCTTGTTTTTCAGTAGAGACAGAAAAGGCCTACAGATCTACAGGAGAGGGGAAAAATGAGAAAGAGAAATTATGGTCTAGTTGCACCCATTGCAATTCAAATCAATTCTTCCCCTTGACATCATGTTATTTGCATGAGAAGGATGTCTTCTCATACCACACCTGTATAGAGGCTCTGAAGTTGTCCTTCCTCATTGACTGGAAAGCCCACAGTAATCTCATCAAATTCCCGGAAAAATTCCTCTTCATCTACCCAGAATTCTCCCTCTTGGATCTGTGAGAGGAGTTCTGAGGCAACTACTGGATCTAGCTGGTTCCATCCTTGACCACTGCACGTAAGACAAAAGTTAACATTCAGTTCTTTGCCCAATAGAGTTCCAGAACAATGTTCTACCAAGTATCTTATGGAGCAGGACAGCAAGAAGAGATTGCTTCATTTTATTGTGGAATAACTGCACTGAAAATTTCTCTGCACATTGCTGGCCAGTGAGAGGGATCATAGGAAATACAAGTAATAACTTATCAAAGAAAACTTAGAAACAGTTTAATACCAGACTGGATGCAGAACAGACTTCTGGATGAAATAGGTGCTTTGTTTACAACAGTCACTACAGTAAGTTTGAGAGCAAAATAAAGATTTTTAACTGATGTCAAAAAAAGAGGGAAGAATAAAATCAGCTGCACTGTGATATTCTGAAAGAATTTTAATGCTTTACATCAAAAGCTGCCATTCGTATTAAGCAACTGGCTATCCCCATAAATCTGCTTGCCAAGTCTTGATAAACCAAGAATTTAAATGCCTCATTATTTAAGGTTCATTAAAAGCTAGTAGTTTCAACATTTTCCATTGTTACACTAGTAAAAAAGAACAGTTCTGCACTTGAATAAAACAGGGCTCAGTGGCCACCCAATGAAACCCTATCCTCTTGCAACTACATAGCAACTCACTCTTTGACAAAGAAACAAGAGAACAAGGGTAAAAACAAAACACTGTTAAAAACAAACAAACAAACAAAAACACTAGATAAAGTCTCAATAAATGCAATAAAATTATCTTTCTAACTCAGGGAAGAAAAAAATTTCCACAAAAATGTTCATTAATATCACCATATTGCTAACATATTTCAATACTGAATGCTTGTTGTTTGGGTCAAGAATTGCATGTTCTCTTGTACAGTCAAAACATACTAATATTTTTCAAAATAAGCAAGTAGGGTCTGCCCTTTCATTCTTGTTACTTTGCTATTTGAGCTGCTACACATATTTCTGCAAGGCCTTTAAAACACTTTTCTTCTTTATTTCTACTTTATATGGATTCAGTTCCAGCTTCTCCTACTTATATTAATCTACAGAAAAGAGAACAAACAAGCAACAAGCATAAGCATCCTTCCTTCTGCTATAGTTTTATTACTCCTTTGCTTGTTTTCTGCAGCTGAGCAAGGATCAAATGCCAATCAGGTAAAGCTGAGTGACTGCAAGAAACAAACATGATCAAAGATTCTTAGATCAATGGCAGAACAACAAAAAAGCATAGAAATCAAAACCAGAAAATTAGCCACCACCTTAAGTTTGTCTCTATAAAAAGATATGATAATTTGATATACAAAAAAGTTATTAAAAAATTTAGGTTGCAAGAACTAGGAGATCAAATTTACTAGCCTCAGAACCAATGAGCTGTGTGAACTCCCAGCTCTCTAAAGGATTGCACACACGCTGAAGCCTCTCTGCTACAGATTAGCAGTGTTTGCCTATGCAATGTGTAAATAAGCTTTATGCTTCAGAACTTACACAAATGGTTTTCCAAATGAATATAAAAACTGCTCACCCCTCACACCAAGGCCCTTTCCAGCACCGCCTCCCCCAAGGGTTTCGTATTCGCAGTAGGAAGATTTCCTTGCCAGACACTTCAGAGAGATTCAATGTGTCTATCACAATAAAGGCATGAAATTCTCCTAGTTCACTTGCACCTGAATAGAAAAAAAACATTTGAAAATAAACAAAATAATCTGTTCTATATTTTACAATAACAGTAGGGAAGGAAGTTTTTAGTTTTTAGTTTTAACAGTAGGGAAAGAAGTGCATTAGTTTTTGAGAATTGACCACATTAGCTTCCAATACAAAAAGCACTCCTCAAAAGCAGCTCCCATCCTGAATTCAGTAATATCTTTAAATCTTCATTTATCCAAACACTTCAAATTGCACCATGAAAGTGGCATGGTACTAGAATCAGCACTTGTATTTGCTGACTGCCTTGTGCTTTGAAGCCTGTGAATAAAGACATTTACTATCACCTTGTCTGGAGTTGAGGACTGAACAGCTTATTACACACTGTTCCTTCAGATTCATTAATCTTCTAAACACTGCTTTCTCCAAAACCACGCCAGTCTTCTCTTTCTCCACATTTTTTCCAGGCTCTTTCAGAGTCCATCTTTCAGCAATTCCTCCAGTCAGATCAACCAACGCATCTGCCACCTGTCCTGCCCATAACTGCTCATAAGATCCATGTACTCTAAAAAATTTAAACAAAAAAAATTTAAAAACACTAAGAAAAAGCTTGTACACACAGCAGAACAAAAGAAACATGGTTCCTACATACTTTCAACCCTATTCCATATCACAATAATGACTGTGCCTTACCTCATAACCCAAAGTAGGCAAGAGAAAGCAGATACTATCTTATTTATCTAGAACACAACATCTAAAGAATGTTTGGATATTCCACTGCTTGATGAGAAGTTCCTTGCATTCTCTCTATCCTATTTAAAAACTGCTGTTGTCTAGTACTAGTCATTTGTACCTTATTATCCATGCTCTACACTATGATTTGTGATATACTAGCTGCATACTGTATAAATAAAAATATTTCTTCCTCTTCAATTATTCTTTGTTCACTCTGCACAAATAACCAGAGCAGCATTTCCCTCAACAACCTAAGCAAACCAAGAAATTGCCCCACCTGATGTAGCAGAAGCAAAATATATCAAAAGAAGCCAAGACTAAAATAGAATTATAAGATTGAACAATAAGATCTCTGCAGAAAACAAATACCACATTTCAAACCTACAGAGAAGCTTTAACATGACATCGGTGCTTCACAGCTTCTGCTCAATGTATCTACAGCTGAGTACATTGCTTCTTAATTGAAGTCTGCCTCTGCCCTCTGCTGGAAACCACAAAATCTTCTGCTCAGATTCTTTTGGACATTGGATGTCTATCCTACCAGTGCATTTTGTCTCCAAATTGCTTTGTCCATCAGGACAGCTTTTGCATTGATGTGCCATAAACCATTAAATCGTTGGGTTTTCTTTCTAAAAGAGTAAACTAACAAATTATACAAAAGATCAGTGAAACCAGAGCCTCAAGTAGCACAAACTTACGTAATGTTGTTGCTTTCCATTAAAATATCTGTATGCTTTCTGCTTTTCACCGAGCTCTCATCTTCCCTAGTAAAATATCTTTCTTTAACAAATTAGATAACTAATGGACAGAGACTTCAAAATCACAAACATCATTTGAACCTTGAAAATTCATTGCAGCTTCCTTTTCACTGGAATTATCTCCCTAAGACTATCTTAGTTCACATGCAACTGGAAGCACACCTTACAGACCAACAGCTTAAAGAGCAACTTCTGCTGAAGCCAGGATGGGAGCACCAGCAGCCACAACACTCAGATCTATGCCCAAAGCAGACAGATAAAAGAGTTAAAAAGAAGAAATACACAAGTATTGTAGTTCTATTTCCATCAATAGCAGTGTTCACATACTTTGCATAAGCTTTTTCTAGTAGTGGGAGCCAAAACAAATCCTCTGTCTGACACTGGGAAAAGCAGAGTTTGCCCCCAAGGCAAGGCAGGCGATCATCGATGGTCACTTCCACCCAGTGGCCAAACTGCCAGACCCTGCACGTGAAGCAGCCTTGGTAGGACTCATCTGTCCAGCTGGGCTGACCTGGAGGGATGACCTGGAGGGCAAAAGCCAAAATCAAGGTAAGCAACGAATTAAGGAATTTTATCTTTTTGCAAACAAAATATATAGTTTAAAATATATATATAGTTTAAAATATACTGAATATCAACCACTTGTAACAAACACAGAAAAAAATAACAAAAGCAGTGAAACTGAGCACAACGAAGGCAATATTCATATGGCAGCTTGGGACTCTAGAATAATACACAAATATCAATTAGGTGAAGAAAACTTCTCTAACATGAAACTTCTCCATACCTTGTTCAATAAGTATTTGCTCTTCTGCAAAGCTACACAGGCACACAGGAACCAACAGTCTCCCAAAATTCCTTGTTTTACTTGCACATCCTGCAGATTGTTTGAAAATAACCGAGGAGAAGAACAAATGTCCTAAAATTAAAGAAGAGGAGTTAAAGCCAAATCCTGCATGACATTCTAAGAAAGTCTGTGTTTCAGTAACTGGGAGGTCTCCAGAGAGCTCTCATAAAATAAGGGAATTTTTACTTCTGGAAAATTTTCTTTTCATACACACCCTACATAAGAAGTAACAAATAAATGGCTTGGGGAAAATTTTGCAGGTACTTCATGAATGCAAATCTAGTTCCCACATAAATATTAGTACATAATTATCACCATCAGGTGCAACCTTAGCAAAAGCAGTGTAGGTGAAAGACAAGATAATTCATCAGCTCCTTGCTAGACTTGTGACCAACTGTAACAGGGCTGATGCCATCCACATGAAACTGCACATCCCAAGCTACAAAAATCTCAAAATTAGAACAAGGGAAAAACCTTTCTTAGGGCACAGAAAAATACATCAGTTGGTAGCACAAGAGAGAATTTCAGATGCAAAGTCCTGAACACGTAATCTGATCTGAAAGTGAGTTTGTGAAATGATTCTCCTTATATATAAACACTGCAAGAGATGGAAATGAACTCATCATCCCTCAGCAGCAATCAAGGTGTAAAGTAGAAAAGCAGGAAGGGATACACTCAACTCCATGAAATCATTTGTTTGCCAATTACACCTGATAACCAACAGCTCTGCCACAGACAGCCCCACACACAGGGGAAAAAATACAACTCAAGACAACATACTTTTTTCCTCCATTACATTTTTATAGCCTTTTCTTCCCCTCTACACAAAGGCAATACCATAAATACATCACTTTAAATGGGTGTACTGCAGAAATGCATTCTAAAGCTTTTAGCTCTAATACAGCTTGCTCTGCCACCCAGCTATAAGTTTAAAAGCAATACAAGTCATATGACAAGCTAAAAACTTTAAAAGTTTTCTTTCTTGTTATCAAAGAAATCAAACACACACAAAAAAAGCAATACTTTTCTGAAAAATTCTAAAATCCAATTACTTATTTTCAAGACAGGTATGCAATATATACAGGTATGCAAAAAAAATGGGAATGACATAATGCTACATTTTAACTTGGTATGTATGATTTTGCATAATGAAACATATTTATAATAAAATATCTGAAATTCTACTACTGCCATGAAATTTAAAAGATTTACAAGAGAATTGAAATCAAGCCTACAAACAAGCACCTACACTTAAAACTGTAACTCATATACTGTTAACGCTGACATACATTGGTTTTATCACTTCTGTATTTCTAAACAACAAAAAAAAAATCCAGAAACAGTCATTCAATGCTAACTTGCATTTACTACCTAAAAGCCCAGTTCTGCTAAAATCAGCCTTTTATACCTTAAAACTCACCTTAGGTCTCAACCAAGATATCTCGCCTCTGAATTGGGCAAGCGGGGTACAATAATCAAAAAATATAGAGGTATCACAGGCCGGAAATGTGGGGTCTGTGTAAAGGTCTCTTGCCACCATTAGCTGCCTTTTCTCTCCCAGCATTTTCAACACAGTCCTAAGCAGCTTTGCCGGCTATTCCTACGGCTTTATATCGCCTCGCACCAACCTGCAACAGAAGCGAGTGTTACAGGGGAATTGCAACAGGGAAACAAACAGGCATGGCGGATTTATTTAGGGACGGACAGCCTCTCACTCTAACACGGAGCACCAGGAGTCACCACATTGCTGGTTTCTTCCAGCACCTGATGCCACCCTACACCGCTCAGCTGGAGAAGGGGTGCCTCTGAGGAGACCCACAGCCACACAGGACCCTTCCCCCCACTCTGCGCACACCCTTCACACAAAGCTTCCCCCCCCCCTCCT
>VZTB01010552.1:2513274-2536541 GCA_013397245.1 Thryothorus ludovicianus
CGCACACGCCTCCTCCTGCTCACCAGCCCCCCCGTCCCCACAAGAAGAGTCGGCCCGGCCGCCCCCGGTCCCGCTGCCCCTCACCGAGGGGCGGCCTCGCCGCCATTGCCCGGGGCGGCCGTTACCCGGCAACGCCGGCACGCGCGGCCCCGCCCACCCCGCGCATGACGGACGGCGCCGCCGACCAATCAGCGAGCGCTACGTGCCCGCGCACCCCGCGTTGTCCCCGCCCCTCCTCGGCTGAGGGGAGCGGAGGGCGCCGGGACCCGCGAGGTTCCGTGCTCGGAGAAATGGGAACCTGCCCGCTGGGGCAGTGAGCCCGCCTCACCTGAGGTACGGGCTCCTACGGGCGGAGGAAAATGAAACCAAAGTGATTTCATGAAGATTGTGACAGAGAAACACAGAGAAATCGCTGCTTTCCTGACATAAGGGCAAAGATCACGTTTTCGCATAGTTTGTCACCGTATAGTCGTCCACAGGTTGAACCGTCAAAGGAGATATGCTAATTCCCATATTCTGATAGCTACCCCTGACCAGTGAAATAGAAAAAGTGCCTTTAAAATACTGCCTAGTTCAGGAACAAAGAACAGAAATGCAGAAATAAGGCCCCTACGAGGCCATCCTTCAGCACACCAAGGTTTTGGGTTTCAGGGCACTGTGAAGGAGGCTGTTGTCTTTTTCATGTTTGGGCCTTTTACATCAGTGTTTCGCAAGGAGCTCAGGTGTGATCAATAAAGAAGCTGCTGAGCCACTGTGGAAGGACGAGGTGTTTACCAAAAAATCTGATTTTCACATCTGCCTGTGATGATGTCACCTGGTCCTTGGGTAGAGAGGTCATCTGAATGAGAGAGAGCCACAGAAAACACGAGCCTGACTGGTTTTTATCAGACATGAATGCAAAAATCCTCCTCTCAAGCCAGCCTTAACAGATGGAAATGCTCTCAGGTAAGGGCAGCAGCTGTCCGCCCTCCTGACATTCGGAAATAACTTCTCTGCCCCTTGGTCATGCCCGTTGTACAGACTCGAGGCTTCTCCCCTGCATACTGCAAATTTAATCAACAAACAAGACTTTTCACATTGGAGTTTTGACCCTTTCAGGAGCAGAGGAAACATTGCCGGCACTAAGAATAACCCTCTTGTCCGCGGCTCATGCGAGGGAGCTGCAGCTGCACGGCTGGAGGGAGCGACACAGGAGAGCTCTGTTGGGGGAGGGAAAGTGGAAAAAAAGGCCTCTGTGTTAGGAACAGTGAGGCTCTGATCTGTGTGATTTCACCCCTGCATTCTTTAGGAAACAGCGATCACACAACTGCATAAATTCCATTAGAGGACCGGCTCTAGAAAGCAGGATAAATGTTGAGCTCTAACTGTAAATACAGGAGGTCCAGCCTGCAACAGTTAATTAGTTCAATACCTAACTATTTATTTATGAAGCTATTAGAAGAAGGAAAGAGATAGAGATTATCTTGGTCTCTCAGATACCTGACATGCTTTCCCTGCCCCACTGCAAGGTTGCAAAGGGGCAAATTAATACAGTATGCAATTTATTTATTTTTTTTCTGTTAACACAAAACTCTTTGGAATGAAAGCAAGAGAGAACTTTCCTTGTTGCCTATTGGCAATCCTGCTAGATTAAACTGCTCCTGAAGACAAAACACGGGTCTATTTAGACAGAATGTCTTGAAGATAATATTTTAAGACAAAGTTATACTTGCCTTGTTGTCAACTTGTTTCTCGGTACACTTTAACGTAGGTGCTTCATTTCTCCTTGGAAAGGAGGAAGGAAGACTGAGAGAGGTTGAGTCGTGTTGCTATAGAAATTTAAAAAGGATTTGCATCCAGCTAAATAACCAGCTCATTTCCATGTGAATGAAGATGATTTTTGAGAATAGTGTTTGATATTTTCATGGTTGTTTGCCAGTTTTGGTGTTTCATCAGTCCCATGTTTGCTTTTGTCTCCAACTCCCAGTGGTTCAGGGACAGGGAGAGGAGTAAAAGTAATCAAGCAGCAGTGGCTGGACCGAATGTGTCTGTTTGTTTCTGACCCATAAAAGCTGTTCACATGGGAGTTTTTCCAATTCTCTGAATCCTGACACCAGGATTAGGAAGGCATGAGCAATACTCAGCTGGTCAGAGCTGTATCACAGGAAAAGCACAGTGTCTTTTAGTTTAAGGGAGATTTTTGAGTGGATATTTGGGGTTATAGACCTCTTTCATTACCTCAGGCACACACAGAGGTAGAGCACAGCTCCAAATTTCCAGCCTGGCTACCACAGCACAGAAGATGCTGCACCTCAGTAAATATGATTTCAGAAAAGGGTTTAATGCTCTGCAAACCCCACTAATGCCATTCCATCTTTAGAAAAAGACTTGTCCCTAGTGTATTAGAACACTTTCTTTGTTGGACACAGAGCACCTTATGTTCAACATAATCATAATTCTTTGGAAGAGAAATCAGAGGTCTAAGACTTGAGTTTTCCAGTGCAGAAGGTACATGCAGGAAGAGGATTGAAGGCAAGTGTTCACACAGGCTCAATCAATTATTGTAACTAGCTAATGTCCCTCTGCATAGAGTGAAAAGTCACCTCCAGAATATGGAATAGCTTTTCTCTACCCTCCTTTATCTTTAAAAGGCTCTCATGAACAGGTAAGACATGCTAGCAGGTGCCCAAATTACTACAGTTATTAATGGAAAAAACAGGATGAATGGACAATATTAATAAAAAATTCTTTTAAAGTTGATGTGGAATATACAGCAGCAATTGAGGTAATTTTTGAGAAACAGTGTGCCATTTCCACTTTAAAAGGATATTGAAACATCATGCTTCACCCAAGGTAAATCAATACACAAAGTTGTGGAAGACAGCTTGCAGCAATAGATCAATCTTTTTTCTTTAAGAATTAAAAAGTACTTACATGAGAAAGAGGTAAGTAGTTTACATGTGAGTAAGTAGTTTAACTTTCACAAACAAAGCAGTAGTTTCCAGAGCTGGAAGATAAAAGTAGACAAATCCAAACTAGACATTAGGTATGCATTTCAGGAATGCATGTAATCAACAGCTAAACCAATTTACTTGGGGCTTCAACTAAATCAGTGCCAAACTGTGTCCTCACAACTGACAATAATTCTGTGTCTCAGAGGACAGTGGCTTGACAAATCTCACACAGTGATTTCTAGTATTGTTTCTCTTATACACCAAGTCTGATATTGTGGTCAAAGTGGCTTTCAGCTTTTATTAATCTATAGTAAAAAGAGTGAAAAGAAGTGTAAGGTGATTTTAGTGTTGATGTATTGTGCTGTTCTATCTTTGCACAAATAGGGAGAGCAGACTGAAGAAGTGTACTTGACCTAAGTGAATTGTGCAGCACATGAGCTTAGATGTACAGAAGGTCTTGTGTAATCTGAAAAAGGAATGGCCAAGGTCACTGCAGTGCAAGAACAGGAGAGAGTCTTAGCTGAAGCAGAATGTTGGGATACTTGATAGAATTTTTCTTGGTTGATGGAGCTTGTGCTTAAAATGTTGCAATGCAATGTGAAATTGCTGATACAAGCTTAACAGAGTATACTGTGCCAACAAGAATTATATTGAATGTATCAACCAATGTGGCTATGAAATGGCTAAAAACTTAAGTAAGAAACATTCCATTTTATTAAACGATTTGGCTCTTCAGAGCTTTCCCACAAGTGATATTTCTAGATCCTCTGTTGCCCTGCTCAAAGCTGCAGTGAAATAAAGTAATAGTTTCCATTTTCAAAATAAAAAAGATAACCTGATCTCTTGGCATCTGTTTGAATAAAACCAATTTGATGTCTACTCTGACTTAAACTGATCAGAAATGAATGTACCGAAGATAAGGCAAATAGTTTCTATTTAATCACAGTCTTATTTGCCTGTCAATGTGGAGTCTACTACAAATCAAGACAGCAAGTAGCCTGAAGCACCAATTTATTTTCTGTCAATGAAAGGAAGGCCTATCTCCACAAATTTGCTGCCAAATTTTTGTCTCTACAAAATAAAAAATGCGCTCCTCACTCACAGAAGAAAGAGAAGTACCTGGAGGAGGACTTATGGAATACTTTCAAAAAACCTTGTTCTGCTGTGTTTCAGAAAACAAGTCCTAGGTAAAAAGCCATCTGAGGGGATCTCACAGAGATGAGAGCAGAAACACTAACTTACATCTTGTGTTCTCTAACCAGGAAGCAGTCTGTTCAGTTCAGCCAGCATTCCCTTGCTCTGATGGGTGTCTATGCTGATCTGATGCATTTCAGTAAGTTCTAGTAACAACAGATATTCATTTTTGATTGTTTGCTTTTGCCACCTCTCCAGCACCTTCCTGTGCAGCTTTGAAAGAGCTTCCAAACTCCCTCTATGCTGCACCCCAGAAAAAGACAAAACAAAGACAATGTACCCAGTTATCTCTTCCACACAGCTAGAGCAAGGACGCCAAAAAACTGCCCAAAAGGCTGAACTTGTCACAAAGCTTAGTTTAATTTGACAATCATCATAAGGCATTCATGTAAATGAAAAATTCCCACCAGAGTCACAAACATTCTCCCACTAAATAAAATGTGTTAAAACAGAGGCTCGTGATTCCAAAAAATGCTAGTGGTTCCTGGTCTTGACCAGGCTGCTGCTGCTGGCAGTGGGGTCCAGGAGACACAGCACCAACAGCGGCAACTCCGGAAGTGTAAAGTCAGCTTGTACAAATCTCTTTCAATAGAATAACAAATGAAAAGGAAAGAGATTTCTGTAGAAAACATCATTCTCCATCCTATCTGGGAAAACAAAACAGAATTTAAAAGATAATCGCTTTCAAGGAGCAAAGAGAAGAGCTTGGAGTTCTGAAGCCCAAAAATGCTGATGGCCCATTTTTAAAATTAATGAAGCACTACAGAGGCCTGAGTTTATTATTGCTTTATCCCAGTTCAGCCCAGGCTAAGGCTATGGTGAAGTCCAAATTAACTTAAAGCCAGAAAATGCAGATCCAGTAACAGCACCTAAGTCCCCATCCACACACGGGTGTAAACAGATACTTTTGGTGGAGAAAAAAAAACCCTCCCAAACTTCCTCCTCTTCCTGTCTATGCAGATCCCCATAGCAGGGCTAAAATTTTCCCTGAAGTATAAAACAATTTCTCTCACACATCTCTGTTAGCTGAATCTTTTCCAAATGTTTTGCCTTTTGTTCATACTATCCTGGTGATGCATCTGCTCAGAGATGCCTTGTGGGAGCTCATGGATACCCACATGATAAAAAGTTTGTGGCACAGAGTCTAAGAACCATCACCTGTACTCTGCAATACCCCAGGACACTTTGCCCTGAGAACAAACAGCACAGAGGGAAGACAGTGTCTTCCCATCCTGCATGGCTGGCCAGTGATCCAGAGAATCAGCACACCAGGGAAATTAAATGGCACCTTACTCCCACCACAAGTCATAAAACAGACTTGGGTAAAGCGGGATTTAAAAGTTTCACATCAGGAAAGATGGTGCTTCCCTCAGACTATTGTATGACAGGGCAACTGTTATTCAGGTAAACACTATTCAAGGCAGTAAAATCTTAGAGTGGATATTTTCATGGCTGACTTACAGGCCAAGATAGGCTGGGGATCTTAAAAAAATTACAGGTCTTGTTAGTTCCTCCAAAAGGACAGAATAGGAGACACACAGAGTGCATCTGATGCACGTCCCACACATCCTGACACACTAGCAAAGGTTGCAGCTAGACTTGTCAAAACAGTTAAAAAGATGTAGGCATCCAGCTAGTACCAAATTGATGGCATTTGGGAACCTAATTTTAACTTATTTGAAAATTCAAGCCTACACATTTCTTTATTGCTTGTCCCATCGAGTGCAAAGGGAAAACTGAGGGTAGGGTTAACTACAGAAGGATTTCAAATCCATCATAATGTTTCCCTGTTCTTTTTTATATATCTTTTAATATATATAAAGAGCATTATTATTATTATTTAGCCACCTATGAACATGGGGGAACAGGAGCTATTTAAAATTAGTTTCTCGTTTAAGCATTAGACTCCTTCCTCCCAAATCACAATACCTCTGTCACAGGAAGGAGCATAACATGAAAACATGTTTGCTGCCAGTAACAATTCCTGAGTCTCTCCTTTGCAGAACTTTAGCCCAAATATTAGGACAATGACAACTTGACACATACACACTCCCTAGCAACATACACACAGCAAGTAGGACATGCCTCAGTGGCCTCAGACAAAAAAAAAAGAAAAAATAAGAAGAAAAAGAACACCCCCCCCCACCAAACAACAAATCTGGAGAAACCATCCAGAAGAGCCTCAGGAAAGGGAACAATCCGCTTTCCATGGAGAAACAACAGCCCCGGAGTCCCTGCTCAGTAAAAACTGAATCAAAATATCACACAGCTGGCGGAGATCTCTGAAACCCGGCAGTATCACACACTGGATACTTGAAGGCACATTTGCTTTGTTGTTTTGGGAGAGAAATCCAGTTACAACACACTGCAGCCGCAAGGCTGAGGGAAAGGAGGCAACGCTTGGTATTTTTCCTCTGTTCCTGTCCCCATTTTCAAGCTTTGTGGCTGGCATGAACTGGTGATCTAAGCAGACACGTTGACATCCCTGAGTGAAATGGCACCATTTGTGGCCTCTGAGACTTTGTCCTCAAGCACCATTGCTGGTGTGTCTGTAGTGACTGCTGTAGTGTCTATGGCAGGAAGTGGATTCAAGCCCTGGGATAAGATCTGTTGGATCGTTTTCCGCAAATTGGGGTGCAGCTGGTTTTGGGTCTGGTAAAAAATTTCTAAGGCAAAAGACTTGAGGGTGCCAGTGCAAAGGTCCTCATAAAGTGGAATTGTGTACATCCGAGACATCTATAAAAAAGGAAAACAAGATTAAAAAACTTCAATAAAAATCAAGAAATTCAGCTCTTCTACAGCCCTGAGTAACTTCAGACTGGAGACAAGCAACATATTTCTTCAAAACACAGTGAGTCTATTCTAAATCTGATGCAAGGATTTTTATGAATGGTATTAAAAAAATTATGTGCTCTCTGAGACTGAGCTACTTCCACAAATAACAGAACTGTTTTTTAAAGGCCAAATAGAAGAGGCCACGCTGAACACATGCATTAACCTTTTGCTCCAGCACAGTAACAACCACTGAAAAGAACTCGATGAGCCCTAGCCTTGCTTGAAGTGTAAAAACTTGTGGTCTGGAAAAGCCAGGGCTGCTGCAAAAGCAATACATAAAATGCATGGGGCAGAGCTGGGACAAGGGTATTGAGTCAGGCTAGAAAAGCAGAGATTATCTGTAGGCATTTGAAATTACATCTGCCCATTCCTCCCCACCACTAGCAGGTGAGCCATGCTCAGCCCCTTCGCAACACACCTGGGCTACACTTGGCCAGGAAGCAGAAGTTCCAAGGTCTTTCACGTCGCATGTCTCATGCACATGTCTCATGCACTGAGAGGTGCAGTGATTTTAATCCAGCAGTTAGTACCTGGTTTTCCAAGAAGCGACGGACTTTGTAAAGGTCTGGGTAATAATCATTTCGGACTACAATCTGCAACCAGCGGATACGGATTTCTGCATTCATGGAGTCCAGCTGAGAGGAGTAACATTCCGAGAGCTTTTTTATCACCTCTGAAGAAAGCACATACACAGAGAAAGAAATATGACCTATTTTGTCAATTTTGAGAGTCATCAGTCAATAACAATTCATAAAATCACAGAATCATAGAATCTGTTGGGCTGAGAAAAGACTTTTGAAGATCACCTATTTCAATCCCTCTGCCATGGCCTGGGACATCAACCTGACTTTATGTGAATTATAATGTCAACCAGAGGCAAGGATCTTTAGAATTCAATCAATTATTCCAGGGATAATTTTCTACTATCCTGGTAAGAGTACCCACCATGTGGCAGTGGTGATCCATCCAGCAATCTGTCCAGGAAAAGCACAGTTTGGAACGTTCTCCATTTAGTGAGGTCAACACTGCTGGCAGCAGCAACAGAGTCCAGAGGCTCTGTGGTCCAGAGTTTGAAGAGTGTCTCCACTGGTCTGGTCAAACTGGATCCCTGAGATAAGTCTGGCTCAGCTAACGGAGGTCCTGTAGCATTGAGCCAACGTTCAAACTCCAGTCCTGGAATGAAGAGCACCAAAAATGTGGAGCAGAGATCTCTGCAGGTGGCTTGGCTGCCTCAAAGTTCAGGACTGCTTCTAGCATAGATTAGAGGTTCTAACAGCAGCAACCAATACTTATAGTGACACAACACTCTTAGCAGCCTCACTGGGATAGCCTATGGAACACCTGGAAGAGTGCCAGCAACACCTCTCCAAACCTCCCTGTGAGTTTTCAGTATAGTTAGAGATAAGAAACACACGTGCTCTTAAGGCAGACAGTTCATATTATGCTCTAATATTTGTGTGCCTGCATTTCTCTTTCAGAATTTTAAGGAAGGTTAACAAATATGGAGAAAACTCACTTTATCAAAAAAAGGAGGTGAGAGGGCTAAATAAACTCCTCTTACCCACCAGTAAACCCCAGCAATTTATATTTATTTATGCAAATAGTAACAAAAAAAAGTTTCTTCACAAGCCGCAGACCCTGCTTTCCAGCAGAGCTCTTCCTCTTGACCTTTTACCACCTATGTACTTTCCTAACCCTTGGCAATACTTCCTGTTCCACACCATCTAGACTGAAACATCTATCTTCTCCATCCCCTGAATACTAGCCAGGCAAAAATTAGCAAATTCTGTGGTTAACTCATTAGCCTACCAGTTGGCCAAATAAAACACAGAACACTGAGCTCATGCTGCAGCTTTTCCCACAATCAACTCTCTCATCTACACCTCTCCACAGGCAGTTTCCTCTCCACAAAGCCTGCAGGCACCCAGTATCCTTCAGAGCTGTAGTCTGCTGGTCTGGTTTAAACGGACCTATGGGTTCAATAGCTGCTCACAGGGTTGGACACATGGCAGAGTAACATGAGCTCATTTCTTTAAGAAAGTGAGATAATAAGCACCTGGGAGGCCACAGACCTCCCACAAATCCACCAACAGCTATAAATAGGGGACAGAAAGGAAAGTGAAACATTCTGGAAGAGATTTTATATGTATGGGTAGAATCTTGGGGAAGTTACAGTTCTCAAAGCATGTTTTTTGTTATTAAAATAGATGGAATTTTAAAGTGTGTTCACCTTTTCCCTGTATTTAAGCATGTGTAAATCTCACAAGCATTGATCATTCTGTCTGCAGAGTGAAAAGTGATTTAATGAGAAAGTTAACCAAGGGACACTCAGCTAATTAATGCCAAAATTGTCAGCAATTTCAGAGCTTCTCATTCCCCAACACAGAGGCAGTAACCACAAATTCTGTCAAGAACACCTGGTTGTTGCCAAACTATTTTGTTTGCCTTAGCACTTCCTTGTGCATCCTCCAAGCCAAGCACAAAATTTACCATCCAGGTTTTCTACAGTGTTTACAGTAAACTAATAAATCTCCTACCTGCTTTGCTTTCAACACATTGCTCTTTTAGCTCTGGAAAAAAATTCAGGAAGGAATCCAGAAGATCTTGAGCCACAACGCTGGTAAATTTATACTTCTCAATGTAGGCCTAAAATAGTAAAATGTTCAAATTATGATTAAGAGCAAGACAGCTTCCTTTTGATGTAGAATCACTGCATGCTACAACAATAACAACAACAACAAAAAATANCAGAATCACTGCATGCCACAATAACAACAACAAAAAAAGTACAAATATAAGAGTAGGAACAATCATTTGAAGGTTTTAAAAAAAATGAAGAAAAACATTCTCCCTTCTCACCCAGTTAAATAAAGAAGCACCACAACAAGACAAAAACTTAGTAGCTGCAAATACATTGACAGCTGAGTATCATTTCATTTTCCTTTTCCAAAACAAGGCAGTTGCTGAAAATTTTCTACAGGTTTTCAAGTGTGCTTCCAGGCACTGACCTGCCCCAATACAGTAACCCATACCCTTTGCCATGCTGGTTAAATAAACCTAAGTTGACACTTAGTAATGAATCAAGTCACATTTTTCCAGTCACAGGCTGTACTGGAACAGCTTTCTAATTACTTGGAGCACAGAGATAACAAAAATATACTACTATTCTGTATCTAGCACCCCATAAGCTCTGAATCTCAGAAATCTTGTAGAAAGATTCATGTAGGTTGACAGACAGGCCCACAATATTCCTCCATCTCTGACACACTTGTATTCAACTTTACCCTTAACAACTAGCCACAGTGAAAGAATCTGGGGGGAAAACCCAAAAACAACAACAAAAAATCAGCTCTAAATCTCAAGAAAACCCATCTTTACACTCACTCTTAGGAAGGAGTCAAAGTGTCTGGGGTCGCCACAGAGCTGGGACAGGTAGTAAACAAAGCAGTAGCCTTTCTCATAGGTGAAGAGGTTCATTAAATTACTGGGATTTACACCTGAAAAGAGAAGGCAACATAAGAAAATAACAAGGAGAGTGATTTCCAACCCTTCTGAGTTATACAGACTCCTTAGAGATCACCAGGGTGAGACATAGTGACTTAAAAAATACTAAGCTTGTTGTCAGTACATTTAAGTTACTGCAGGTAAATTAAATAGGTGCAGTCCAAAGACACAGGCTGAAAAATAGTATTTTTTTTAAAATCAGTCATTATAAGGTAAGCAGTAATTCCCAATGGAATTACTTCAAATTGGAGGTCACTGAAAACAGATCTGGAATTTGAAAATTTTCAGTGACAGGTTCTTGGAATAACCAAACCACAAATTTTCAAAGATATCAATATAAGGTAATTACCACTTGTGCTCCTTTTTTGAGGCTTCCAGCACATGCTTTTCCATTCTATTTGACTCCAATATCATCTCCATTTGCATTTCAGGTTGTTTTAAATATCATCTAGATAGAAGACTGCTTTACCCACTCAACTGTGATCACAGAACTAAGAATTATCAGTGAAGGTAATGGGTACATCTGGAGTGCAGTCATGCATCTGGCTCAGGGAATAACCAAACAGCGTCTGCACAGCTCACCTTAGAGCAAGTACCTGTTTACCTGCATGCTAAATGCATGCATACATAGTTCTACATGAACACACAAAGAGAAACATTGAATAGCAGAGGATTTTATATTATGTTTCCAAATATTTCCATTTAAAAATACTTTATTTTATATATCCAGAATTTCAAACCCACATAGTTCTCAAGGCAGTTTTCCACATTCTTTCTACTCTACGTCTGTTCTTACACAGAACAGTATCTATAAAGCTGAGTTATCCAACCTTGAAAAAAGCTTGAAAGCAAAGCTTCCTTACTTATATTTAGACTGGTTTACACACCAGTATTTCTTTCTTTTTTATCTTTTTCATAAAGGATATGTAAATATTAGTTGTTCTTTGTCAATATTCCATCATGGATATACAGAGGTGTATAATTTTGTGTAGAGCAGCCCCAGCCAAAAGCAATACCTGGCTCCAGTTTAACCTGAAGCTTGCTGACCGGGTTGTCTTCTCCGAGGAGCTTCATCTGTCTGTGGAGAGCATCGAGGCGGAATGCAGTCTCCAAACACGTGAAGGCAGCTCCTACCCCAGAAAGTAACTTGTTAGTTGTGGGAAAAGGATCAGCAAAACCTGGTCTGTGCAGGACTGGCACAGGGACAAAGTAAAAGCTGCTGCAGGTGCAAAAGACAGAACAGTGAGAGAATCACAGTAATGCAATGGCAGAGAAACTTGAGTGCAGAACATCCTTGTAATCAGTAATGGAAGTCAGAGCCTAACCCAGTGTATTTCCTCACTCTCATCACGCATCAGGCTGCACTGAAAAACAAAACAGCATGAAAACTATGCTAAAGTTTACATCCTTGACATCATCTCATCATTCTTGCTAGATAAGGAGAGCAGCACTGAAAAAAATCTTGTACAGGTAACTTTCAGGGACCAATCAAGTGCTACAAAAATATACCGCCACTGGTAGAATAGTAGCCATAATTCCACACTCAGTGCCAAGAATATTGCTAAGAAAATGTCACCTCTTGAGTAGAAAGAGAAAATAATTGGATTTGGTTATTATATTATAGATCCTGTGTATATTTTTTGAGCTTTATATATCATCCTACCTGTTTTTTGCCCTAAGTATTTCAATTTTCTGTCATTCAGACTTTTTACAGTTGGGACTGAGTAAGCTACTCCTCCTCTTTTCCCTAACTGCAGTGTGGAGCATTCCATGCTTTCAAACCAAACTAGCTGTATTACACTGCCAAGTCAAGAAATCTTTCCCATGCCCTTGCAGACATTAGAAGCTGCAGAAAATGGATTTTCAGATTCAGGAGATACTTAACATCCATAACTATTAACACTTTAGCCTTCTTTGCTGAGTTTTTAATCTGAAAATAGGGTTTGCTACATAGAAACAACCTCAGAGTCTTGATGTAACACCCAAATCCTACATAGCCAAATGTGAATTAAGATGCAGGATATATTTGGAAAACAGGAAAACCTGTTTGAGCAGAGAAAGAAGTGGACGTGCTTCCCAGGGGAAAGCAAGAATTAGGATAACCAGTGTTAAGGGCAATTACTTCAAGCTACAGAGAGAAGAATTAAGCAAGATCCAAGAGGAGTGGTAGTCAGTGGACTCAAATTTCCCTAAGCAATATTATTGCAAAGACGCCTGTTTACTACCAACAGAAGATAGTCCAGAAATTATGTCAGAAATAACATAACATTTAGATCAGAGGTTTGTCTTGGAAACAAAATAGAATGGAGAAAGAGCTTACAAAAGAATTGCACGGGAAAAGATGTTTTTTAGTTTCCCAGCAAATGCTTCTTGAAACAAGAAAATGCTTCTTGAAACAGTTTTAGAGAACAGACCAAAATCAGCAAGGATTTTGTTCTGTGTTGGATGGAACAGACTAAGATGATGAACAGGTTGATATCTGCTGACCTACTCACATTACTGCCATCTATAATGTAACTTAGGACAGTACTACCCACTGAGAATTACTCAACATAAAACAGCTCTCAAAGATACATAATATGCATTAAAAATCTCCATAGATACGCAGAACAATTCTTTGCCTAAACTTGTCATCAGTTCATGTCCAAAAACAATACACATGAATAAAAACAAATGCTTTCTTCTAAATGTGTTTGCTGCCAAGGTTTCTAGGAACTTTTCTAAGATTTTTTACAATGGATGCTTGAGAAGACACATGGAACTGGCTTTTAAGAACATAACAGAACAAACTAGAAAAGTATACGTTCACATTATTCACTTCAATAACAAGCCAATTAAACTTAAAATCGAGAGGAATAATTTATTACTAATATATTCTAAAGACAGCACCATAAAACTGACCTGTGGAAATCACTGATACAAGCAAAGGCAGAGCTAACAATCCTGCAGGAAGCCTCCAGCACATAAACAGCTACATAAATCTGCACATTTTTTTAGTGCTACTGCCATCATTCTTTTTAACAGTAGGTAGCTACTAACTGATCAGAATTAAAAGGACACTTGTTCAGAGGACAGTTATTTCACAACGTAACTGTGGTAAGATTTCTCACATCTTTCTCTGAATCATCCTCTGCTCACCTTGCTCTGACATATCAGCACCTGCCTGGCACCCAACAGTAGTTCCAAGTCCCCACAGCACTGTGCTAACACACCTCATTTAAAGCCCCTGGTACCATATCAGGTATCGAACCCACCAAAGCCAAGACGACGTCAAACTCTAAATACGCAAGATGTACAACACAAAGTTTGGGGCTGTGTGTGGGTGTGTGCTCCAGAAATAAACCAAAACCAGCTCCCTACAGACTTCTGAGCTTCCAAGGCAAATATTGAAAGCAGGCAGCTCCGAGCTGTGGCAGGAAGGAGCCCGAGGAGGAGCTGTACCGTAGGTCTCGGTGGTGATCCGGCGCTGCGCGTAGGTGGCCAGGCCCTCGCTCAGCCACATCTCCTCCCACGTGGCGTTGGTGACCGCGTTCCCAAACCAGCTGTGGGCAACCTCGTGGATGACATCGATGATCAAAAACTCATCGCTCTCCAGAATGGAAGAGATGATGAAGGTCAGGCATGGGTTTTCCATGGCAACAATAGGGAAGGATGGAGGAAGAAAAACAATATCATATCTAACATTAAGGAGAGAAGAAAGAAGAAAGGAGATGAGTAAATTGGAGCTAGAAAACACACAGTAACATTCCATTCTTTCAGAAGACACTGTAACATTTTTCTTTCTTTAGGGAAGCAAAGACCTTGTGACTTCAGGAACAAACTTTCTAGACCAGTGGTACCTAATTCTTCTGACCAGAGGATCACAATTTACTTTGTTGGCCAAGGACCTGCTTATGTTTGGATGTAAAGACTCGATAGTCTTTTGATGTAGAGCAGATGCAGCACATCCCAGAAGCACTGTGCTCCCCTCACACACACAAACTCATCACCAGTTGTGTATCTGGGAGCCACAAAAACTGTTTACACTATAAACAGTAGTGTAACTCGGTGTTGAGTCCCCAGAGGCTCCCAGGAAAGAGGGGCCACGAAGCTGCCAATGAATTAATTGATTTCCTATACATGCAGTGTCAGCAAAATAACTTTAATCTGTCTGCTTCAGAACACAACAGTAATATTTATTTTGTTTTCTACACTTCTTTACCAGTGATCAGAACTGGCAAACTGGGTCATGTTCTCAGATTATTTCAAGCAATATTTTATAAGTCAACAACAAGGCAATATCCCTGCTTATCTGGAGCAAAGAAATATGAGAAACCTTTTGTAAACATTTTCTCCCATCCAAAGAGTGAAAGTGCTCTCTCAAAACCACTCTTTTTAAATACATAGTCAAGCTATTCAAGAACTATTAATGTTGGTTTGAGGGACATGGACTCACAATGAGTCTGTACTGAGATTTTCTGTATTCTCAGGCATGCCACAATAAATGCAGAAATAAATGAGATAAATAAAACAACCATACATTTTAAATGGTGTCTGGCTCAGTGCTGGACTTAGATCACAAAACACTGTACTATGAAAAATTCTCCTACCTCAGGAAAGATCAACTATTTAGAAACCTCCAGTTCTGCCCTGCAAACCAGCTAAAACACCTCCATGGCTCCATGGTCCTCCCCACCACTTGTGGAGACAAAACTCCAGAGTCTGTTTTCAACTACAATGCCACTAGAAATGCTAGTTTGCCCTGCTACAGGGAGAAAGTATGCTCATTTCTCAGTACTGTTTTATTCTGTTCCCATTGCACATTCCCAGGAGACTGATTAAACTCACCTTCCCCATATATAGGGGCCATACAGACTCTCTGCAGCAGTCAACCAGCGTTCAACAATGCCAGAAAGCTTGCTGATGGCTGTTGGCAGCAGGCAAGGCTCGGCCCACACTCTGCTCCTGTCACAAAACATCAGGTGATACTTCAGCAAACTGAATTATCTCTTAGGAAAAAAAAAAAAAAACCAAAAGCCTGACCGTTTACCACACTTCCATGTATGGTAATAGAGCAAGGAGAGCTTCCATCAGACCCAGGCCCCCCTAGACTAATGCTCCAGAGAACATGGCAAGAGGTAACCAAAAATCCCTTCAACAAGGCAACGAGAAAGCAGCTGCAATGACTTCAGGGGACAGTAGGCAACATTTATGAAAGAGGAACATATCTTCGCCAGTGCAGTGCTATGTATTTATTTACACCCAACTACACTTCAAAAAACTCTCTCTGTGCTCACAGCTCATGAACCCAACTGTTCCCTTATTAATGACTCAACATCTTTGCTACCTTACAGTATGAAACATTGTACAGAGACATAAAATGCAGAATGAACTCACTGCAAATCTTACCTTGGACCTATGTCTGCATGTATGAGGTCTCCAGCCACCAGGGCCACTAGGTAGGCAGGAACTGGATATTCCATGTAAAACTGATACACACCTTCCTCTTCTAGGTAGGAGCTTTGGGTGGCACTCATCAACACCTGTATGCCTGCTGGAGCCTGGAAGACCAACATCATACACATCAACTCACCAGATAATCACAGCTGAATGACTGAACCACAGATCTCTGGTTCATTTTCATCTATGCCTGATGACATACGTTAAAAACAATCATTTACATAACACAGAATGTAAGATTTCTGTGAGGGTTTTATATCACAATCTGCCCAATCCATGAAAACACACCAACCAGAGATATTACTCGTCCTATATTCCAGCTGCCCCAAAAGCACCCACATATTAAATTATTTCATCCATACAAAATGTAACATTACTTGATGCTGATTTCAAAAGACTTCAGGTTTTTTCTTTCAAAAATTAGTACAATACAGTTGAGTATTATCATCAATAACCACTATTGGAAGGGACCAGCTGAATTCTCTCATATTTTCATTTCACAATTTCTCTTTTAGCATTGAGTACAAGGAAGGCAAGACCCAAGTGTGGCAGGCAACAGAGTTACCTTTGTGGCACTACCCCGATTCTGGCCCAAGAGCCAGAACTGGACCAAAAAAAATTCAATATTATAGCACTGAATCACAATATTTTTAGCAGGTGTAAACTGCTAGAAATACATGATGTAACTATGCTTTCAGAGGTTAACAGCAGCTAAGAGCTCTATGAACCATTCACAGCCACCCCTTACCTTGACAGTAGCTGAGTAGGTGCATTTCACTGCAGGGGTGTCAAAGCAGGGGAAGAAGGAGCGGTTACACACCGAGTGTCCTTGTGTGAAGACAAAGGGCTTGGCATTGCCATATGTCAGCTCTGGATCCAGCCACCAGATCTGTTGGAACGTGACAGGAAGAAGAGGTGAGAGAAACAGACAAGCATGACAAGGATGAACTGCCAAAAACAAAACATGAAATCAAGAGGATTGCAGGGGAGAAACACAGCCTCAGCTGCTTAACTCCCCAGATAAACACCTGGCACAGGACACATTTCCATCTCTAACAATCCATCATTCTACTCCAGTTTATTTGCTGGGAATGCTTAGAAAAATTTCTTACTTTCTGAACACTGAGTGATAACATGTAACATAGTGACTTCCAGCCACTCACTATTTCTGTTCTATCAATTTGCTTGGTTAATAACAAGTCCCTAACAAACATCCACACAACCTTCTTCTCCAAGGGAGTGCTCTGGATATCTCCATGTTTATAACTCAATATGAACAGGAATAGAAGGAGTCAGGTAACAGAGCTGAAAAGAAAAAAAACCAACTCAAAACAAACCCAAATCCACAAACCAAAAATCCCTGAAGCTGAACAGTGTACACAACATTATCTGTGACCCTGACACTGCCCTCTTGGCTAAAGCATCAAACATTTTGACACTATGCAAAAAAGTCGGTATATGTAAGAAACATCTGGTCAAGGACACTGGAGGCCTCTTTTTACAGAATGGATAAGGAGATTCTGGGTGGTCACGAAAGAAAAACCAACAAAACACACCACCGAGCACGTCCATTTTTAGTACCAAACAGCAAATAAATCACAAGTCAGACCCTCAGCAAATAATTAGAACAGATCAAGAATAATAAGAAAAAGTCTAATTATTTGCCTTTTGGCCCTTCTGTTTTAAAAGTCTGTGCTTTCATGTGCTCCCTGCCTCCAACTTTGAAGTGTAGGAGCAACTTAAAATAAGGATTTCCTTGTAATCCTAGAACTCTGGAGCTGAACTTTGATGGAAAATATCAAATATTGTGATTTGCAATAAAATTGGAACCACTGGAAATCAGTGGAAGTCTTGGAAACAGTCAAGCACAAGGAATACAACTTCTGAGTCTGCTGAATTCTCAGATCAAAGCAACCAATAAATCTGAGATCAGAGAAAGCAGTTAGTGCAACAACTAGATCAGTTCTGGTCCTCAGGAGAAAGCAACAAAACACAAAAGAGAAGACTGGGTACTAAGTCTGCTCACGTTTTAACAATGTACTACAACTCTGTCTCCTAGTTAACTTCTGAAAGTTTTCTCTCTCTCCTTCTGTCCTATAAGGTTATGTTTTGGTATCTTCTTCCCTTGCCTTTAGAGCTTCTTCCTCAGATGCCAGTGTGCTCCTCTCCCAAATCATCTCCTGCAGCAGCACCCCTGGGGATCAGTGAAAGGTGAGGACAGGAAACACAGTCAGCAGCTTTCAGTTATTCCCGTGGAGTCTCACACTTCTGCTGGCAAATGTTTGGGGTTTTTTAGGTGGGAGGCATTACAAAATTAAAAAACTTTATCTAGAAGTAAAATTAATCTCTTGGAATTTGTTTTAAGATTACCCTCTTCTATTTCAAGCCTGTAGGGTCAGAAACAAGCTTAAAGCAGGACTTGTGAGGAGCTCTGTCTGTTCACATCCATGTGCATTTCAGTGTAGCACTGCCCACAGCCCTGGGTCACAGCCCAGGGGCACCTACATAAGCTGCAGATTTCCACTACATTTATCATGGATGCCTGCTTTACACAGCAATGAATGTAATTTCTGCAATGCCATGTTATGGAACTGGAGGCAGCTGTCCCAGAAGACATTTTGGGACATATGTCTCATCACACACCAATAACTAATAACTTTCACCCGGAACACACATTAACAAAAAATGAAGGTGCTGTATTTAAATACAGGGTAGTAGTTTTCTAACAATCTACAGAAGAGGCTTAGAAATTAAATTTCAAAGATCTGCCCCAATGCCTTTTAAAAACACTCCTCTGATCAGTGGCTCTGTGCTTCTATCACAGCCTGACTTCCAATCTGCATTGCTGGCCCTGCTCAAGAGACTCACCTTCAAAACATTGACTCCTTTGCTTTTTGAGAGACAGAAGAGGTTAACAAAGAAGACAGAGAGATAAGGCACCACCACACCTAAGTTGCAACACTTGAGTAGGAAGGAAAAAGGGCTGACAGACCCTGTCTTTACAGCAGAGAGATAAGGGGAAGTTCTCCCTGAGCGGTGCAGGAGGAAAACATAAGCAGGAAGAGAAGGGGAACCAAGAGTTGATTCTTGTTTACAAGAAACTCTATAAATTAAGGACAACTTTTTTTCAACCAGTCCTGCTTTATTTGACATTTGGTTGAAGTTAAGTGAAGCACCAGCCCCACAAGCCAAGAGGGAAAACATGTGCAGAGGATGAAGTATTTTTTTCCCCTGTTTTCTAATGTCTGCAGCTACATGGCAAGCCTCTGTCTCTCTTTCCAGAGGCACTTGGAACAATGATGAAAGTTATCCTGAAACAATATAAATAGATCTGTAATATAAATAGACCAGGCTATGCTGCTGGACAGAGGCAGGGCTATGGCCTGGGGAAAATGAGTATAAGCAGCATCCCAGAAAGGAGTGTGAGGAACAGGGTGCTGTTGGGGCGGGTGGTAGAGCACAGGGACAGAGCATTTGGGGCTGTTATCATCTACTCCACATCCAAATCCCTCCTGCACTTCCCCTTGGGAAATACACAAGACACCATCATCGTGCTTTTCATTTTTATGCAGTTTTTCATGTATACAAGAAAGCTGCTTCACACATTAGAGCAGTTCAGTGGTGCATTTCAATTAAAAAGACCTGCTGCATGATTCCTCCCCTGAACAAAGGCTTTGGGCAGCCCAGCCTTTCCCCTGCCCACATACTGCAAAGAAGCTTACACTTTATAAGGCACCTGCCAAGAGCATAATTTTTATTGACTTAGATCATAATCTTTTCCCCAAATCTGGCAAATGACAAAGGCAATTAGCTAAGCCTCTTTTAATTTTAAACCTCTCCGTGTTTCTACATGCATTATTGATGAAGGTCGCAGGAAGAGCTGCAAAGCCACAGCTTCTGTTCTAGGCAAACAAGCTGCTCTATCTGATGACAAAGTAAACAAAACACCTGAGATGCAGAGCACGTGACAGGAGCAAGGCACACCTGGGCAGCAAGTCATTCTGTGACTTGAGGACTAAGGAATCAAGACAAATCTAAGGAATTACAGGGAAGTCTCTAGCACTGCAAAGAGGGCTGTCCTTTCTGCTAAAATCCTGAAGATGAGGAAACATTAGAATTTTTTGTACAAGAACCCAGAGGGGGATTTGCACTTAAGGAAAGAAAATAGCACTGGTGTTAAGAAGTGCACTGCCAAATCAGAGGAATGACACAATGGGCAAAAGATAGGTGATTTTTTCTCTCTAGGGAAGGAAAAAAGAAAATATCACACAAGAGTATTACCAAGAAGTAAGAGGTGAGGGAGAAGAAGGAGAGGAAGAAAAGGACTACTGTTCCTGACACACCTGATCACTGTGTGCCTTCAGCCCACACCAGGAGAGATACACAATGATTGTGACAGTCTTGCCTCTGATGGAAACTGGTGATGTACTGAGCATATGGTTTCCTAACAGCACAGAGAGCTGGAATGCTCTGTGAAAGGCAGATTTAATATCTCAGCTGTCTCTCAATGTCCATCAAAAAACCAAAGATCTTGGCTTCCTCCTCCACATGAGAAATAATGGGACAGTCAAATAACATGCCCAGATGGCTCAAAGCAAGTATATCAAGACAACAGGTTTCCAATTTTAAACACTACTATCTCTGCTGCTGATCTTACTGCCAACACATTCACAATGCACTGTAACATGCATTTGTTGTTTTATAGGTCCCACAAGTATGCCAAAGGTCCCACAGAAAATAAACCTTGACCTAAGGAGAATACATTCCTAGAACTGCCAAAGAAAACAGAACTTTTAGAAGAGAGTGGTCTGACACTGTAAATCTGTGCCTCACTGACAGAGAAAAGGGAATGCCAGAATATTTACAAGACAGGAGTATAAACCAGTTGACCCTTACATACATATGGGTTACTCATCCCTGTTAAAGTGCAGTGCTGGGCCAAAACCCAGCAATGACAGAGAGCACTACAATAGCACCAAACTGCTTTGGATCCAAACAAAATAGTTCAGCATGCTGAACATGAAGGGCTACAACAGGTGCTACTTGAGGACATATATTTTGTCAGCCAAAACCTACAATAGAGAGTGAGCAAACACAGGATCTGTATCAGCGAGCATGCCTGCTTCTGCTTTCCAGGATCACTCGGGAAGGGCAGTGCATGTCCCCAGTGCTGTGACCATCAATAATCTTGACAGGAGCCCTTGCCGTTTCATTTCAGCTGAAGCAGGACACGCTGTTAAAGGTACAATAAAGACTACAAAAAACAGCATAAAGAATAGGTAGTTCACCTCTGGTCCATGGGGAGCAAGACAACAGCAGAGGGAATGGAAGAAATCTCCTCCTCCAGCATCCACACAGGACTGTGTGTGGGGCCAAGGAGACAACACATTAATACAAGGTGAGACTAAATGAACATCACATCCATCAGTGCCAGTGATTTTCACATTCCCAAAGCCAGATCAGTATTCCAGTCATACTGAGATCATTTCTCCATAGACTCAGCAGGACAGGCTGCCCCTTTAGCAGCAGCACTGGTAAAACAAGGGAAAAGCACAGGCTGGCCTAAAATAAAACAATTTGTTCAAGAGGACGAAAGCACGTTATCATGTACTTTGGGAGGTGTGGCTCAGCCAGACTGAGAACGATTAGAAAGCACACAGCAATGCCAAATTAGATTTAAAGCCTTCTCACCATAAACAAGGCAGAGAGTGGACAAAAGAAACAGGTTTCTTCATAAACCTGAGAAAAAAAACAATGAACAGAACCTTCTGAACACACTGTGAGCTACATGGCAGAGCATTGTACAAGGAAATAGTAAAGCCAGGAATTCCAGAGGTGAAAAGGAACAATATCCAAGTGGATCTTAACTTTAAAAGTGCCAGAATCTTACTTCATTTTTGCATTTTTAGGAAGGATTAGAACATTAAAAAGTCATCATGTGACCACAGGAAAGTTCTGTCATTAAAAATCTTCATGAACTCACTACTGTAAGTGAGCCAATGTATTAAGACAACTCAGATCATTCCAAGGATGAAATTACTTTTGGGATCTTCCATGCAGGATTAAAATTAGACAGCGAAACATCCAGCAAACACATTCTAATCAGCAAGACTTTCCTATCAAGAGGAAAGGCCTACTATTCACTTCCTGTGGGTTGTTTTGCAAGAAACTTTTATGTTCAATTCCTGTTCTTGTTAAATACATTGTGAAAGTCAAATAGATCCACACATTTACTGGTTTTGACCAGTGCAACAGCAACACCAAATCAGAGGGCTGAGAGACAATTCCTCTAGGCAAGACAGATGCAACAAATTTGCAAGATTCTTATTAAAAAACATTTCTTTTGCAAATAGATTCATGAACCACATGATGAAAATCACCTCCGTTTAATTTCCAACCTGAGCAGACTGTACAGTAATAAAAAGAACTGTTGTTCCAGTGAGAACTTCGTATTTTTACTGTCATAACTTCTTAATAACACAAGATGTGACAAGCAGCACCCAAAAGGCTGGGAATAAAGTGATTCTAAATATCTGGGGTTTAAAAGAAATGACAGAATTTACAAAGCATTTCACAGCTGAAGAAAGCTAATCCACAGATACGGAAGCATCTCCATGGCTACATTCTAAGGAGTGTTTTGGACCATTTCTCATCCCTTTTTTCGGCAGATAACTTGTAGGAACACGTGGAATCACCTCTGTTCTTCTCAAAGCTCCTGACCATGGCTCATTGGAACACCAGCCTAGGTGTGCAAGGTCTGATTTTGTTAGCAGCTGGCAAAACCCCAAGGGAAACTCCTGCATTGTGGATGACATAATTTATCCCGAAGGACTGAGTCGAGGCAGGAGTTTGCAAATTTTCACTGTCCTCGCCAACAACTGCAAGGTCCTTAAAGAACCAAAAACTTCTCAATTACTATAGTAAAGGGGGATGAATAGCCTTGGGGTCCACGGGATGGAGGAAGACAGGAGGGAGAGCGGCTGGGTCGGTAGGAGCACCGCTGCTGAGTGCGGCGAGGGCGGCGGGGCTGGCAGTGCCGAGAGTTGAAGCGGGCAGCGGACAGATGCTGCTGCCCAGAGGGCTGGCACTGCCAGGGGATGGGGACAGGGACAGGACCGGAGGGGCTGGCAGGGAGATACCTCCCGCCGCCTTTGCCGCGGAGCCGGGGCGCTTCCCCGACGGACACTTGGAGCAGGAGCAAACAGGCACGGGCGGCACGGGAGCAGGCACTGCCAGCTGCCCCGGGACCCGGTTTCCTACGTTACCAACCCCCGCCCGGTACTCACGGCGGGGCCGTCGGCCGTGGTGTAGCGGACGATGATCTGGAAGGGCTGGTGCGGCTGGAGGGCGGCGGGCAGGGAG
>VZTB01010552.1:2537371-2585516 GCA_013397245.1 Thryothorus ludovicianus
CTTTCGCTGGTACATTCGCTCCTTCATCCGTTCATTCCCTCGCTCACAGGCGTGAGTATTCGTGCGCGCCACCCTGCGCGCCAGCGGCTCCCTCCAGCCGTGCCCCTTTCACAGGGCAGCTTCAGCCGGCCTGCGCAGAGCTTCCCTCCTCTCCCCATGGCCCAGCCTCGGTGCCTGGCCCGGACACACCGATCCCAGCACTCTTGCTCTGGGTACGGCCATGGGCATGGCCACAGTGCTCCGCGCGGGTCACTGCTGTCCCCTCAAAGCCAGCTCTGTGCCTGCATGTCACACTTTCACCGTCCCCCGCCCCAGCTCCGCGACAAACGCCCCCAAACCCTCCACCCCTGATTCTTGCACCCTCAGCCCACAGTTACCTTGTTTGGCTTCCTCACTCCTCCTGGTCACACCCCCACATCGAGCCCACAGCTCACCCTAAATAGCCTCCCTCCTCCCTGCACCCCGTTCACACCCGCTTTTTTAAATTCCTTTTCTTCTAGCTGGGCTGCCTGTAGTTTCCTGCCTCCAACTCTCACTGCAGACTGTCCCCACAGCCCAGCTCAGACATAATGTATTTTACTCTTCCCCAGAACTCGATGCAATCAATCACACACCCTCTACTGCTGCCTTCCTAAATGGGAAAGGACAGAAACCACAAAATTATCAGCTTTGTACAAGCACTTATTTCTCTGCATGGCAACAGCAGGAGTCAGCAAGCTGGAAGGAAGGAGGTGTGTGCGAGTAACTGTGATTTGCACTCCCCACAGCCCAAGAGAAGTGCAGTCTCTGCCCCATATAATGACATTTCTGTAAGTTATTTTCACTGTTAATGCTTTGCCTACCTCGTTGCCTGATGAGGCTCCAAGGCACATACTTTGGACAAGACAGGAACATTTTTCACATGGTTGTGGGTTTAATGAATCCGTAGTGGTACATACTGAAAGCCTCCCAAGCCTTACACTAACAACTGCAGCATCTGCACCAAATTCCAGCTCAGCTTCCACTGTATAGTCACACCAGAGGAACAAACTGTGGCCTCAGCACATTGTGGCTGTGATTGCAGGCTCAGCCAAGGGTTAAACCAATCACAGTATCACCCTCCACCAACCGGAAGCTGAAGAAAACCTTTGTGTAATCACTTATATATAGTAAAACACATGCTACAGTTACAGTAAAAAATAACAAGACAGCACTCAGCTCTTAGGTTGCTGCATACAGCACCTTGCACTTTCTCAGTGTTCTTTTGAAGCACCTTCAAAAATAAATTTTCCCTTTGCAATAAATCCCCTTATAACTAAGAAAAACACTTCACCCTGCCATCTTTGCTGTCCACGTCCTCCTTTAATAAATCAAAATGTCCTGCTTTTATCCTTCTGACACCTTCTCTCACTCATACCAGTTGTCTTTTGAAAAAATTCAGCTTCCTCTGGTTTTGTTTCCAGTGATGCACTAAGCCTGTTTAACCTGGCTTTCATCTACAGGTGATGGGCAAAGCACAGCCCAGCAACCTCAGGATCTGACCCTGGCACAACCTTCTCCACAGATAAGGGTGAAATGTCCTCAGGTGTTCAAGCCAGGACAGCTTTAGGGCCTGATTACACCAATCTAACTGCATGTCAACTCCAGGGTAATTTCAGAAGAATCCTACCTGTGCTTTGGTTGAAGTCCCAAGCAAGTGCAGTGTGTCCACTCATCAGGCAGATGAGATGAGCAGGAACACATCCTCTTGAAGAGGCTCTAAGCTTTTGATAATGAATCAGGATCAGCTGCACTTGCTGTGTTTGGACAGAATAAGCAAAACTGATGTAATGGAAATTCCAGAAAATGATACAGTAACCAGTTATCCCAGGCAAATCTCTCTCCTCTTGCACACCTGCTGTGTCTTGGGCCACACCCTTTGCTGTAAGATGTGCTGGTTTTGGCGGGGCTGGAGTGAATTTTCTTCACAATAGCTGGTATCAAGGCTGTTTGGGGTTGGTGCTGAAAACAGTGTTGATAGTTCAGGGGTGTTGTATAGCTGTTGCTGAGCAGGGCTTGCACAGAGCCAAGGACATTTCTGCTCCTCACCTGACCAGCAAGGAGGCTGAGCCTGCTCAAGGAGGTGGGAGTGGACACAGAAACAACAGCTGACCCAACTGACCAGAGAGATATTCCAGACCATATGGAATTATAAAAGCTGGACAGGCAGAAGGGGATGTTCAGAATGAACAAGTGCTTGTTTTCCCAAGTCACCATCACACACAGTGGAGCCCTGCTTTCGTGGAGATAGCTGCCCATGGGAAATGGGGAATGAATGCCTTGTTTTGCTTTGCTTCTGTGGCTTCTGCTTTCCCTATTAAACTGTCTTTTATCTCAACTCTCAAGTTTTCTAGCTTTTACCCTTTCAATTCTCTCCCCCATCCCACAGCACTGTGTGGGGCTTAGCTGCCAGCTGATATTAAACCAGAATAGAAGTGTGTGCTATCTCCATGCTATTTTGGGTAGGATCTCTTTAAGGAAAGTCTCTGTCCCAATCCCAGTGTCTTAGTCTATTCCTCATAGGATGGAGTCTTCTTTAGATATCATACTATAAATTCTAAAGCAGAATCCAGCTCCTTAACATTGCCATCATCATCAACCTCTTGCAGATTGCTCCAAAGATACAGATATTTCAGTCCCATTTGTAAATACTTATTTTCTTCCTTCCACTTCAGTGACTGGGCCATTGGCCAGGCCTCAGCTTGCTCCTGTTGTTCAGGATGAAAGACAGTAAAAAAATTACAGCTACCCCTGTGAGCAGCAATAACCTGTGAGACAGGTGCCAGATGAAGCACAGAAGTGATCACAACAGAAAGAACGTTTCCTTCTGTCAGTCTCTGTCTTTAATTCCAAAGTTACAGTGCTGCAGCCAAGGTTTAACAAAATGCTTGAGCTAATCCCTGCTGTTCACAGGTGACTGTTCACCTGCTCCACCACAGGCCCTTGTCTGACACCTTGCTGAGCTGTTTCAGCTGACCAAAGCTGCAGCAAAGATTCAGCTCTTTAGGAGAGTAGTGGGAAGCAGCAGTTGGGGCAGAGAATGCTGAGCAGTTCCCTCTCACACCTATGCTACTGTTACAGCCAGCACCTGCTGAAAAGAGCAGCCTCACTTCACCTCCCTTCCTGTGGGTGGTGCCTTCCTGTCTCCTCCTTTGTACAGCATTCCTGCTTTCTGCAACTTAGCTTTCTGAACTGGACCACACAAGAGCCACTGCTGGCATCGGGAAGGGAGGAGGAAGTCCCAGCCTGGAAGAAGAAGGAGGATAAGATCAGGATGGCTCCCCTTTTGCCCAGCCTGCCATTAGCTCAGCCTTAGCTGCAAAGTGAAGCCACACACTGACCCCAGCAGCACGCAGAGCCAGGTACATTAGCCCCTTCCCTTCAAGGGAAATATTGAAGTCCATGGGGTAAACTCCAGGCCTGTGAGCAGGGTAAGGTCTGTGCCAGTTAATTCTTGCTTTGGACAAGAGTTAAGAACAATCACAACAATGCTTTTTGTGCTACTTCAAGCTACAGTGCAAGCTCTGTTAATGCCACAATTTGCCTGTGGTACTGGTAGGTAGAAATGCTTCTTTCTGTGAGTTTGCAGTCATGTCACCCTATAAAGAGTAGTGCTTTCAGGTAAAGAAAATGGAAAATCTGAGCCTAAGAAGGTCTTCCACCTGACCTCAGCCCTTCCACTTGGCTTGAATACTTGCACTATAAATTATTACTCCCTGTATTACTCAACATACATGTATTAAAAGCTATCCCCATGCTGGAGAGCACAAAAATCACCCACTGCACTTTTAAAGAAACAACTTTACTCTGAAGAAAGATCAGACCACGGTGCATGACAAGAGGTAAAAAAAACAAAACAAAAGCCTGCAAACTTGTTCCCCAGGGCTCAAAAAGGTGCAAAGTTCTTTATGTACCCAAAACAAACCACTTAAGCCAATAAAATTTACAAAACCCAAAATAGTTTTATTTACTTTTCAGATTTCTGCCTCAATGAGACATTTTGCAAACATGCTAAGGCTACAAAATGTCCAAGTTGACAAAGACATGCAACGCTGACCATTCAATAAGTCACGGCTATCACAGGAGCGACTGTGTCCTCCCCGGGCCACAGGTCCCAAAAAACAGGGATGGTGTACAGTGAGCATGGCAACGCACTACGCAGGACCCAGTAACCTGAGGTAGGTCATTTACAGTAAGAAAACCATGTCCTACACCAGTGTTACATCCTGATCAACAGGAACCCCTTGAAGGTTCCAGAAGATGTGGGGTCGAGGACTGCTTCCTTAACAAGTGTGCAAGAAAGA
Organism: Thryothorus ludovicianus; assembly: GCA_013397245.1. Lineage (NCBI taxonomy): Eukaryota > Metazoa > Chordata > Aves > Passeriformes > Certhiidae > Thryothorus > Thryothorus ludovicianus. Next base: position 2,541,694 of record VZTB01010552.1, read on the forward strand.
AATAGGAAATATTGATCTTGATTAACCTTAGTATAAGTGAGCAGAAGAAAGTTAGTGTTACCCATACCAGTGAAAGCCAACCTAAACCTCTGAGGAGTGTTAGCAGCTTCAAGATAAAGAGTCAGTCAGCTGAAGCAACTCTGACAAGGCTTTCCTGCCAGCATACAGGGTATGATTTGAACCTTATGATTAATTTGTTACAGATCATTCCACAAACAGTAAGGTTTTGGTTGTGTTAGATCAGCAAAGCAGGAAGAGCTTGGGCTTGCTTGCATTAAAATAAACTCTGCTGATACAGTAAGAAATACTGTGTCAGGACACTGAGAGAATACAAGGCCTTAATGTGACCCAGGAGTGGTTCTCCAACCGGATCACTGAAAACCCTGCTTTGGAAAAGCGTCATGGGAAGCAGCAGCCGCTGCCGTGGTGAACATTAGCAATGCCCCAAATAGCTTTGATAAATTACAATGCAATAGTTACACCACAGAGCTCTTCTCTGCTGTGCTAGACAAAGATGTGACAATAAAGGACACTATTGCAAAGCTTCACTTCCACTCAGACACGCAGAAAATCTGGCACTAGGAAAAGACGAACTGTAAAAGACAAAATGTGTCTGATACAGTCCGATAACAAAGCCAGATCTCTGCTACCATAAACTGTACAAAAATTATAGAAAAGAATATGCACTGTTATTAATACAGTGCTTATTTTAATATAAAATAAACAGCTTACATTTCCACTGTAAATATAGGCTATATACAGAATTATGTATAGATATAGCTACATGTATAAAGCTTCATTATAGGCCTCTGATACATTTATAACTATGGCTCCCTGAGCCATTTGTAGAGTGCATTTAATAACAAAAATTAGTAATATGGAATAAATACAATAATAAAAACATGAAGAGTTCTGACATGGTTTTAAAAACTCTCTGGCTTGACACATTGTGCTAAAAATTAAAAGATGAAAAGGCAATAATCTGCGAGGAGAAGGAAGAGCTGGCCTGCCACAGGCAGGGAGCATAGCTCTCCAAAATTAAAGTGACTTTGCCCTGAATTTCAGCCCTTGACAGCAACCTTGTTCTCTGCAGCAGCAAACATAGCATAGAAGCGCGAGTTCTCGTTGGCCAGAAGGGCAGTCGGGGTGTCAAATTCCACTACCTGAAACCAAAGAAGCCAGGTAAAGCATGTCAGTAAAATTCAGCAGAAAATTGACTCCCACCCCTTGGAGTTGTGACGGTAAAGAACAGAAAACACAGCATTCGTCTTCAGATGAGACAGCAGGCAGTGAAAGTACCTGCATTTTATGGATACTGTAACCTGGAATGCTTCAAACTGGCTCAGAAACTTGAACTAGCCCAACAGGAAGCAACCTCTGGTGGTTCTGGCAGAGACAGATTCTATGGGCTTTTGCCTTCTCTACCTTTAAAAGCCTTGCCCAATGTTACTGTGTTTTACTGTTTATGGCTCCCAAATGGAAGCCTGAAAAATAGATAAAGTATCTGTCATAGGTGTGCTTGATGGCACAGGGCTTTATGAAAGTAGTGGAAAACTGCCACTGAGCCCCAGCAGAGATGTTTGTGCTATTACCCATCTCAGAACTAACCTACAAAGGAAGCCTCAAGAAGATTTTTAAAGACAGTTATTCTATGGTACTTTCTTGTTGTGAAAAAAAAATTTTCCCATCTTTGATCTTATCACAGGCAGCAACTGATTCTGTTGGAGCATTATTACCAAGGATATGAATGAACACAGAGGATTTTCTGCCCTGCAGTGCAGCTGTTCTCTCAGTTCAGTCTGCACACAGCAGCACCAGAGCAGAGGCAGAGCTGCCTCCCTGCTCACCTGTCCCTGTGTTAGCACCATGATCCGGTCACAGCCCAGGACCGTGTGCAGGCGATGAGCGATTGTGAGCATAGTGCAGTCTGCAAACGCCTCTCTGATGGTCTCCTGGATCAGTAAATCTGTCTCTGTGTCCATAGCAGCTGTTGCTTCATCCAGGATCAGTATCTGAAAGCAGCACAAAATCCTGGCTGTTACCCATGGTCACACCTTCCAGAATATAAAAATATACAGAGTGGGCAGAATGGCCACAGCCAAGCATTGTCACAACTGGCAATCTTTACAGAGCTCTGGGCACAATACAGGTTTTACAAGTACCCATTTCAGTTTTCTTTGTGTAATTGCCTTTAACAAAGCCTATGGATGACACTTGCATTTTATGGTCCCATCCTAGAGCTACATGTGGGTTATCACCTGGGCCTCAAGTTTCCACTGCTTTCAATTTTATAGTCATTAGTTGAATCTCAAACACAAATTTTACCAGTAAACTAATTTGACACATCCCTAGTGGTGACATTCCTTCTGGAATGAGTCAATATTGACTAGGTTTACTAACTTTCTTACACTGGGTAGGAAGTCTCTTCCTCTTACACAAACTGATTTGGAGTGATTTCTTGTCAAGCTGAACTGGACGTGCTTTGTGCAGGTACTACAGAGACAGCAGTAACTTTTGCTGAGTAGTCTGACTTTAAAAACAGATGTAGAGTGAACTTTAAAATACTACGATAGGTCACATTTCAGAAAAAAGTTGTTAAAGCCAGAATCCTGGTCAATATCAATCCAAAAGTCCTTTCTCACAGTAATTATTATTTGTTTTCCATTCCTGAAAAATCTTTCACTTGGCTGGCATAGCATTGTGCCAAATTTGACTTGGAGACCACATTTTAGTGGAGCACCATGTAGAAGTAAAACACTTGGTTCATTTTCACAAAAAGGTGGAAGAAGGGAAGAATTCACTGCTCCCCAGTAACAGGACACTGAATAAATGATTAGGCCAGTCTGACACACTATTGTTAGCACTTGCAAGCAATGCCTTTCCAATGGCAGGACATTACAGGAGCTGGCTACAGATACTTTCATGGTTGTTTTAACCTTACACCTCTCTGGGTTGCAATAATCATTGGTGTGATTCCTCTGACAGACAGAAAGAATCCAGCACAAAAATAGGCTTGCTCAATCCTATAACTTTGGTATCTCCAGCTATTTCTCTCCCTGCTGTGCTCACCTTGCAACGACGTAGCAGAGCTCTAGCTATACACAGTAACTGTCTTTCTCCAACAGAAAAGTTCTCCCCATTTTCCATTACTTCTGAATCAAGTTTCATAGGCAGCTGTGCAACCTGTGTGGGAAAGAAGAGGCACAAACCTTAGAGAACTGCACAAAATCATAGAAACACAAACAAATCTCCTGACAATCTTGGTCACCAGGAGAAGAGAGTGAACCTAGTCCTTGCAGGAATTCCTGCAGCCTATGTTCCATAGCCATACCTGCCACCTGACTTAAAAGAAAAAGAATTGGAAATGTCATGGCAGCAAGACTTGCTGCAGAGGGCCTTGCAAAGGGCAGGTTTTAAGTTCAGTATAAATTTGCACATGTGACATGTACAGTCACAAATGGAAGTATAGAATGCACACCTAAGGCACATACAGAAAATATCACTTGAAATGTTTTAACACCCTAGGAATCCCTTTGATGGATCAGAACTCTGAGATTCTATGCACTAAAAAAAAACCCACAGAATTTGGCATGTTCCTAAAAAAACAAAAATATTAGCCTGATAAGATCATGGGAAAAAAAGAAAAAAATTGGCCAAATAAAGCATAGATAACAAGGGGGAAAATTAAGAGAAAAAGCTTAGATAAAGACCTCTAAAGTAGCTACTAACAGATTATGTTGCTTTGGAAGTCAAATGCAAACACACATCTCCCAGGGCACATAATACTTACACATTCCTTCATGTGAGTCCTTTCCAAAGCAGCCCAGATTTGCTCCTCACTGTACTGATTGAAAGGATCCAAGTTTGATCTGGAAGGGGAAGCAGAAAACAAGCAGAATGTTAACTCAGCAAGGAATGGCAAACCAGCAGTGTGCTAATTCATCCAGACAGGTGATTCCCATCTGCCCTTCCATTAACAGTTTCCTTGCCAAGGAACTCAGATGTTCCCAGCACACTGAGGTTAGAAGAGCCAAAAAATCAAGAGTACAGATGGAAGACAAAGATATTAAAACATCAACCACATCTAAAGGGAAGCAAGACTTCCATACAGGATAATCACACCCAGTGCTGCACTGGGCCAGCTAAAATCATTGATCTGTGACTTTTTTGTTTCAAAAGCTGAACAGAAGCTAGGATGCCTGAGAGCTACCATCTCATTTCAGGTGTAAGATGGAAGACTCCTCAGTCCCTTCTTGCCTTCTTAGGGTCTCACTAACCTCACATCCTTCCTGAACAGCACAGGTTCCTGAGGGATTATGGAGAGTTTGCTCCGAAGATCTGCCAAACCAATGTCATTTATTTTCACTCCATCAATTTTAATGCAGCCTCCAGACAGTTCAACAAGACGAAAGAGTGCCATTCCAAGGGAAGACTTCCCTAAAAATGAGACAGGAAAAACAAGACTGGTGTTTCCACAGTTATAACAGCTTTCAGATGAAAAAGCATTTTAAAAGCTGTCCACATCTTAGAAAAGTTTTAAAATACCAAAATGTCCTGGCAAGCAATGTTCTGGTAAATTCTGAGGTGCAGCATTTAAACTTCTAAGCAACTGTAGGGGCAGCTCTTAATCTCTCCTCAAAGAAACCATCCCTGGAGTGCTGCCCCAACCCCACTGCCAAAACCCTGCCATGAAAACCCAATACAACAATATAAATTACTTATTTAGAAACTCATTTTGAGGTTGATTTAAGTGATCTCATAAACAGAGGTTTGGAGTTCTGAGATGGCTCAGAGCCAAACCTGTCTGCAGCATCAGTACAGAATCTTTTAAGAGTCAGACAAGCTGCAACAAGCACATGGTAGGCACCAATCTGTGCTGGTCAGTGGTTTGGGGAGTTAAATATGATCAACATACTGGCTCAAGCATAGTAGGATATCCCTCTGCTTTAAATGAAAACTTTGTTTTCTCTGTTGTTTACAGGGATCTTGGTTATGTACAGACATGAATGGAAACCTCCACTGACAAACTGCTCAACCTCTTCTGTGCAACCAACTTACTCAAACACAGGAGAACCAATATGACTGCCCCAATCCATCCTGCAAAAGTAATAATTTAACTCTGCTTAGTGTTTGTCCTTACCTGAGCCTGTCCTCCCCACAATGCCAATCTTTTCCTTCGGTTTGATGGTAAAGGACACTTTTTTAAGCACTAGAGGGAGGTTCTCTCGGTACCGCATCTCTGCATTTTCAAAAACAACTTCACCTTCCTGTGGCCAGTCCAGAGGAGGAGTTTTATTCTTAATTCGAGCAGGAGCTTCCAGGGAAAGCGTCTTAACAAAAACACAGAAGTTCAGTTTCCAGTAAACAAAGCACCACAGGAAAATTATCTGCTGCAGCTTTCAGCAGTTCTTCCCTGCAGACTCAGCCCAGATCATTCATGGCTGTTTCATCATGAGCTGTTGGCTGGATGTGGGCCCAGAGGTCCAGAAGTTTGCTGTATTACACTGACCATACTGTTAATTCCCCTCCTATTGCATCAGTAGTGACTTCAGTCCTTCTATACAGCAGTGGTTTTCATCAATGGAATTCAAAATGTATTTTAGGCCTATTATTTATCAGAACAATCCTTTTGAGTTTCATGGCACTCCAGAGACTGGATGCAAAATCTGCTGCATTTCTGTGCCATGCCAAGGTCACCACTTGATTTTCACACAGAAGAGGATGTCCAAGTAACACATTAAATGCCATCCTCTTCCTTCTCCTTGTGTTCCCCTGTCCTACTGAATCACTGAGCCAGTCCCTTTCAGCCTGCTCACTTTCGCTATTTCACTCTGCCCCTTATTGAGCAGTTCACAGATTAAATAGAAAACAGAACCTCTGAAAGCCAAACACAAGGCTTTATAGCCTGTTCAGAGTGAAGGCAAGGTCACTTTGCCATATTTGGCACAAACACCCCCAAAGAATGGCAGCAATCCTGTCATGGGATTCACCTCATGTAACTGAACCAGGCCATGACAACTCCTTTATAGTCTCTACAAAGAGAGACCTCTACAAATGCTATAAACCAGCATTTCTGCAGTGTGATTTTTCTCATTCTAATATAAATACTTGGAACAGGTAATAAATTGCCCTCTAGGGACACCCATTTCCTACACTGATCATTGAGAGATCCCACAGGGATGTCAGCTGTGGACATCTGCAACATCTAGTTTGAGACGGATTAATTGTACACCAGGGAGAGAATTGTACACTGTTTTTGAGAGAAAAACAGTCATCTGCCATGATAGTGCTCCAATTCTTTGAGCTTGATGCTCAAAACAGCAACATTGAGCCCCCACTGAAAAAGGCCAAGCCTGGGCCTTGGTAAGAGACAGGACCTGAATGGTGCTTCACTGGCCACCCACCCTTCACTTCAGTTCAAACTAGTTTTACAGTTTCATACATGGCTGTCTAAGCAGCAAATTTTTTTTAAATGACAGACAGTGTTGCTTCATAGGGATATAGAATGAGAGAGCTAACTTTTAAAAAACCCCAAACAATAGCCTACAACTGTAGGTTTTGCTACTAAGGGCCTGACAGTGATAAACTCATCTCAGCCCAGTGAGAGATAGAGTATTTGGCACAGTTGTTGACTTGTGTGGTCACCAAGTCTTCCATATGCAGAAATTTTCTACTTAGATGAGTCCAGAGGATTTATTTAACTGGGGGAGTTGACAGATTTGGGGTTTCCTTCCGGGTTTTTTTAAATCTATGGCTTTAAAAAAGCTACAAATATCAATTACTAAATAGCCCAGATTTACTGAATAAATATATGTATCTCCCTCTGAGGGTGACAGGGAACATTAAATGGAAAAACCTTTTACCTCACACACCAGACCCAGCAGGAGCCTTTCCCCTGGCTACGCTTTCCCCACTGACCTATGCCCAGTCCTGCACACACAAATCCCAGTTACAAAGAAAGGGTTACAGATAATCAGAAAAGCTTGCTAAGCATTTAGCCTGGCACATTTATCATGTTCAGCTGAGCACATTTCTCATGTTTGCAGCAAGAGCATTCCCTTGACTTTTCAAGCATATAGAAATATGTTACATAAGACAGCTGTAGAAAAGTAGGCTTAATAGGATGAAGTGGAATTACTTGTAGATAACATAACAAACAGTTATCTGTGTTTAAATGAAGGAATTCCATTAGGTTTGGAATGAAGGATGCCAGAACACCATCCTTTTGCTGTAAAAATATTGTTTTGAGTCCCCATGTTACCCCTTTCACACGCTCCACTCTTTACTGTGAGTGTCAACAAACTTCCAATAGCCTTACGTAAACCCAGCAGTGCCTCTAAGTTCAGTTACTACCAGCTCTGGGGCCATTCAGTGCTGATACAAAACAAACTCACTGCAGTGTGACAGCACAGGCTTTAGTACCTTTCCAAGATCAGGAACATACATTCTGTGCTAAGGCAGACTGTGGCTGAGGCCAGCAACAGAACGAGCAACACAAAATTTCACAACGGGCAGTTGGATGTGTTACAGTCCTACCTTGATATAGTGGTCAATCCTCTCCACTGAGGTGAAACGAGCTTCTGTCTCTGAAGCCAGTCTGACTGTAAACTGGAATAACCCTGTTAACTGAAGTGGTGAAAGAAAAAAATTTAGAGCTGTGACTTGTTATTGAATTAAGAGATGAATGTGGCCAGCAGGATCAGGGCAGTGCTGTACTTGGGACTGGTGAGGTCACACCTCAAACCCTGTGTTTAGTTTTGGGCCCCTCCCTACAACACAGATATTGAGGTGCTGGAGCTTGTCCAGAAAAGAGCAACAGAGCTGGGGAAGGGTCTGGAGTCCTGTGAGGAGCAGCTGAGGGAGGTTGGGGGGCTCAGAGGCAATCTTACCCCTGTCTACAACTCCCTGAAAGGAGGGTGTAGCCAGGTGGGGTTTGTTCTCCCATTTTAAAAAACAATAGGACAAGACGAAACAACTTCAAGCTGTGCCAGGGAAGGTTTAGACTGGATGTTAGGGATATTTCTTCACAAAAAGAGTTGCCAAGCACTGAAGCAGGCTGCCCAGGGGACTGGTGGAGTCACCATTCCGGAAGGTATTTAAAAGTCGTGTAGATGTGGCACTTGGGGACATGGTTTGGTGGTGGCCTTGGCAGTGCTTGGGTAATGGCTAGACTTGATATTAAAGGTCTTTTCCAGCCTAAACGATTCTATAATATTTGATACTCTTGACATTGGGCACCATATAACTAAAGCGTTCAAGGCAACTTAATTACATAGTTCATTTTGAAATCACCGTAATTTATGAATCCCTTGAGAAACCAGCAGCTTAGAAACGTTTCCCAGGAGCAATAGCTTTAAGCATGAGATGTCTAAGCTCTTTAATTTCACCTCGGCGCCACAAGGAGGCAGAAGAGGCCAAACAGCAGCTCCCAGCCGAGCGCTCAGAGCCCGGCAGCTCCTCTGAGCCAGCGCTCATCAGCAACAGCTGCGTTAAAAGAGAAACTGATTCTTACCGTCTGTGGTCACACTCACCTGCACAGCGTATGAGATGGCCAGCCCAGCATAGGCAGGAGGGATCTGGCCATGCATCAGGACAATCATAAGGCCAGTGGTTGTGATCAGAGCAATGCTGATGATGTCCAGGCGCACAGCCAGCCAGCGCATTGCGCAGCTGAACAGGTAAAACGGGGCCTGGTTGTCATCCAGCAGCTCCTGGTACCTGAAAACAAGCACAGCAAAGGTTAGCAGACTCCCAAAGTGTGATGTTCTACAAATATCAGACCTACTGAAACCCCAATATCGGCACTCAGGATGGGAAAACTCATCACTGACCAAGTTTCAAACCAAAACACAATGGCAGGGTTTACAAACTTTTCCCTTCACTGCTCTTCCCAGTTTTCCCTTACCATTCCTTCTGTTCTCCCAATTCTTTTTTCCCAGAAAAGTAACTTTCAGTCATAGAATCAATGATCCATCAGATCCCAGTAATAAATCCTTTTGAATGCCAGAACCTGTTGCATTCAGCTTAGTGCTCCACCATACTCAGATGGATATCTAGACTGACCTGTGCAGAAATTCCTGTCCTTTGTGGTAGGCATGGATTGTGGAGAGACCCTGGATGCTAGATGTAATGTGAGATAAGAATGGAGACTGTGTGATGTTGTCCAGACGCTTGAGCTCTCGAATAAAGACTCTGGAAGGAAAGAAGCACTTTGAGTTTCATGCAGAATCACCATATGCCAACCACTATGTTGTACTTTCAGCCAAAGCAGCCAGTGCACTTACCTAGACACAACATGCAGAACTGTGAACAGAACAATGAGGGGCCCCACTGCCACCAGGAACCAGGGGAAAACCCCAGAAATCACCCCCACACAGAAGAACACAAGGATGACATTCTGGATGAACATTTCCGCTTGAAACGGCAAACGAACGTCAACTGGTGAAACGGAAAGAAAAGAGGAACATCACGAGTACAGAAAACTAAAACAACCTAGAGAAATCCACTCAGTTCAGCTGTACATCAGTAACAGTGATTTCTCTTAGTTTAGTCAAATCAAAAATGTACATTTTCATTGGGATGTTTTTACCTTTTGAGCTGCTAGCAGTCTAATGATTCCCATTTTCAGAAATAGCACTGATGGAACTCTGATCTAATTATCACCTCGGCTTCACTCTAATGTTTTAAGTTGCTCCTGCATTAACTGCTGAGAGCCCATGTGCATCCTGGAGGTACAACAGCAGCAGCACATTTCCTTCTTCAGAAGGGAATGATCAGACCTGAGCTATCAGCTGCCTTCTAGAATCACAACCCAGGTATATCCCAAGTCCTGCTTCGTTTATTGCAAGTGCACATTTGGCAACAGACACAGGGTACAATCACCCCAGCAGCAACAGACTGGGGAGTATTCAGGAGGTAACTGGGAGGTCTGAATGTGGGATTTACAGGGCACACAGTGAGAGATACCTTCATCCATGTCTTTGGAAAACCTGTTGAGGATCCTGCCAGTGGGTGTAGTGTCAAAGAACTTCATGGGGCTACGCAGAATCCGACGGAAGAGCTCGTCATGGAGCCTTGAGGATGCTCTGAGAGTTCCCTGACAATGCAGAAAACATTGCAGGGTTATAAAGCAGTGTTTGCCTTCCTGCCACTGCTTCTCCTCTGGCACACAAATATTTCATTCTGTTTCTCTCTCCAACCATAGGAGATTTTTTACTGCATTCTGTGCTTTCAACCAATGGAGGAAGCTATTAATGTGGGCAGAAGTTTAGCAGAAACATGGTGCAGCCTCAAGAGCTGCTATGGAAACATTACAATCCATGATTGACTCCAGCTCAAAAACCTCTCTTAGGAACGACCAAAAGGGACAGCAATTTGCAGAAGTAGGAGGAAGGGGAGACAAACACCAGCACTGGCACATACCTTTACAAAGACCACACCACGAACAGCTTTCAGGATCAACATAACTGCCATAGACAGTGCATAGATGCCAGCATAGTAATGCATGTGGGGGTTATCTTTCATACTGTTGCTTATGACAGTCTCATTTCCCAAAGTCACAGTGGTGTTCTGCAGAAAATTCAAGGTTTCAGAGGTTAGTTAAGACAAGGATGAAGCATGTATACATTACATGTGGTAGAATTTAACTGTCTTGTGTCTTCTCCCACTATATTTGATATGTTTTCCTTAAAATACCTCAGTGACCATTGAATACTTCAAAAACTTTTTCCTGGCAGAGATGCTTGACTCATAGATTTGTAGACCTTCATCTTTTTCCTACAATACCTTTCAAAATACTACCACAGTATCTATTTCATTTGATTCCTTATCTCTCATTTCATGCTTATTTTTTATGTTCCTCTAAACAATGTCAGGTACTTGCATACTGACTACCACACAGCCATATTCACCTTGGATAGATCTCTTTATTGAACACTGTTGTCATTTCTGCCACTATGCAATAAATTCTTTACTGTCACACTGTTATACATTCTCATTCTCTCTTATTTTTGATCTTAAGTATGTTTAGAGACCACAATGCTGATTCTAATATTGTTGGCCACCTGCACTTTATTCTTTCATCTCTGAGATTAGTAGCTTGCTCTCTGTGCCCTAAAAACAAAAAAACTCTTACAGTCATATTTGGATTTTTAAATGCAACAAGCCTTGAAATCAAAGCCCTGAGAGTGGGGAAAAGCCCAAATCACCTCAAGTCATCAGAATCTTCAAATTAATTTCCAAAAGTCACTTCAGCCAAAGCCATGTTTTAACAAAAATTATCCCATTTGGTATAAGATCACATTTAAAATTAGCTTGTTGGCCCCTTTCATATTTTCACTTTCTTTTTTTAGACTAACCAGGAATAAGAACAAGAGGGCAGCATTATACCACATAAGTTATTATATCTTTCTTATTACTGGAGCTCTCTTATTCTTGGAGATGAACTCCCTAGTGAGACCACCTCCTGGGGAGCCTTACAACTTATTTAAATTAAGAAGCACCATTTGGTCTCACAGAACAGCTTGGGATTAGCCTAGCAGAGCAAACCCCCAGCCCACTAGATACAAGAGTAGAAGAGCTGTTTAACTTACCCCACTGCCTTGCTTGATCCAGAAACTCAGCCACCAGTTGCTAAAAGCTGTGCTGCCCACATTCAGCACAAACAGTGCCATGATAATGAGGAATGCAAAGGGGCCTCCAGCTGCCTGAATGTAGACACCATAAACAGACCAGGGAACAGAGCCTTTGCCTTTCTCTTCCAACTGGACCAACTGGCCTGTGAAACAACAGAGGATGAAGAGGGAATGAGGAAAGCTCTTTCATAAAACTTCTATAAACTTGTGAACACACACAAAATCAGTCTCTCAAACTGTGCAGAGTACTTTCAGAAATACACACTTCATGCTTAGAACTCAGTAGTTCAAACAGTTTTTCAAGAGGTCACATTTCTTCTGTAGAATCTTTCCATGGTATAGCTGAAAAAGCCTCATCAGCACAGACTTAAATGTTAGGCTGGGATTGGCCTCACTGCTGCTTTTTAAACTCTGAAGTTCTAAGCTAACACTAAACAGAGAACAACAGAGGTGAGACCTTCCTTTCATCCATAAATGCCATGTCCTGCCCAGGACTGAGTGCCAAGCTGCACACATGGCCCTCTTAGGACAGGAGGGAGAGGTGGTGTGGGAGATAAGGCAGTACCAGCTCCTTTGTGCTGATGGCATCTGACCAACAGGAGCCTGATTGAACTTCAAAACATTGTACAGGTGCCCATATTTAATGAATTAATGAATGTTCTTTGCCCACTGCCTGCATCCTGTCAACCACACTTATTGATTAGGATTGAGACAGCTTCCAAAACCTGAGAGGTACATTAACAATGTACTTTGAAGCACTTGTTTTGAACTTATTGGAGTACAAAATAATTACATCCAGAAATTTGATTACATAGTTACCCTCCTCTTCCTTCTTTACAACTTTCTCCTTCTTCACAGACCCTGTTTTGGTACTTTTATCCTGGGGCCTTTTCAGTGAATTGTTTGAGTTCTTCTTTATATTAATCTGCAGGAAAACAGTGACACTAAACACATCGGAGTAGTTGGCTTTGACATTTTCAAATCTGAACAGAAACTTTTATTCATCTGCCCCCTAAGGACAAAGGCTTTCAATAGCTCAGCATTCACTTCAAGGAGAATATTAACTTCACAGTTATTACAGATGATTGCCAATTCTGGTAGATTAAATTCTGCTCCTCTATTAATCTGAGCTACTACCAACCTGTACAGGTAGAGTGCAAGGTTAATTTCCAGAATCAGTGAAATGATGAGAGTACATGGTAGAGGAATCATATCCATCCCTACTACTGCAAGAAAGATATAATCTCCCTATCCCTTGCAAAAATAACTCACAATTTTTTAAAGAGGCTTTTTTCCCCCCACGAACTCTAGCACTTGGCTCTCATGAAATGTCTCTTTCTTAAGAAAAGTCAGGTTACCCTGATCTTCCAGAAATCCAGTATCTAAACACTAAAGTGCACACAAGCACTGTCCTAAATCCAGCCATCTTCCCACGACTGGGAGTCAGCCTACATGGACTGAAACCCCTTACACACCATCCTTCCCACACTTTACATGAGATCAAACCACAGAGAACCCAACTGATCATCCATTTACTCTTATCCCATAGGGAATGAATTTAATGGCCCTTCCATGAGCTAATGTTTACAGCAACATTGAAGTCCAGCCAAGCATGAAGACTGGAGAATCTCTTATTCACTATCATTATATTAGCCTTAAAATAGCAGAACTATAATCTTCATGCCTCAAAGGATATGCAGAGCAATGCATTATATCCTTTTGCCTCTTTCACAAACATCTCCCAAGAGAATGTGTCACCAAGCTCCTTCTATATCTGTGATTTTTATAATGCTTCCTTCTCAGAAATGTTTTTGTTTTAAATGTCTTGTGAGTAAGGAGCCTCTCATCTCTTAAAAAATAAACTGCTGACGTACTTTTAATCTTTTCTAAGTGAAAATGCACACAAAATTTAGACAAGTAAGTTATCATAAAACAAAATGCAAAGATCCTCAGTCCAGAGATTAACTTCAGGAAACAAAGAACAGAAGGGTGGGAAAAATGAAATTGCTGAAAATTTAGATGTTGTTGTGCTGAATGGTTCTTGTTATTTTCTAGATTTACAACTTTGGCACCAACTGACATTCTAAGTTACATATTCAAGTTTGCATTTACAGACTTTTTTCATACCAGAATCAGTGTCAAGGCAAAACATTTTCTCAAACTCCCCCAAAACACAGCATTTTTAGTTATGCTTCCAAACTACTGTCACATTTTACTTTTGACAAGTTGTGTCACACCTGCTGTGCCTCAGTCACACTTCACGGAAAAAGTAGTAACAAGGCAGTAAGAATTTTTTCAAAGGTTGTTGAAGAACTGCTAATTCAGAGGTAAATTAAGGAGTGGAGTGTACAGTAAGAGAGACAAACTTCCTGCTCTGAGGGTCACCAGGGGAGACACTACAATATTTTCATGAGCTCATTGACAGAGTCCTCTCTAGCACACATTCCCTGAAAACAAACTGACAGAAGTGCTAATGAAGCACAGATTATTCTATAGGAAATTTGCTGGTCAGATCAACACATGAAAATGTGTGAAGCCATTTCCCAGGTTTCCAACAACATCACTTGGCTCACCTCAGAACAGTAAAGACTCAGAACACTTCAAAATAAACAAGTACCTCAATATGTGGCGTTTCTCCCAGCTGCAGGCTATTAAAAATGGTTGCATAATCCCCATTTAAATTCATCAGCTCCTCATGACTGCCTCGCTCAGTAATGCAGCCTTCTTTCATGAAGATCACTTCATCACAGTCAACAAGATACTGGAGAAAGTGGCAGTAAGAACAAGTCTCAGTCACGCTGTTCAGTAACCAAACACTCCCACACAACCCCTCTCAGCAGCTTGTAGACACTGGCACAGCACAGCTATTCCCACATAACAGACAGCTCATTTTCAGAGGTCCTCCTCTGACTAGACCACCATGATTACTCACACTACACAAATAAAAAGTTTTTGTGTCCTATCAAAACCAATCTCTTCTGGAAGACATGACTCAAGATACTTAAACATCACAAATACTGATAGACTAAGCACTAATATTTCTTTGCACAGAAGACAGCAAAAAAAATCTCAGGTACTTCAATTCTGATTTACTGACACCAAATAACTGTTTTCTGCTGTGATGAAATCACTTTATAGAAAGTTAGCAACAATACTTTTGAACAGGGTATTTATTTCTCTGGTAGATTTTCTTTAGCCAAGTGTTACCAGTCCCAATCAGACACCAAGCAGCACGGGTATCAAATTTGCAAATCTAGTTTATAAATGTAAACCACACATTCTATAGACAGACAGGGTTATCCTGTCACAGATAAGTTTCCAGTATGAAGGCAACTGATTAACAAACCATTTCCAGACAGTTCAAGGAAGAAAGTATGAGAGATTCAGTACCTGAAGCTGATGTGTGATGAAAAGGACAGTCTTTGACTTCAGGTGCTTCCTTATTGCACTGTTAAAAATGTGATTTCCAACATGAGCATCTAAGGCACTAAGGGGGTCATCGAGGATGTAAATGTCCCTGTCACTGTACAGGGCTCGAGCCAGACTGATTCTCTGACGCTGTCCCCCACTCAGGTTAGCCCCTCGTTCACCAATCTGCACAGAGACACACCTCCATTATCTTGTTTCCTCAGCACCATGCAACATAGATGATCAGAATAAAGCAGACCATAATATTCATTTTTATATGTTTATATAAACACATATAACATTTTATATTAATACATATAGGTATTAAAGTTTAGGTGTCCACTTTGTGACGTGTTATACATTCAAACAAGGTTAATATGCTTGAAATGTGGCAGTACTTCCTTTGCTTATTTTATCATTTATGATTTAACATAGCCATTGTTTTTCTTAGCTATTTTAAATCAAATTCAATTATCTCCTGTTAAGGCAGCTAAATTTATAACACAAAAAGATTCCCAAACAGCCAACATCTGAGGAAAAAACAGGATACAACTCTGAACAGTCCAGAGTCCCCTAAGCTCAGCTCAGGGGACTGCATTCAACAGCTCAGCTCATATGCACCCCAGACTGATGTACCCTCACTCCAGTTTACCCTGACAAACCAAAACTCTTTTCTCCATCTCTTAATTAGTTTAGTATAAGCAAAACACACCTCTGTCAGGTCCCCATTTGGAAGGATGGCCAGGTCAGGCCTTAGACAGCAACCATTTAGTACAGTATTGTACCTGAAGAACAAGCAGATAAATAGTTAAGAAAACTGTTTTTCCCCACAATTATTTAGCTAGTACAGCATTATATCATTTTCTACACTAACAGCAGGTATTCCAGCAGCCTAAAACAAATCATCTGCCTTGGATTCCCAGAAAAAAACTGAGGATAATAAAGAATCACCTACTTCAGAAGCTTTGTGAGGATAGAGACAATTTGTTTTCAGGGATAGTTGGCTAAGGGCCACAGGAAAGTCCCCCACTGGAGGGGAGCCATGGAAAATGTCAGTACATTGCACACAGCAGTTGTGGTTGAAGAAGGCAAGGCCAGGACAGCAAGAGCAAATATCACTTTAGTGCTGCTCACAGCAGCTGCTGGTTTTAAATAGAGTCCAGGATGAGGCCTCACTGCGAGGAGCAGTGACAGGCACAGACAGCCACATGCAAGAGAGGCAGGATCCTAAACGGGAGTTAGAGGAGACTCAGACTCCAGAAGGGCACAGAGGCTTTATCTGCAGGGTACTCTGCATTAAACTACTCCCACTCTTAGGCCAAGAATTACTAAGCTTTCATGAAAACCAGCAAGCAGTCTGGCAGACCTTTCCTCATCGTAGTCCTTGCCAAACAGGATGTTGTCCCGGAGGGTGGCGTTGAGAATCCAGGCCTGCTGTGCCACGTACGCGAACGTGCCGCTCACGGCGACGCTGCCCTCCAACAGCGTCATCTGCAACCACAGAGCAGCTGTGAGACCACCCGTGGGGTACACAGCCCTACAGGGTACAAACCGGTGAAACAGGAGATGGGAAAGAAGAGCAGGAGTACTCAAAACAGCATTTCTCACCTGCCCTAAAATTGCTGAGATAAGTGAGGTTTTTCCGCTCCCCACACTGCCGCAAATTCCAACAAGTTTTCCCTACACAGAAAGGAAAACAAATTATGGTACTCATTTCTTACATTCTTCACCCTTTCAGAATTCAGACTACCTTTAGTACCTCTGAGAGGACAGTTGGATACAAAGGACAGCTCTAAAGTGACATAACAGACCAAAAAAAAAAAAGCAAGACAGCATTTTAATGCTCAAATTGTATAGAGTGAACACAATCCCACAGTGAAATAAAACTGAAATCAACTCTACAGGTAAAAACAAATGTGTTTGAAGATCAGATTCTTTCCTACTAGGGACACAGGCCCAGAGGATCAATAAACCAGAAGCATCAAGGCTTTCCTGAATAGAATTCACGAAGATGCTTTTGAGAGTGATAAGGAAAGATATAAAGAGGAAAAACCTGAAAGAAAAGAGAATTTAGCACGTACAGATCCCGTAAGACTCCTTGCCAATTGGATCCAATTTGCTAAAGAACACGTACCAAGAAAATGCTATAATTCAGCCACTTTGAAGAATTTCTCTGCAATAGAATGGGTGGGTTAATACCCACATTAAACAACTAACTTATTAAAACTATTTTTATTCCTTTTGTAAAAAATGTAAAGTGAACAAAAAAGGTATATTGACACTGGTGGGACACATTACTGGCCTCCTCTTGATAGCACACTTCTAAGACAAAACTAGTCTTTACATTTTCAAGTAACTATACTCCTTTTAGAGGCAATTTTTAAAATATACACCTTCTCCCCCAGAGTTTAAAATGTGTGTATTTTTACTGTTTAAAATAGTTTAAACTTTCCCTCTATTTATATAACTACGTAAAACAATTCAATCATGAATATCTTTATAAATATACGGATCCCATTATTACGGCATCCAACTGCCAGACTGCAAAGCTTTTGTATTTGTAGATAATGTCACATATTGAGTTCAATGCTTTCTCTTTCACATCTTACATGCTTTTACCTGTCTTGGAGCAACAGCTCCAATTGCTTCTACAATTCTCTTACAGCTTACTTCTGTAAGCTATTACTGTACAAAAACTCTCAAGGAAGAAAATTCCACATTCTTCAATGAAAAGCATTGTTATGCTCCATTGGAACACTTAATCACCTAAAATGTTCACCCAGAATACCCTGAAACTCTGCAAAATTATCAAACCACTGCAGGGACATGCTGTTCACCAGCACCCAACTGGTACCTGGTGCCCTGCAGGTTCTCTGAGCTCAGTGGCTCACACCCTGTCCCAGGAGCTGCAAAGCCCTCAGCTGGATGTGGAAGCTATACAGCCTACCCTTGTTTCACAGGCTGTTTGCAAAGATTTAGCTGCTAAAATGGCACAGCTGTTTACAGCAAGATCAGACACTGCATCCTGGATACTGCAGTTGCCATGGATATTACAGGAGTGCACAAAAGCAATATGCTCCATTTCATACAAAATGAAACTGCACACAGCACTCTGTTCCAGAGGGCAGCTAAAATGAGGCCTTTTAAAAGCTCAGATTTCCTTCTTGCATTTCTTCTTACCTTTTCTATCTCCAAGTCAATGTTGTAGAGAGTCCTCTGAAGCCGAAGGTTAACCAGGTGGATGATTTTGTGCTCCTCTTCAGGGCTGTGATGGTCATCACTGTCCACTAGAAGATGGCCCTTCTGCTCTGCCAGCACAGCTTGCTGTCCCTCATTCTGTAGCTTCATTTTCTCTTTCTTGCTCTTGGTGACTTTCTTGTCTTTTTTCACTTTGGGGGTCAACTTTGGTGAGCTCTGGACGCTGGCGTGGGAGAAGTCCCAAGCCAAGGTGGCATTTTTCACCTCTATCGCGGTGTGAGGATTGGCTGGTTTTTTCTTTATCATATGAACCTCTTCCATTAGAAATAAACTCTGATAGGAGTTGTGAGAGAGGTGTAAAGATGAGACACCTGATCAAGACTGGGAGACAAGCCTACGGCACACTCACGCAGCAAAACACATCAGGCTATATAGTAGGAGGAAGCTGAAGAGCAAAAGGTAGCTCATTAGTGTAAACTAACTCCAGGTCTGCTAAGTGGCTGGGGCATTCCTGGATGTGGTGGAAGCACTTGGATACACTCGACTTTCACAGAACTGCAGCACTCTGGATGTGGTGTGAGAGGGGCTTCTTCCTTTGACACTGCTTGCAACTGCAGCTCTGTATGTTCCAGATCAAAAACACATGAGCAGAACACACATGTTGGAAAGGAGAGGTCACTTGAGACAAAGTGACTGACTTGTCCTGCACACCAACTCATTATGGAAGGAGACAGAATGGCTTTGAACTTGAGCCTTTACCCATCAACTTTTCTGCTAGGAAAAAATCATCTTGCACAAGTGCAGCTGACCCATCTCAGGCTGCTTGGCAATACTTACAGCTTACTTCTGTAAGCTATTAAGTCAACTGAAGAAAAATATCCACCACATCCATCGGTATTTACAATCAACAGATTAGGAAGACATTTTTCACACAACTTAATTACAAGATAAAATGTTTGCCACTTACACAATTTGTTTTGAACCAAGTAGTCTTTTGTGACTAAAAATTCTCAATTCCCAGCCTTATTTATTCTTGCAATTGCTATGTCTGAACCACACATTCATAAGAAAGCTCATACTCATTTACAGAGCCAAAAAGTCAATTAAATTGTTACTGTTATGTCAGAGTATCCCCACCTTATGTTACACTTCCTATACAATTTACAGCCAAACTGGGAGATAATTCAATTTCCTTTTCCTTCTCTTCTCTCCCAGAAAAACCCCTTTAGTGCACTTGGATTTAAGAAAGGCTGATTTCAGGCTGACTCAAAAGATGAAGCTAAATTGCTCAAAAACTCAAAACTACTCTACAGATCTTGTTTTCCTCACATAGAGATTTGTTTTGTGAATGCATTACACAGAATCCATGTATCTGTCAATGCTTGTGAAAGTTTCTATTTGGAAGGAGCTGTTTTCCATTCTGGAAATTTCCACAATGTGCAATACACTGTTATCTTCAAGAAACATGACAAAGTGAAGGTCTCCCCTCTGAGTTCATAAAGCACAGTGTACTCATTTTCCAATCCCCATGATGAGAGATAAGATTGTTCATTATCAGGGTTTTACATTTTCTGCCATAGACCTGTTTTGCCAGATCACAACTCCATTCTACTGATATAGGGGAATTTCAGTCACTTAATCTGGTCTGGAAATATAAAACCTCAGGGTTCTATGACCACAGATAAAACTCCACTGGTTTTTGTCAACCTGCTTACCTAACACCTGATATTTTAAAAAAGTTTTATTAGCAAAGCATAAAATCTCATTGTACACATTGTTTTAAGAACATCTATATGAAAAGAATGCAGAGTTAAAAATTATAAGACAGTGAGCCACTGAGTCCTTCACTCTTATCTCTTCCTGTGGCCAGCTTCAAAATCATAAAATCATTGTATCAGACTATTTTGCTTCTCACACTGGTACTATTTTCTACTTAAACTGCTAATATTCCTTCACTACTTTTGTAACTCTTGCAGAATCAAATAATCTGGAATGCTAAGTGTAAAGAAAAATTACTTCTCTGCCATTAAAATCATATGATCTTCCAAGTGTTCCCTTTGCATCTACTGAACACATACAACACTCCACACTTACAGTGAAAACTGTGAGGCCAAGTAACTGCTTACCTTAAATCTGTCAACAGAAACAGATGCCTCAGACAGAGACTTCACTGAGAATGGAGTTACTTTGAGAGCAAAAGTCATTGAGTTAAAGACAGTGACCACTGTGAATGCCTAAAAACGAGACAAGAAAAATAATCACATTTGAAAGCAATATTCTAACAGCTCCAGCCTTCTAAAAGCTGAAATGGCACAGCAGCAAGTCCAAACGGTAGAAAAGGCCCAGTCCAAGAACAACCATTTAAATATTCAACATATTCACAAACAGCAGAAAACAGCAAATCTCCCCAACTTCTTCTTTAGTGTTTTCAACAGACCAAGACAGACCTGGTCTGTTTGCAGGTCTCACAAATGCAGCAGCCAGCAAATTCTGCACTAACCTACTAGCAAAAGCACAAATTCAAGTCCTATTTTTAGACATTTGTGCTGCTTGGATCAAAGCACACTGCAAAACAAAAACATCCAGTAATCGCCAACGCCCCATCCCAACAGGAAGACTCATTTACACTCAGCCCAAAACCTGTTCTAAGGAAGGGCAGGACAAAAGAGCACCGAGAGCCTTTTGTGCAGAATGTAAGACTACAGGTGCTGCTGTCACAGCCATCAGATATTCACTCTGAGTGAGGATACAGCCTGGCCACACAGGCACAGCCACACAAGAAAGGGCTCAGCAGAAAAGCTACAGAAGCAAAAGCATAAAGAATATTTTCAAGAGTTTACCTGAGCTGCTGTAAGGTCATAGCCAAGGATCATATGGACAGAAAAGGTCACCACACTGGCAATGACGACGACGATGGGAGCCACTCCCACAGTGATGCTCTGGAAGTAACCTGCACGCTCCAGGATTTTGCGTTCCTCCTCACGAATTTCTACAAATATCAACAGGGGCACCACGTTTGAACTGTGATTCAGGAGGTACATACACACAGACAGCACCATAGCACTATAAACACTGAGTAAGAGGCCTAACTCTACACTTTAGTGTTCATCACATTATAAACCTTCTCATAAAGAAAGCAACTGTAGAAGAGGAAACTGTCTGTAATCTCCACACAAATATAGGGATTTTTAAATCTTTCAAAAATAGAGCAGCCAGCACATTTTTTAAATTATAAAAGAAGAATTAAATTGAAAAAATTAAGATTAGTGTCATGCCACAAACGTCATTACACTAGAAGGTGAAATTTTAGAAGCAGGTCTGTTTGTCCAGCCCATTGTGCATAACTCAGAGGGGGCTGAAGGATGACAGTGTTCTTACACTGCTCCTACAGCACAAAGTCAGGATGCACAGCAATGGGGCATCTGCAGCAAAGGAGAAATTCACAGACTGTGGGAACTCACTTTGAACGTTCTGAGAAAATGGTTTGACCCAGGCATACATTTTAATGAATTTAATGTAATTAAGAACTTCATTCATCTTTTGCACACGTTCATCTGTTGTTGCTACACATTTTCTTCTGAAATAAGCTGTGAGGCGTGACACAAACATCTGAAACAAAAGACAACACCATGAAACATTAATGGCAACTCAGAAGAAGCAAGTACATTCAATACCTAATTACCAGAGAAAATTAATTTTTAATCTGAAAAGGAGATTCAGGGATAGAGCAGTAGTTGTCTGTCCCTAACATAAAACTCAGGCTGGAAACATCATTAATTTCCTCCTGCCTCATCTGTACCAAGCACCAGACTCGTGAGAGCAAATTAAACAAAAATTTGAGAGAATAAAGGAGTGCATTTCTACCAATATTAGTTAAAGTTTCTGAAGCACAAAGTTAACCTAAGGACACATGAAGTTGACACCCATTTTAGCCAGCCTTTTAACCTGATCCTGTAAAGCAAATCAGGACTTTGCCCAGCCAGATCAATTTCTAGTCTATGCCAGTGTTCTGAAGGTAGTAAAACAGTTTTTTAACATTTTTACTAAACTAATCTAAAAACAAAGTTGTTTGACGTGTTTTAAAGTATCTGCTACTCCTACATTCATCCCATTCCTGGTCTGAAATTCAAACCCAACACACTGCTTTAGGAAGTTTTAGGTCCTTGCTTTTCTTCATACACTTGCAAACTCCAGCTTTGAAGTCCCCCATCAATAAAGGAAGACTGCTGAAAAGAACTGGAAAACATGTTCAAACTCCATTCCTCATTCCCCTCTAAAATGCAATTCCCACTACATAATTCATACTTGTGGCCAGATAAATTGGACCGCAGTGAAGCTCACAGTATTCAGCCTCCATGGTTTATAAAACATGCATTATGAATACAGTGACAAATCTTTAGCAGTCTTGTAGGCAAGAAGATTTTGGCTTGAACTTGCCTATTTCACAGCTCAGCAGAAGCAGGAGTGACTCATCAAGAACAAGCTGTGCCAGATGTGGTCTTTTTCAACATCTTGTGCTGAGTCAAGAAATCAAGACCACTGCTTATGTAACACTGAGGTCCCATACACAAGCTGGAGGCCTCATGTCTTTCCAGCTTCAACCATGAGCACCTGAACATTCCACAGTTTCATTTAGCTATGAATATTAGTCTCAACCAAGTCTATCAGCTTTCCTATCCCCATTTTCTAATTTTATCATTTTGACCCTCCTGTTTCCAAATTTGTGCTTCATATACTATCTTAAAAACACCTTGAATAATGTGCAATGCCATAAACTGGCTAAATCTAGCACACTTCAACATCTTTTATTCAGAACTATATATTTGTCTGACCCAAGAAAAATGAAAGTCTTAACCCTTTCGACTCACCATTGCTGGGTAGAAGAGGATGAAGACAGCAGATCCCAAAAAGCCTGTTGGACCCAGGATAATGACATTATAAACCATTCCCAAGATGGCCACAATAGGGCCCCCAGCCAACAAACTGCCAACTGCTGCAGCTTCAAACATCCTCTGACCATCATTGGAACAAACATTTATGAGCTGAAAAACAGACAGAACAGATTATTTAGATTTAAGGCACAGCTCATTTCCAAGGCATATATCACACATCCCTTTTCACGCTGCCATTGCCAAAACAAGGCTGCAGCTTACCTCTCCAAGAGACTTCTCCTTGATGTTCTTCAGCTTAAGGATTTTCTTGAAAGCCATTGTCAGGACAGCCCCACGCAGTCTGACCCCCGTGCGATAATTCAAGGCCCAGGTTAGCGCCAGGGACCACGAGCGCACCACCTCCGTCATAAAGATGCCAAAAACTAAAAACAAGCTGTACTGCAGGTTGGACTCACTCTGCTGGGTATACTCCAAGAGGTGTTTCACAACGAATGCCTACAGGGAGAAATGCAAGCTTGCATGAACACCCCATCATCCCAGAAGACCACACAACTTTATGTTAAGTTAGAAATAAGTAGGCTACTTTGCTTTTAAAAGAGCCGTTTGAAATAGAAAGCATCTTCTTTCCAGAAGTAAAAGGTGTCAATACAAGAGGTACTGTAACACAAGCCCTGCTGAGAGCCAAGCACTGAGTCAAATTTAGTAAGTAAAGAGAGTTTAATTTGGGACCATATTCCTTGCAGCACGCTGCTAATCCTCCGTGTCTTCTAACTTAACATAAATGTGTCAGTTAGCTGAAAGCAATGCATTATCATATAGAAGAGTTTTAAAATATGGTCACTACTTATACATCTGCACACATTAAGAAACATTCCTTTACGTGACATTAAGACCTTTTTTATTTTATCTTTGGTTTGCTTCAAACGTGCTTATTTGATAAAAAGGAACAATGTACCTACAGTTGTAGAGGGGAAGAGTGAGAAGGACATTTGCAAAACATTCCTGGAAATAAACATCAGCAGTTTAATAGTAAAGAAAAACACAAGCAGAAAGCACAAGGTACGCAATACCACAAATCATTGGGGACAGGGGAGTAAAAAAAAAAAAAGACAAAACAATTTAACCATTCAATCCCTCCCCATACCCTCTTCCCCCAAGAACATAAACACTTTACCTCAGGAATCATATTTCAAACATCACCTGCAGAAAGAGGACAGCCCCCAGAACCACCAATTCCCAACTCCAGCTCTTTGTGGTCCAATGGCACAATTTAACATCATACAATTCACAACCACCAGCATTAAATATTATTAACTGCGAAACAATAGGCTTTTATTTGAAATGAAGTTTCATCTTAAATGGCAACGTCTCAAAAACACTATACAACACGTAGGTCATTTTATAAATATACAATCTGCACATACAGGATAATTATAAAGGACTAATATCTAACAGTCAGTCTTAGCTTCTAACAAATTGAATTTGAATCTACACACAAAATTATAAAGATACAAAAACAGAATGGTATTTGTTCACGAAGTCCGAAAGAAGTCAAACTTGAAGGTACCAACAGAGGAGGCTTCTGAGGCTGAACAAATTCTGAAATCAGGTTGCAAAAGTATCTTACAGTAAGGCTTCAGAGATAGTAAAAGACTTCCTAGAGAGCCTTTCAACAAACGATGTTTTAAGATACTGGTGCTTTTGGTATACTATTACAGAGTAGAGAATTACCTTTGCCCACAAGAAAAACCAACAAAAAATCTGAGACCAAAGAAAATATTTGAGAAGCCTTTCACATCATAGTCCGTTGAAGTCCTCTTGGCTAAATCATGTTTTGGAAGTAGAAGTTCTGAATAGTTTGAAGAAAGAGGAAAAAAACAAAACCCCACTAACTCCAGCAAAGATTTTGATAACTACAGCCCAGCACCAAATTAAAAAAAAAAAAATTGAGATCAAATTCATCTGTTCAGAGGAAAATAATTCTGCACATCAGAACCAAGGAAACATGCTGTAAGTAATTTTGCTCTTTTTCACAGGTGTGAATTAAAGCCAGATGTCCATCGGGTTCTAGAATGGCCACTGAGAAAATTCACACACCGATCACTGCACAAATGTGAGGAGCTCACATTCACAGATCTATTGCACTCCAACTTTCTCCTGATTGGATTTAATTTTACATCGACTGTTTGGATCACAACTGCATACAGTTGGTTTGCAGTTACTGTGGAGATTACTGACTTCTTTTTCCAGTATTCAATCCAACATATGCAACTGAGTCACTGAGCAATTGGGGTGAAAATCCCCCTTTTTCCTCATGAGCTGTAACTCAGCATGGTCGCAGACTGCAAGCATTTTCTCACACACCACAGCATTGCTGAAAGTCTCCAAGTGAGGATGTATAAAGATAGCAGATGTTTCCTGGGGTCTCATTCCTCCCAAAACTTTAGTGCAATTTTGCAGCACTATTTTATAGATTCAGCATCTCCCATGATGAAATAGAGAGCAGCTTACATTATCCCCCAATTTATTTTTGTTCCGGAAGAAAGAAAAGAGGAAACAGCAGATTAAAAGAATTTTGAAAAGGGAGGGGGAAAAAAAAAAAGTTACAGAAAATTAACATTTACATCTGAACAAGTACTATTCAAATTCATATTAGTTTAATGAAAAGAATCCAGCATAAAGTTACTTACAAAACAAAACATTACAGTATATGAACTAAGCTAAGGGGGGAAAAGAGATCCTGTGGCTATTACCGTAGTGGTTGGTACAAGCTGCTCGGCTGTCTTAAGCATTCCCACGGAATAAACATTACCTTACCTTTGCTCTTGGCGGTGGCTCTGCCCAGCAGGAATGCCTCATCCTGACGCAGAAAACAGCCATCCTGAAAATGCTGAAGAACAGCTTCTGTCACTGGTCCCACTGCAGCGCCGGCGTCCCTGCTGCAGCCAGCGCCGGGCAGGCTGCAGCTGGAGCCAACTGGGAAACTGGAAAACTTACCTCCCATAGCTTACCACTCCCCCCTCCAGTAACTGAACAAACTGGCAAGCTGTGCTCCACTAAAATAGCAAGTTTCCCCATCTCCCAAAAGGGAAGAATAGCTCTGAACAGTAGCAAACAGGTACATTGTTCAGACCTGGAGTTAAACTGATTATCTTTAGTAATCAAGAAACTTCTTTGCTCCTCCACCAGAACTTGGAAGTTTTGGTAGCTGATCAAATAGCAGCAAGTATTTATTGGAGATAAATAGTATATCACCTATACTAGTACATTCTGATGGTTATTACAAGGCTGACACATGCAGCTGACTCACCAGGTTATAGGTTTAGATTCTGTGCCAGATGCAAAATTTATCAAAATAAAAAGAAAAAAAAGAAGATCCTTGAAGGATCTGATACCAAAAGAAAAAAAAAAAACCCAAACCAGTGCAAAAGAGTCCACACAGGAAGACTTGAACAACTCCTTTCCAGTTATAACCATCACAATGCTCATTAGCAAAGCCACAGCCGTTTGCTGGCATTTCAAGGTCATAGTCATTCAATTAAAATTTTTGAAGTTTAATATAGTGTTTAACTCCACTTTTATAATTTTCCTCCAACACATGAGGTCAAGTCAAGTGCTTTTCCCTTTTCACCTTCAGGTGACTGAAAGGGTGTAACAATACAAGAAAGCACTGATATTTCTGAGGAGACAGCATAGGCATACCCCTGAGGCATGCCATTCTTAAAAACAGGGAGGAGGGATGGTAAAGACTTATTTTCATGCCAAATAGGGGAACCAAAGGTGAATTGGGCCTTATTCAGAAAAATGAATAAGGTTCTCTGTAAATGGGCAACTGTCTGTAGATAATTTTAAGTTACCCATATTGAGCATCAATTGCAGCAGTAGCCCCCAACAATCAAGCTGGTTTGTTTTTTCCTTTCCGCTCTCACTCTCTCATTCAGCAGTTTGGCTGAGATAAATTGAGACCATTACAATATAAAAATTAGGGGTAACCCTGCTGCAAGTTCTTTGCTAAAGATAAAAGCAGCTCCTCAAGCCCTGTAGTGAAACAATGACAGAAGCTCTTCTTGGGAAAAGCTAGTGCTGTTAAAAACCTTAATCATGATTTATCGTTAATTACAAAAGTATGTTCCTATAGTTTATAATAAAGAAACTATAAAATATTACAAAGAAAACACCACAGAAACATTCATTGTTATTCATATTACATGAAACAAAGCAAACTTTAAGAAGACTTAAAAAACAGAACATCATTTTGATAAGACATTTAAAAGCAGGAAAACAGTTTAAAAAGACATTTCACCTAACAGTGCACCCAGTGTACTTACCCAAGAAATGAACCTCCAGCTTACCAGCACACTGAAACGTGTACTACTAGCAGTAATACTGCTCCTACTCCTCAAGGGAAATGTGTAGAGAATAAATTTAGTCAAAATTTCAACTTTAAATCTGCACAGGATGTGCAACAAACAGGTGACAAAAAAATGGTGTGAATGTCAAGTCCCATGTTGTTATCTTCAATACGACCCTTAGCAACAAACAGCAGCCGTTCCTAGAGGCAACAACGTTTCCTAAAACTTCTACCTGAACCCTGTCTGGCCATGCTCTGTAGGATCAGTAAGGACTATGCCCACAGACTTCTTGAGACCTGCTCACATTAGTTTTTAAGCAGTGCTCTCATAGAATTGTTTCGGTCCGCTTCTTGAAGACTTGTTATTAAATGCCAATAATTTAATATTAGCGTTTTATCAGACTGAATTTTATTCCAAGATAAAATTATAGAATTTCAAAGAGAAAAACAATTAGAAGAGCTGCATGTAAGAATCTTATGAAGAAAGCAAGTTATGCAGTTAAGCTTATGCAGTTGGGGAAAAACTTTAAACTATATTCAAAACCAAAGAGAAAAAACCTAGAAGTCCATTTCCTCCAGGATCCTAAACTCCCCCTCCCTTCTCCAAGAACTTGCCTGGGTATTCAGCAACTGATCCATCAGCTGTAGGAATCCTATCCTGGATTATTGAATCAATCTTGAATTTTACCCCAAAATTTCTAGCTAGTCAAAACATTGAAGTGATTCTGCAATGAAACCTTAAGATTTTACAGTTGGCCATGAAATGGAGCCCTCTGGGGTTGTTAAAAAAAAGGATGGATATTACTTACTGGTCCACTGAAACCCGCGAGCTGCGTGATCATCAGAGACACAATGGAAAGGATGAGCCTGGTGCGACAGAAAATCCACACAACCCTCCGGAGAGAAGCATCATCAGGCCCACTTTCTTTCAGTTCTTCCTGCCACAATCTTTCCAGCCTAATAAAAACACAAGTTCTATGACACTTATTCATGTCATATTTTTCACCATGAGAGAAGGCACAGTGTCGTAGCTACTTCTTTGTTATAACTCTAAGCACTTCCTAGCTCAGAACAATAAAAAGTAACATTAAAAGAAATACATTCTGTGAGGTAAAGAGAAATATCTATGTAGTGTTACTTCCATAGGAAGTGCCTGAAGTCTCTTTAGCAATTTTAATATACTGACAGCCTTTCTATGCTGAACTGACTGAAGAGCTGTGGAGTCAAAACCTGAAGAAATTCTCATTAACCATAGAAGGTTAGCCTGATCAGAAGATCTGATCCACATTCAAATCACCTTGCTACTGACAGCATTATTTCTCATTTTAGCACAACATTTTTTTCAATGTAGCCTTGAGAAAAAATTGTATTAATAAAAAAAACAGATTAAAGACATGCAAAATCATAAGAATTGCAAGACACTCCTAAAGATATAATCCTCTCATTTCACTGAAATCAGCAAGGCTACAGAAACTGTGCTGCATGAGAAAGTTGTCTCTGAAAGATGAAAGTGAATTCCACCATTCTGAGAAAGGCAGAACAAAATGTCAGTGCTGCTCTTCTAGGGCAACACTATACCATTGCCTGTGCACTAACATGTAATAAACAGAAAGAAGAAAATAATAACAAACTAGATGTCTTTACCTTCTGCAATTGACATCTGAAGACTCATGCCTTGATAAAGACCATACATCATCCATAAACAATTCCCCTTTCTTGTATGCTCTGTGGGCCAAAGGAGTGAGCCAGGAGAAGGTCATGGAGGAGAAAAGCCCAGCATTATCAACAGGGTGCTGGTGTCTAAAAGAATTAAAAAAAAAAAACACAAACAAATGAAAAAGGAAACAGGAAATGTAAATCTTCAAGAAAAACAAAGCCTCCTCTCATTGAAAGCACTCAGAGTACCAAATGGTCCATGCCAGCCACACTTGCTAAACAAATTCTGATGTTTCCAGTACCAGTCAGCAGACCTACATCTGCAATTCTGCTTTGTGACTGGTCTGAAAAGCAAATGCTGTATCAGTTCTGCGGTAGCCTAAAGACGTACTTGGAAGTGGTCCGTATGGGTTTCAGTGCATTCAGACCATGGTGGTATTTGCCCTTGTGATGCTCTTCGTCCAGCATTCTCAGCTGGGAATGCACAGAGGTGTCCAGTGGCAGGCCCTCTGCCCGAGCTGCTGCTTCCAAGGCATCCTGGCATTCAATCTGCTTTTACAAGAAAGACAACAGATTCAGACTTCAAAACTACATTTGAAGTCCATGACTCCCATCTCCAGTAATTTTGCACCTCTTTCTTCTGCAAATTATTGTGCAACAACCACAGTTATTTCAATGTCTTAGACCACAGGCTTCATCCTGGCAGCAAAGTCACGGAAGGCACAGGTTCAAGATCTGTATTAGACTGCTGCATTTCAAAACATAAATTAGTACCAGTATTGCATCTGTGCATTCAAAGGATAAACAGATAGACCAGGCTAATCCTAATCACAACATCAAGTACCTATGACATCAGTTCAGGAAAACAATGACTGGATTATGCAGTTAAATTCAGACATTTTCTTGATGAATTTACACCCCCTTAGTATAATTTAGATATTCTTATCCACAGAAAATATGTTGTATTTTCAGAATGCTACTAAAGTCCCTTCTTCAAAAACACGTTAGATTAGACTAAAAAAACAAATATGCACTAAGGGGAATTGTATCTCCTTTTATCATGTTTCCTGTTTTTCCTCTTCCCCTAATCTGAATGGAACAAAGATGACAATTTTCTCTGCTCCCCAGCACAGCTTCTCAATGGCTCAGCAGCTTTGGTAACAGCCACTTACTTAAGGGCAGACCTTATCTCAGGGAGGGTTTCCACTGCCTCAGTGAAAGGCAGACTTAAATTCTAATCCAAAAGGAGAAACAGCAATGATACAGGATAGTCAAAGTGTTGCAGAGTTCAAACAAATCTTTTGATGAGCAGCCAGATGTGGCAAAACTGCATGAGGAGATGAGGCTATTATCTGTACTGGCAGAGGGCCCTGGACTGGTTCTGCTAAATTAATGTGTCATTTATTGCAGGTCATTTTACCTGCTTGTATTCTAATTTATTGCAACTGAGCTACTTTGTAGGAAAAGAAAATCTGACTCCAAAAATCTTCCTGAAAGTCTGACAAAGATACTATGATTCTACCTTTTTAGTTGACTTATCAGCGCCAAGTTAGGTTTATTTCCTTGAAAAGAAACAACTGTAATGCATCATAGCCTCCAACAAACACCAAATGCAAGCACTTGGTCCCTGACTTTCAAGTCATGTAATTGTTTTTGGAAGTGTCACCATTTATCAAAGGCTTTGTCTGTGCTATGCTAACAGGTAATAGTATAGCACACTAAGACACTGCTTCCACCCATGTGAAGGATGAGAACAGGAAATTGATAATGTCATAAATCCGTCCCTTATTTACTTAACCAAACTACTTAAATAGTGCCTAAGCATGTTGTCAACAATCCATAGTTTTATCTCAAAAATGTATTTGCTAAGCTATCGCCTAAAGCTATGGTAACAAAAGATAGCCAAATAACACAAAAACAAAAGAACATTAAAACCTTATGACACATGGGGTGACTCAAAAATACACAGTACTTGAAATCTGAATTGAAAGACTTCTCACTCAATTTATATTAAATTACTGACTCACTAAGGCAACATTGCCCTACTAAATCTATGCAAATCAGCATTAATAAGGGACCTGCCATGAGCATCCCAAAGGAGTCAGTAGGGAGGAAGAGTTCTGCACCACCTCTTTTCTGGATACAGCAGAGGAATTCTTAACTGATTTGTTGAGTAACCCTTGCAAGAGGCCCCAGGCAGATATGCCCAAACATCTTGTTGCTGATAACACACTTGTTTTTAAGTGATGCCATAAGCTAGTTGCATAAACATTACTTTTCAGAGCACACAAAAAAGTGCCTATAAAAAATAAAAGTCTTCCAAAACAGAAAACATTGTTGATGAGCATAAAAATAGATTTTTACCACTTAGAAACAAGAATAGCTTTTTAATAAGTAAGCACAATTGCAAGGAGTTTAGGCAACTCAAAGATAGTATTCATAAACAACCACTGTGAAAAATAATTAAACTCTCCAGAGCTGTTCAAGAGAGTTCTCTCAGCAAATGTGGAAGAGCTGTACTGATAAAGACCAGGGCAGTGCCTCTGAAAGGCACTTATAATATCTTGCCATAGAGCCAAGTAACAAGCACAAACCCCTCATCAAGAGCATTGCTCATCTCCATCTTGGTGAGAGTGTCAAAATCCCACATGTAAAACTATCAAGAAACAAATGTATCACACCACTACAAAATAAAGATTTAAGAACAACTCTACAGTTCTGCATAGTTCTTTGAAGATCAGAAAATCTTCTAAGCAGAGTTTATAGTGAAGTGAGGCTCCTAAATTGTTCTACAATGCACTTCAGGAACAAAAGACTGAAGTAAAAGAACCAAAACAATCCCAACACTGTAAATTTAAGTTTCTGATTAGGTTTTCTGATTGCCTGTATGTGTGCAGTTTTCTTGGAAACCAATGCTTTAGTCATTAGTAATGTGCTTCAACAGACTCCAGCTCTGCTATTAGAATAAATTTCTAATAAACATAAAAAATAAAGTACACTTTTTCTAATTCATCAACTTATTAATATGCCAAAACAAGCTATGAAATGAGTGATACAACTTGGTATTGATAACCCCAAAAAAATGCTCACAGAAACAAAACGAGCCTAAATCAGATATTGCTAACTGGAAGAGCAAGATTCATTCAGATGTTTATTGAGAAACAGCAAATGACTACTCAGCACCAATAAAAGGTCAAAAAAACAATGAAGAATTGTTACAAAAGACACAAAGAATAGATAAAGCAGACATTAGCATACCATTTAAAAAACTCTAGGTTTTGCATCCTTTTTGAACACCATACTATGTCCCTTGTCACTTCAGTTCAAAAAGGGTATTATACTTAAACTTACTTTCCTTGAGCAATAATAAGAATGGGGCTTGGAATAGCATAAACCTAAGATTTCTGAGCTGGATAAAAAAAAAAAGGAATAAAAGTACAGGTACTTGAGATGTCCATAAAGCCTGAGGAAAGAGAACTAGAGAGTGACCACCAACTATTCTTACAAGGCACACTTAAATTTAGAATTCTCTATCATAGGATACTGTAAGGTTCAAATACATAAATGGACTAAACACTGGAGAATTAAACACACACAGGATAAGCATATAATGGCTTACTAAAAACATGGCAGAGGGCAAGAACACTCATTGATCCAGGACCTTATTAATAACTAGTGGATGCCAAATAAATTTTCTTCAGCCATAGGCATCTCCTGACAAAGCACAGCAGTTCTGCACCCCACATGCCACGAAGCTCTGACACACCTGAGCACAGGCTGATACAATTCAATAGATGACTATAAGAATTAACAGACTAAGAAAACAGACTTTTGATCCTGGGCCAAATCCCCTAGAGTGGGGCGAGCACCAAGGAAGCATCACTGCACATGATCTTCCTTCCTGGGTGGGTCACAGAGGGGCAGAAAAGAGAAGCACAGCTGGTGCTGCTACCACAAAGCACAGAGTGCACCTGCCCCATCTGACTTTCTACAGCTTAGGAAAACAACAAAACCACACTAGCACCTGTTAGCATGAATTCCTTGTCAAAAAATTGGTCATAGCAATGGTAAGCACATAAGGTAATGAGAGAGTCAGAAAGATTACATGGTTGGCTCAAGACATATAACAGAAAGTCTGAGTGAGGTGAGGAAAATTAGCGGTTTGGGGCAAGGGGAAACTATTTGCTCATTAAGCTAGAGGCAGACGTACCAAATCCACAATCCAAGGTCATGAAACTGCAGGAAATTTAGGAGCATATACACATGATGTCAGAAGTTCCATAGGAAACAAGAATGGCACAAGGAACCTACTCAGAAAGGCAAGCAAACTCAAATAGGTGAACTTGCACTTCTGAAAACATGCTAAGCAGGCAGCACAGGCATCTGAGGATGGAGAAAAGGTAAAGAAAAAGGAATCAGCTGTCATGTAGGTGGGAAGGAAAAAGCCACCCACAGAGATTCCAACCTTTCACATGGTGCTATAAACAATCTCCTAGTTAAGAGAAGGTAGCAAATTATTGGTTTGACAACTGTAACATCATACAACTGCAAAACCAGACAAGACTGGAGACAAAGCAAAACAGATTTTTCCAACCCTTACTCATCTTGCAGACGAAGAATCTGATGTGTGCATATAACCCAAACCCCACCCACCAAACTGCTATTGTCCCTTCTTCCATAAGGCAGAACATCTCCCAGGGCTCAGATCACAGCAGGGAAGAAGCTGCATCTCTTCTGCCCCTACCAGCAGCTGACAGGAAACTAGAACAGAACTATAACTACTTTTTACTAATCCTTGCAGCTGACATAGAATACAAAAACTACAGAGGTTGACTTATTATTACATAAAGTTAAGATTGTTTAAGTTGTAAAGGTCTCTGAGCTGGCAACACTGCAGAACTCCCACCTCTTGCATTTAGCAGCCAGAACTCAGCAGGCTTCAACATGCCCTTAAAGTTCCCAGCAGGGAGAGGCAAATGGGAAGCCTAGAGACCAAAACATCAGAGCTCAGAACTAGGTGGGCATGTGATGAGAAAGGGAATTATATCATCACCAGTTCTGCTCAGTGCTTAAAGCATTCTCCATATTACATCTCCGGGATGAAGAGCTATTTAAAAATATATAAGACTTCATTAAAAGACTGGTGTTGCAAAACAAGGTTAGTTATTAGTTTGTATGGGTTAAGGAATGGAAGAACCAACTGTTCTACTTAGCTTAAGCACAACTAAAATAAAACAAATATTCTCTGAAGTTGTAATTACTTTCTTCTTCCCAGAAACTCCTCCGAGTCCAAGGACACTCCCACTAGATAGGAGCAAGGGGTACATACACTGCTTTTGCAGGTAGCACAGGTAACCTCTAAAGCACTGTTGCCCAGACTGCAAGTCATCAAACCCCAGAGCATGTGAAAATTAAACAGGTTTGCAGAGCCAAACATTGTCAAGTCTGCAGCTGCTTGGTGAAGCAGCAAGTGCACTATGAACTTTAAAGTCTACTAAGACAATTCTCTTCTCCTTTCACTGGATTTGATGCAGTACACAATCTATAAAAATATTAACAAGGGGATTTTCAGCATTAGGCTCCCAGCTTTCTCTGTAGCTAGGATACTTTATAATACCCTGCCTGATTAAAACATGAGCCTATTTAAATCTAGTTTGGTGTATCATCCACCCGTACCAGCTGTCTCCCTGACACAGAGGCAGCAAGGAGCAGGCACTGGGCTGGATCAGAGACAGGGGGTGTGAGGAAGGAGGCATTGATCGTTTATAGACATCTGCACATATTGATTGCACAGTACAAACAGCACAGCTGAATTCACACAGTACCAAGGTGAGACCATCAGTGTCATATGCCTAGAAATTATGGTTACAATTTCCAGCACTGCTGAAAAGAACCAAGTCAAGTCATCAGAGTCTCTGCTTTCTTCAATCTTCCGAAAAGGGATTGTCTCTCATGTCTCTGCTACCTTCCCAGCTTCTGCTAGCCAGAAGAACAGCTATTCACAGCACCAGACACACAGCCAAAGGCAGGAATAAGTACAGCTGTGCCATATTTCTCTTAAATTATACCAATTAACTGTTCAGAAACACGCTCTGATTTACCACAGCAGTTCAGAGATGGAAAAGTTTGAAGTCCAGCTATTCACTTTAACAGAGTTACAGGTGACTTGATTACACAAGATCTGCTGTTATTCTGGGCCAAAATTAACAGAAATCGTATTAACATTAGAGTCATGATTTCAAAGCTAGCCTGAGTTTATGCATCCTCAAATTAAAGCAAAAGTTTCCCAAGAGGGCTTGGTATCAAGGCTCTGTAGCCAAACAAGGTCAGGCACATCTGGTAAGCCTGAGTATTTTAGTCACATACATTGAGCACTTTCACTTGAGGCACAGAAAGTCCTTGGTGAGAACAGGTATAACAGCTGCTTACAGGAATGTTTCTTGTTTTACCTTGCCCTTGAATTCTGGCTAGCATCAGCTTTGAGGCAAGATGTTCTCAACTTTTTCCTAGCAAATCCACTTATTCCTGCAATCCAAGAAATACAGAGTTTGGCATGAAGTGTTTATTTTAGGGTTTTGCAACTGCAGCTGCTATGAATGCACCTGATAAGCAGCTGTGCATGTGCTTAGGCTGGTGGTATCCATGAACCCCTGTCTTTTGTATTGCATTAAAACCAATATTCATGATCTTGTAAGCAAAGGTTCCGGGATTCCTTCAAACCTAAGGCTGTACATTGATCATCCAGCACTGGAGCTACATAGTTCACACACAGTGACAGCAGATTACTGTGGAATTGCAAATGCCCAGCTTCAAATTTGGCACCCTACACAACTCTGACTACAAAGATGGGAACCCAGCTCCTCACTAAGCAGATCAATCTGGCCCAGCACAGGTTGAGAATTTGGCTCCTGCCTTGCTCAGGCAAGCTCTGCTCTCCTGAACCACCCTGACACCCTGCCATGTGCTGGGGGTGTTCTTCAGTAACAATCTTTATCCAGGCCATGCCTAAGCCAGGCCACAACAGAATCTACACACGTGAATTTTGTGCAACACTTGGGAGTATCCAGGGAGGCTTTGAACTTAAATTCCTATTGAGTGGAATCACCAATGAGTGAGAGCAGATGCCTTGATACCACAGCATTTATCAAGCCTAACACAACAATCTTGTATTGAATTCACCTTCCTGTATCAACACGTGCTTCCAAAAGCAAACAATAAACTAGCAAAACTCAAACTAAACATCTCATGTTGACTTTGAAATTTGTTAACCTTCATCCTCAAAAACAACTGAAACACAGATTTTGTTTGTGGAACAGCTTGTTTGCCGTCTGTGGTTCAGAGCACAACTGACTATTCCTTATCACTAGGATACAAATTTTCAAAAACTAATAATCATCTCAGTGTCCCAAGACATCAGAACCCCTTGCATATTTGTGAGTTTTAAGTTGCTTCAAGCTAGGTTCACCTATAGTTTGGGACAGATGCAGTAAGTATTTCTGGCAACTCTTACAGCTGTACACCAAGTTTCTGAAACAGCCATAGAGCAGAATGTCTGCAGCACTAATATAGAACACTGCAATGGAAAAGATACTGCAAGATTTCCTTCACTGATAGCTAATCTACTCCTTACACACTTCTAGTCATGAGCAGGCTGATTTAGAAATCTGCTCTGAACAAAGGAACAGCAGCCCACAGCAGTCAAAGACAAAACCAGCATGTGGTCAGAGCTGAGGTTTTATAATGTGGCTAAGACTTAGACAGAAGATGGCTGTGCACTAAGGAAGGCTCCAATGGAAGTGGTGAATTATCCAGAATATCAATGTTTCTCTAGAAAACGTCTCTGCCCAGTCACAGATTTCACCTTTTGTTCCTCCTGTTAAGTGGAAGGCTTCTCTGACACCATGAACAGCCCTCCGAGCACAAGATAAATTTTGACACATGCCTGGCTGTGGATATGCTCCTTTCTCAGATGGTGATATGTACATCTAGGCATGGAGGACAAGGTAGAGAGACCCCTTCTCCAGTGTGGTTAGAGGCTTATCCTGAAGCATTCACCAACAAACAATTCTAGGACCTTCTATCAGGTGATCCTTGACAGAATTACTTGATTCTGTGATCACTCTGTCAATGACTGCTTTACCAGCAGAAGTTCTGAGGTAAAACAACTTAACAAAACATGATGGTTCTTTGGGGATTTCATAGAATTAATGCATCTTTAGAAAGTACCACAAATGTTTGCTTCTGCACCTAGTCTAATTGTGTTCAAAGTTTCCAAAGATAATAGAACTACAGAAAAAAAAAAAGAAACAAACCAGATTTTAAAATTTTGCTTTGATTTGACTTGAAAAAGTAAAAAAATAAGTGCTTATTTGGTTATGAAAATATGGAATCATCTGGAAAAATGCAGACACCTCCAGCAGCTCCAGCTACAAATACAGTTTATATTTAAGCCGTCTTGGACTGCTCTGAGCATGGAGTGCAAAGGCAGAAATACCCAGGCTACATTCACACCCCTATTTTTAACCTGTTGTTCAGTTGACTCAGACACTCAGATGCTTCAGAGAGGTTGAGGCAGAATTGATCTATTTAAATACTCAGTGATAAATCACTTCAAAGCTATCAGTGCTTGAAGGATTTTCATCAATTCCAGCAAGTTCTGATCATTCCCTGCTGTCTTGGGCAAAAGATGCCAGAGACAAATCTGAAAAACAAGAGATTAAGGTAAGGACGGGAATATTAGTAGGGCTTCTGATAGCTAAAGTTGGCAACACATTTCCTGCATGTTTAAAACAATCTCTACAGTTCCCCTGGCTGGTGCCTTGAAATGCAGCAATTTGCACTGGAGATTTACCACAGATGCAGTCATTATCCTTCAGGAGCAAGAACTTAATCTTGAACAGTACATTCCAGCCAGAACCAACTACTGCTTGGAGTACAATTTGTAAATAAGTGCCGTAGCATCTTTAATGTAGGAACTTGAATTCCAAGAATTGAATTCTCATAAGCTCTGTACGTCATAGAAACAGCTTGGTCTCACATTCTCCTCTATTGTAAATCTAATGGGGTAGGAAAGCAAAATTCATTGCCTGCTGTTCCATCAAATAAAAACAAAATCTACATTTGAGACACGCCTATTCCAAAAGCATTTCAAGAAATAATTATTTCTCTTCCTCATCTGTCATTTTATAGCCTATTTCATGGACACAGTGGGGTCAGTCCTCCCTAGGACACAACACTTCCATGAGAAAAACAACACAATTACTTCAAAAACTACAATTACTTCAGCTGCACATTGAAGGGCACAGGTACATTCTGAGAACAGAGAGTCCTAAAGGTGTAAGTACAAATCAATATTTCAAAACACCCCTTAATTATTACTCACTGGTCATTTAACAGCTTTTACAGATGAAGACCACTCACTGCAGTGCTAAGCAGTAAGTGCACCTACAAGCTCTCCAGCAGAGGCATGTCCCCACATACAATAAACCCAATTAGTACAGTACTATGCAGTGGGAACATGTAGTTAAGACTCTGTGTTGTAAGCTACATCAAGGTTTCCAAAGACTTAAAAATCAATTATTATCAGAACACACTGCAGACACTTGTTCATGAGGTGAATATATGCATTCATAAGCTGAATAAATTTTTTCTTCAATTTCAGTCCCAAAGTGCCTATTTTGAAGATCCATATTTCTATAGCAACATTCCCATTAAGCACCAGGAAATGTTGGATTAGACCTACTTATATTGCAGAATTACTTCAATTCTGATTCCAGGAAGCCTATTTGAAAAGCTCCTGTCTTTCAAAGATGTGATCTTTCAAGCTGTGACCAAGCAGCTTTTAAGCTTCCAAGGAAAGAATTGGAAGTTCTTTTTCACTATTGTCATGAACACACTTGTGGTAGCTTGAAACAGCATCCTTTCAGCAGGAAATAAACACAAGAATGGAGGTTTCAAGACAGAAAATGGAAAGCTGAATATAACCTCTATACAATGTAAAAAAGAGAGACATACAAAAAAGCTCTGGGAACTTGGCTCAGTAGTAAAACAGGTCTTTCACCTATAAAGGTCATGATCAGAAAATCAACTAGACTTGTCTGCTTCAAGTTAAGAAGGATGCAGAAAATGCAGCAATATAAGCAAAAAAACAAACCCCAAATGAGTCATATTATTGATCTACCAAATGTACTTGTAGTTCTGCCAGAAGTGGTCATCACCACTGGCCAGAGCACACAGGATTCTACCTCAACCTCTAAGGGTGCACCATTTCAGCAAGAAGTCTACATCACGCAGTGAAAGTCTGCTGTAAAACAGTTTCAAACTTGCATCCCACAAAGAGCTCAAGTTAGTGGCGAAATAACAGCCTACATGTGCTTGCAGCTTGCTCCTGGCAATATAGATCATGTTTACAGCTTAGTCATTTTCTGGTCAGCCTAGTTCAAATCCTGAGCCAGATTTTCTACAAGAAATTTGAGAGTCACAGCATCTCTTCTGATGGTCCACTGGACTCTGTTGTCCAAGTGACAGAGTTCCACTACAGCTTATCCCTCCATCTGAACTGCTGTGGTCCTACCCTTCCTCTTCACATCAGCCCTCACCAGCCATGCCAAGTCAATTTAGGCTTCTAACCCAATCTGAGTTCCTTAAAAGATAGAGCAGCAAAGGACAGAGTTCCTTCTCTTCCCTTGAAACACCATTTTCTTTACAGCTTCTCCTGTTTTCTTACATGCAGAGGGAAAATGCTTAACCAAACAGATAAAGCTCAGCCTTATGAAAGGGAAGTCTTTGCTCTTCCCTAAGCCAAGTATGCTGCTGAAAGCAGAGCTTGTTTCAACTAGAAAGGGAAAAACTTGGTACACAAACACGAACTGCTAACTTAGATAAGGTGTTATGAATACCATTCCTTTTACTTGACCTTAGTATTCAGCAAGCAAGCAGGATTTAATCTCACTGACATGCAGCAACAAAATCAGAGCTGTTTGTGTCTGCGGACTCTACACACCAAAGCTGCAAGGCTAGCAAAACAAAAATGGTACCAATGTCTGAGCTAGAAATTAGGACAACCTTGGCATACTGAACAAGATAACAACCACGTAAAGTGGGCAACCTATCAGAACCAGAAAATTCCATTAGCAAAACAAGTTAAGTTCATTCTTCTACTCAAAGAGAACAAACCAGATAAAGTTCAAGGTATGAACTTGGATAAGCCCTTTTCTTACATCAGTAATCACAAGTTTACAAAACTCCTGTTTAGCAATCAATTATCTGTGTGTACTACCCTGTAGTCATAGGCAGCATATCAAACGGTAGGGGTAGAAGGGCAAAAAAGACCAGCAACAGAGTTAGGCTGACTTGAAGCTGCCTCAGAGTTAGAGATTTTCATGCTAGGCTGTATAGACATGCAGGACTTGGCTTACTTTCAGTCTCCACAAAAGCAAAGGAAAAAAGAAAAGTACCCACAAACATGCTTGTTTCATGGTTTAATTAAAAATTTACTCGGTGGATAAGGATTGTTTCCTTTAAAAGTTAAACCCTGATTAGACGAAGCAGACCAAAAGGGAGAGATAACATGCAGTGATTACTGCTGAACTCCACTGCCACTGGTCAGGAAACAGAGCTGCCTGCCAATGGCATCACTGTTGTCACCAGTAACTGGACAGAGCAGATTTGCTCCTGGGCAGGGCAGGTCGGTGGAAAGCCCGTGACATCGACACAATATAGGCTGTTAAAAATCTGCACCGTGACTCCGGAGGGCTCCTGGTTCTGCACCAGTGCCTGCTCTAATGCAATCAGACACCACCTTGCTGGAACAGCGTCAGCAGCGCTGTGCTGAGTCATAGAGCCTGTGGGGACACGGGAGCTGCAGGGCCTGCGAGGCTGGCTGCACTCAGCCTGCTGCAGAGCTGAGCTCTCCAGCCCCCAAACACAGCAGTGCAGCACGGGGAGCCCCTCAAAGCCAGCGACACAAGAGGAGCCTCCAGCTGCAATACAGAGCATCTCAGCATCAACCATAACGCAGCAAAGATTAAGCCTTTTAGAGGTCTTCACAATTCCCCCATACAAATACAGCAAGTTTCCCTATTTCCAACCCTCTCAGAGCAGCTCTGTCACAGGCAATCTACCTGGAATGACCAGCAGCATATCTGCAAGGAACTCATCTTGGCAAATATCAGACAGAAGCACTATTAACTTTGTTTGTCTTCAGAAAAATCTACAGTGTATGTGCCTCCGTGTGTGCATATATACATAAATATATATAAATAAAAAAAAGCCCTTAGAGTATTTCAGAAAAGGTCAAGAACAGGATATGCAAGAAAATATTAGCAGCTCTGAATGCTACCACTGGAATATCTTTAACCTTCATTATCTCGCAGAAGTCATTGGTTTCTGAACATATCTTTCACCAACATGAGTGTTTCCATTTCTCTGAGCCTTTTTTTCCTCTATAGCACTTGCTAGTATATGCATTTTTCCCAGTGAAAACAAGCTCTAAAAACTAGAAGCTCTGAACAATCACAGGCTAGCTCTAAGCCAGTGGTTATTTCAAGACTCAGCTCTCAAAATAAACTAGAATTATGATGGTACCTCACCATGTTAAATACATAGATGTTCAAGAAAGTGTTCAATAATAATTACTCTCATCTGAGGGGAAAAGTTTAAAAACCATTCTACTAGAACAAGCTAGACATCTGTTTTAGAAAATTAATCCTTAAAACAACCACACCATGATTAAGAGGTTTTTCAGCTGCCAACACTGAATGCTGCATGATTTGTGCTGAGTTCTTCACTGCTCTTGCTTGGTTGTAATGATTCCCTAGAACACAAAAGTTTAAAAAATTTCCTTGATTCACACCAATATCTGAATACTAGAAAAAAGTTTTGTTCAAGCCTTACTAAAAGGCCACATTTAAAACTGAAAAATGCTTAATAGATGCTCAGACCTGTTATCAAAATAGCTACAGCACCCCTTGGAATGACCTTTTCCACACAATAGGCAATACTCATTATTGACCTTCAATGCAGCAAATCTATACACAGCTGGCACAGCAAAAAGGCTGCTGCATGGAATTTAATAAGCATAAAGACTGAAAAACAAACAATGAAAGAGAAACTGACCTTAAGTTTAGAATGCTGAAAATTAGACTCTTCCTGCTCTTCATGCTGCACCGAGTCAGCTCTCTCCCTCACACTTCTATACCCAGGACTGGGTATAATGTACTCTTTTCCTATGTCGATGTCTTTCATCTTCTGTAAACGCCAGGGTTTACACGTGTATTTTCACCTCAAGTGTCTGAAAAATAAGTAAATTCCCTTTCATTACGAACCATGCCCAATACACCAGTTACTTTTAGTCAGCTGTTTTTAAAGTTTATTTTCGAAATCAAAATCAGTAAGCAATTGTAAATGAATTATATTACAACAGGACTGCAATAACACGACTCTCGGAGTCCACACAAGACTAACTTCTCATGAACTAGTTTAAACATACCCTGAGGTAACCAAATAGTACAATGATCCTCAATGCACTAGAGTGCTGTCATACTTCCTCCCTTAGATCTTTGAAATACAATTATGCAATCTGACAGATTAAAGTAATAGCTACAGCACTTAGATGAAACCCTGAGAAACTTGACTGGGAAGATCAAATTCCCATAATCTTTGGTAAAGATTCTGAAATCGCATACATCCAATAATTTATCAGTACAAAGTTTTGCAAAACCAACCTCTCTAGAGAGATCACTTGATAAAATTAGTCAGTACAAACACTCTAGAGAAAACTACATCCCTTCTCTCTAGCATTGCTCACTTACTCCATAGGCTTGAGCTATGATTAAGTACAGACACGCACAGGAATGAGTCACACCTTCAGGGCTGCAGGTTTCCACTCAGTCTATGGAACTGCACTGAAAGGTCAGAAAGAGAACCAGAGTCCGGGAAGCAAAATCACTCCCCTCTGCGAGACTCTGTTTTATAACTCCGCTTTATTGCATTCTGTCACCCGCCTTCAGCTAAGGCGACGGGAGACGCCTGGTTGCGCTGCGCTGGTCAGGCTGCACCAGCAGCTCCGCCGGGGTGCGCGGGGCAGCCACGGCCCCGCCGCTGCAGCATCGCCGACACCGCGGGGCGGAGGATGCTGCACCCGCGGGCTCCGCGTCCCTCCCGCGGCGGGGATGCGGGACAGCCCGCCTGGCCGGACATCCCCCGGCAGCCCGGGGGGAGCCCCCTCCGCTCTTCCCCCGCCTCCCCGCGCCTCCGCCGCACTGGCGTAAACATGGGAGCCGCCCCGCCCAGGCACAGGTGCTGCAGCCGAGGCGGGACGGGGCACCGTGCAGCCCCTCCACCGGGGGCGAGGTGAGGGGGCTGCTCGCCCGGGCTCCTGACAGAAGAGGGGACGGCAAAGCCGCCTCCTCACCACACAAAGACTCGCTCGCCCCCGGCATCAGCCCGGCTCACCTCCGCCCGCCGACGGCNCCCGCCGCAGCTTCTCCGCTCCGCGGCCGCGAACCCAAACAACGCCGCTTATAGCGGTTCCGGCGTCCCCACTGCGCCTGCGGGCGGGCGCTGCGGCGGCCGCTCCTTCCTGGCCCCCCACGGGAGATGTAGTCCCCTCCTCAGAGCAGGGCGCTCACCGTGCCCACAGTGAACTGCATTTCCCGCAAGGCCCCGCGCGGGCCGGCTCCGTTT
>VZTB01010552.1:2585658-2621780 GCA_013397245.1 Thryothorus ludovicianus
CGGTTCCCGCCGTGGCGGGGCTGCCGCAGGGCGCTGCCCGGTTTGCGGAGGCGGAGCGGCGGCCGGTGCTGGCGGACAGAGCAGGAGCGGCGGCCGCGGTGTTCGAGGCCCGCTGGTCCCTGTCCCTCACAGCCGGCGATCTACAGCCCCTCGGCCGGGGAAAGTGCGACGTGCCCTTATCCGGGGCTTACCCTTGGCCGGGGCCGCAGTCTGTGCCGCCGCCGGCAGCCGCTGCCGCAGGCCTGCGGCGCGCTTCCCAAGGAGCCGGGCGTGATTCCCTTGCCAAGCCCCAGCTGTGCCCTTCCAGCTCCCTCTGACCACCTAAAGGGACGGGGAACTTGTCCCAGGGCTTTCACAGCCGAGCTTTGCCGGCTGAGAGGGATGGGAGCTGCGGCTCTATGTCCCTGTGTGGTGGTGGCTGAGGGCCAGCAATCTTGCTTCCCCAAAAGCGTAACTTAGGGTGTCCAGTCCCCGCCTTAGGGGAGTCAGTGAAGGAGATGGACACAGCTGCGTTTCCTCTCACAAAGGGCTGTAAATATCCTTAACAAACCCTGAGCTGTAGCTTCTCCCAGGCTGCGTTTAAATACCCTGTCCTCAGCTGACATCTTCCTTCCACCAGCCAGATTTGGCTGATGTCTCATTTAAGTGGTTTATGTAACGAGTGCCTGTTTGCACCGCAGTCCTTGCTCTCCTGTCAGGAATGTTTGTGAGAGTCAGTTTGATAGAAATGCTGAAATGAACTCAGGTAAAGAAGGGAGAAGGGAATTTGGAAATAGAAGTGGGCCAGAATATTCCTTCCAAGCCCACAAGTCGGAGATACAGGTAAAAGGTGTCACCATGCAAGTAACAGTTCAAGGACACCCTTAAGGTACCATAGAATCCCTGCAGAGCTCTCTAACACACATGGTCACACATCCTGCAGACTTCTATTTCTGGAAAAAATGAGAATCAGCTCTGTTGCAGGTGCTCTTAATATTTTGGGACAGGGTAACTGACAGACAGACATACCTTGCCCTGATACAGCAGCCAAGAACAAATGTAGCTGCTGCATTTTTCTGCAATCTCTTTCCCAGGGCTTACAATTGTGCAGTCTCAGATTGGTTGA
Organism: Thryothorus ludovicianus; assembly: GCA_013397245.1. Lineage (NCBI taxonomy): Eukaryota > Metazoa > Chordata > Aves > Passeriformes > Certhiidae > Thryothorus > Thryothorus ludovicianus. Next base: position 2,586,764 of record VZTB01010552.1, read on the forward strand.
ACTGGCATTTTGTTGGGGAAGGTTCTCAAGGTGCACTTCATGCTATGTCCCAGCAAAATGTGGATTTTAGGACAGAAGCCAGGAGGCAATTTACGGTAAGTCCCTAAACAGTCATTAAAGTGACCTTTGTATGCACCAAACACTCTGGAATGTTGGGGAGAGTAGATGTCCAGCTACTGAGCTGTGTAGTTAAACAGCATAAACAGAAAGGATAGAGCATTAATGATAGGGAAAATTAAACTGTAATTTAATGTGCTAAAGCTTCAAGGTGAATCACTGATATTTCAGGGTGTTGACCTGAAATCATTCTGGGTGTGAGCATGTCTTTGGCCCCTGGGTTGTGGAGGCAAACAGAGCTGCTTTTTGGAGGTTGGCTGCTAAGCTGCTGACATGTTGAAGCCCAAAGGCTCTGCATCACATGCCTGGAAATGAAGAAGAATATAAACCTCCATTGTGCCAAAGTCATTACAAAATGTGTTCAGAAAGATGAGCAGAGGCTGTTGTTTAAGCCAAGGGAGCCAGAGCCCTGCCTACACTTGTTCTATCCTCTATTTCTCCAGTACTGGAGGAGGTCTGAGAGTAAAAGGGAGGACATGAGTGCTAGTAGAAAACTGCTGGTAAGTAATGATGTGTACACTCCACTCAGCTCTGGGCAATGGGCTGGCAGCAGCATCAGGAGTGTTTTCACACCTGTGGTCCTACAAGTACATTCTCCCTTAGTACGGCGGAGGGATGAAATGCTTAAGTAGGCATAACCCACTTTTTAGTGTGTCACAAGTCTCCTCCAGCATTTGTTCTAAGGGCTATAAATGTACTGGTGCTACCAGCCAGAGGAGTTACATCTTTAGCTCCAGTGGCAGCAGCTAATGCTTTTAGAGCTGCAAGTCCTGGATTCATCCCTGAGGGATGGGAGCTGTTACATAAACAAGGCCTGTACAGTATTAAAACTTGCCCTGATTCAAGATCTGGGATTTGCTGTGATCAGCCCTGACTGAAAAGGAAAAGCAGAGCCAGACCAAAGAACCAGGAGCAGCTTCAAAGCCAAGGCCTGCATACCAGGGTGAGAAGCAACACCTGACAATTTGTTTTCTTAGAGGTGTCCAAGAGCTGCTCCCCTCCACTCTAAAAAAAACATCAATAACAAATCTAAAGCAATGCTTGAAACAAACTGGTTTGAGCCATTGGAGCAGAAAATGGGCTGTCTCCAGACTGATCAGGAAAACCAAGCTTAAGTTTGTGGCGAGTGTTGGTCTTTGTGCATCTGTCTCTCCTATTACATCTTCCCTGTAGGACCTGAGGACCTGCTTCTGCCTTTTGGGGAACTGGAGCAGGTACTGCCCAGGTGAATAAACTGAGCTGAACCCTGGATGAAAACAGAGAGACAGGTTTCTCAGGACATTTGAGCTTGAGGAGCATGGCTGCACTCAGCGTTTGGGTTCATATCATTGGAATTAAGACCAGCCATGCAAAACCCTGTTACACATAGGACTTGGAAGCAGAGAGTTTCTTATGTGCTGAAGGGCTGCAAATGCCTGATGAGCCCAGAAGACTCTGGCTGCAAAGGCTGGATGAGTGACTAATGGGATGGTGCAGTCCGTGTTTTACTACTGGTAAAATATTGCAATGAGGCACTGAGATAAAACAGCTTTTCTCTTTGCCCTGAAAGAAAAGCTGTTCCCCAAAGAAGCAGTATGATGTGATTGGACTGATGTCCATGGAATTATGTAGAGTACCAGGAGGGTTAACAGGAGTGGAGAATTGTCACGCTGGATTTGACACCCACCCACTGCTTCCTTTCAGGCCTGTGGCTTCTGGGAGCTGTCTGGGGAACACAAGATGCTTTGGTCAGCGTGGATGGTCCTTGAGGAGGTGTCTTCCTTTGACACAAATCTAGATACTGGGAAGACCAGTTCCTTCCCCTCTCACAATTCCCCTTTCCTATGTACCTCATACACAGAGGACATCACCTTCTTACACTTCCCCCTGGGCTGTTTGGTCCAGGGTGCTGACACTTGCATTTTCAGCATGAGTTTCCTGAGTGTCCCTCCTGATGAGCACGCTGACAGTTGTTATGCTTGCTAGTGGTTTTCTACTCTCTTGCTGATCAGAGCTCTCAGCCACGAAGTGCAGAACTCACAGATTAATTGGACAGCTCAAGTAGAAGTCCCATGACCAAATTTAGCCTGTAGCACTGCAAACCGTAACAAGCCCAGAAATAGGGAGGTCTGAAGAGACTGCATTATCAGCTTGTTCAAGATTCTCTATCCCTATGCAGTGGCCAATCTTTTATTGTCCATCATGTCCAGGCCTCCCTCCCACACACAGCCTGTTCAGGACTTTGAGCTCCCAGGGCAGTCAGAAAAATTTCCCATTGCACTGCAATTACTTCACGTCACTCTTCTGGAAAGCAATAACAGCCTCAGCTGGGCCACATGAGCCACCAATCCATGCGGGCAGCTTGGCAGATTGACACAAGCTGCCCACATAGGTAGGTGCATGTTGCCAACAACTGGAGAGTAAAGAGACATTGCTACTCATTTCCTTTGTATCTTGTATCCACTTTCACAGTTTCAGAGGAAAGAAAATTTTTGTAGCAAAAGCATCAACAAGATCACCAAGGGTAGTCATTCTTAATCCATCATACTTAGGCTACAGAGTTACCATCCCTCTGTGGAGACCTGGATGGGGGCAGAAGTCAACCTGGTACTTGTAGCAGGGCTGTAGCAGACTGCTGTGGCTTGCGCAATCATTCCCCTCTTCAATCTCACTAGAAAATAAACAATTTGGGGACATCAGTGGACTGGGTTTGTCACGTGAAAACCACAGTCCAATTTCCTGCAAACAATGACGTTAATAATCATCAATAACATTGCACAATAGGTCATTATTATTGTTACAGCAAAAATTGGGTATGGTGGCTTTTAATTCAAGAAAAGTTATGATATCTAATGGATTTGGTCATGACTTGCAATTGATGAACTAGAGATACCAATACTCCCTGCACACACTTAGTGCTGCTAGCATCAGAATCTTCCTAAATATCCTTCTGCACTGGAGAGGGTCATGAGAGCTGCCCTGCAAGCTGCTTGCAGCCACACCTGGATAGACACAACTGTCCATGCTGTGCCAGGCATCTCCCTGTCTGCTGGACATCAATACTTGTCCACATGACTATGCATACACCAACCATACACAATTCATGCCTACCTGGTTCCATCTAAACACACAGCATAGGGCTGATACCTCCCTATATGGACCTGGTACTAAAACCTTTCCCCCATCCCAGTCATAGCTGCACAGAGAGAGGTTAGCATGCTTGGAGCACTGAAGACCCAGTGCCACGAGCCAAATATTTCCTGGAACTCAGTGTTTTCCATGTGGCTGCTCTGGTTTTCAGGGCATGTGAGGCACAGGACCTAATGGGATGCTCAAGAACTAATCAACACCACAGGAATCACTCACTTCAGAGAATGGGCACTCTCTGATCTCTCACTTTTTCATTACTGCAGTCTCATTGTGCTTACAGCTCTCCAAATGACTCATCCAGGCATTCAAGTTCATGTGCTTTATGTTGGTTTAGGGCTGAACAATCTGTGTTGCTGATCAGAAACTGATGAGAGTGAAGGCCAACTCACACAGCACAGTGGAGAGCTATCATTTCCCCACCCTTTCCCTAGAAAAATACTCAAGAGGGATATGATGTGTTTGGAACTAGAGAAAACAGGAATATTTCTCTCTCTTCCCGACCTGTTTTAGCAGAAGGAGTTCATTAATATCTTGATATACCTGTGCATTTGGCTTTCCTGGAAACAAACTGTACTTTATTGTTTTTTGTGCAAAGCTGTTGGCAGTGTGGGCGTTTGCATTGTGATTATGTTTCAGAGGATGAGGCTCCTCGACTGATCCAGGCAGAGATACCCCTCCAGGCTACAGCAGAACCACCCATCACCTTCCCATCAGTTCATGTGGGAGGATGAACCTTCCTAGCCAAGCTAACGGTGTTTGACTCTTGTTCTCTACATCTTATACAAATACCCATGCTTTTGCAACAAATTGTTAGTGTTATTTTTCTTTTTCCACGTTTTGATCATCCTGCCCTCTTTCTGCAGCATTTATGCTTGCAAAAGTGCAGAAGTAAAAGGTGCAATGTTGTGCTGTATCACACAGATTAAATTTGTTTGTAATTCATCATTCAGGTTGGGAGGAGAAAGCACTGAAAAAGTATCTTATTTCATATGCTCCTTCCTTTGGGTTTTGGGAGAGTGGGATACAAATAAAATCCTCCCAACACAATCAGTAGGAACTTATTCAGAACTGCTTTTTCTTACAGGGAAAAGGTTTCAAAGCTGTTGCAACGTTTTAAGTGTAATCCAGTGCAGAAAACCAGTTCAAGGCAGTTTATACCTGGACTGATTTTTTGATTTTTCTTCTATAAACCTGGTAATTTAGAGGACAAGATCAATTCAAGGGCAAAGCACTGCCCAGGGACCAGAAGCCAGTGCAGACCTACAAGAGTAGCAAGTTTCCTGATTCCTACGCCTCGCACCACACCCACGGCTAATGAGTACTAGATAGAAGTCAGCAGCATGGGTCAGGCTGGAGCCTGCCTGCTCTCACTGGCACAGCACACTGTGTTGTATGGCTGGTTATTTGATGAAATTAGTGGAAAGGGCAAACTGTGCTGTGATAAAAAAGCAGAAGTATCCGGATGAGCATTCACGGGCTGTGTGCATTCTAACTATACCACTCTGGCTTTGGGGGTTAGGTCCTTTCACGTGGACCCCTGGCTCATTTCCCATAGTCTGCAGAAGTGCAGCAGTGGCTTTGGTTAGCCTGAGGTATGCAAGGAAAAACTCCTCTAACCCCTCTCCAAAAGCAGCCTAGGATTGTCCTCAAGCCAGGACACAGAAAAGGGAAACAGCCACATCAGAGTGTTTTGTTCAGTTTGGTTTGCTTTTCTGAAACAATTTTTGGGTTGGCCAAGCAGCCATGGCTGGGGCCATACATAGGCTGTGGCAGAGGAACCAATTTAAACCTCATAAAACCCAGAGCATGATGCTGCACGACCTTCCCACCAGCTCCCAGGGACACGGTCACAGTCTGCTGCCAGGGCAAAGCACCCTCTGTCCACTCCTCATCTGCCTCTGCGAAAACAAAGCTGTGGGTCCCCTGAGGTGAAAGTGTCACTGCTTCCAGCTGCATGGAAACAGCAGAGCCAGGCACAGCAGCAAGGTCACTTGGCTGGCCTGTGTTAGGATGTGGATTTCTTTTGGTTGGCTGCTTATGTGGCTGAGCAGGGCCCGCTGGATGGGCACCATCATGTGGTACCATGGGAAAGCTATGTGGATGCAGCAGTGACAGCCTTGTGTAAAACTGCAAAGTGCTGCCTCCTGCTGCTCTCTCTGCCGGCACCCGCAGCACTGCAGCTCCTCTGAGCAGCTCCTGGTCCATGAGCTGCACACCAGACACGGACAGACACCACCTCTTTCATCTTCCAGCAGAGGATGAGCTTGCCACTAGAGATGTCTTCACTACCATTCCCCCAAATCCTCCCCATTTCCTATTTGTTGTGATATGACCCCACCAGCACAGGGTCTTGAGGATGCTGCATAGCAGTGACATCCAACACTCTCCTCTGGTGCTCTCTCCTCCCCCATACTCACATCTGTGTCCTTCCCTACTCCTGGGAAGATGGGATGCTTCCCTAGTGCCTGACAGTGGGAATGTAAGGAAGGCTCTGCAGAGACTGCCACTACTGCTGGAGTCAAAGTCTCTGTTTCCCCATGTGTCAAACACGGGGTTTTCCATAGTGGAAACACAGCCAGGTTGTATTTGCCTCTATGCTCTCAGGTGTCCCTCTGAGATGCATGGGAAGGAGGAGCCAGCCTGAGCAAGCATGCAGCAAATAGCCTGTGGGGAGAGGGCCATTCTGTCCCACTGGAAACAGCATAAACAGATGAACAAAAAGGACTTCAAAAAAAGGAGAAAAATAATTAAAAATGCTGGGAGCCCCTGGCGGTGCCTGGAATCCCACGTGGTGGAGAAAAGGCCGTCTGGGATGCCAATTTTGGAGCTCGCCAGTGTGATCAGCCAGTTTTAGAAGCAAATGAGGACAGCCAAGGTCAGGGAGCGTTGGGCCTCTGGGATTGTCGCTGTGCGGCTGAAAACTGGGAAAAAGGGGAAGCTGCAAGTGAAACACAGCTCTGTCTTTGCTGCTGCAGCTGGGGCTGGGGCTCTCCCAGGTCACAGGGTGCACACAGGGATAATGGGGGCAAGAAGCTGGGGTTTCCAGAGACTCCTGCTTGGGGTTGCAGGGGAAGGCAGGCAGTTCTGTGTTCAGAAGGGAAGGTGATGGGAACTCTAGGGAGCAGTGAGTAATTATCAGGGCTTGGGAGACTTGCTCTGTTCTGCTGCTGCGGGAGAAAGCAGAAGAGACAGTTGTCTCCTGCTTTCCTCTCCCAGAAAGAGCAGAAGGTTTCCTGGGGGCTCCTCAGACAACCCCCCTGTGTACATCTTGTTTTGCTGAGCTATTTGTTTTTGCTTCCTCGGGAAGTGCTGCCTGAGCACCAGCAGCCACCCTGCAGGGCCATCACAGTCCCCAGGCACTTCAGGAGCCCCATGCTCTGCTCTGTGTCTCTGTGCATTGCCAGCCCCAGCCCCTACAGGGCTTGTGTGGGACTGGCACAGTGACTGGTGCATGAGTGTAGTGTCCTGGTGGACTCCTGGCCCCTAAGCAGCAGTTTAAAGCCACAGTGCAAGGAAGCTGGCTCACAAGTCTGGGTGGCCATGGCACTCATTCAGACCTCCTCTCATTGCTTCAACCAGTGAAACCATGGGGACAGCCTTGTGGGACACCAAAAAATTTGGGATAAAGCCTAGGCAGCAGCCTGGGTTAGCTGTGGTGAAGCCTGCAGTGAAGATGTATACCCCAAAAGGAATTACTGATCAGTCTGAAACGTAGAGGCTGTTAAGGCTGCAGAAATCCTTGAAAAGGAAGGCATATGTCTGGTGTAGGTTTGTTTTGCCACACAGAGCCATGTCACATGCCTGTCCCATGTGCTGCAGGCGGGGACAATCCCCCAGCTGTTCTGAGCTGCAAATAGGAAAAGCCCCCTGTGTAATCATGTCTTAGGTCAACTGGAAACAAAACACTCCAGCTGCTGTGTGCTGCTCTCCATCACAACTTGGGAGGATAGGAACTCCCCCAGCTGTGGCTGCAGGGATGAGAAGAGTGCTTGAGGAGTGGGAAGCAGCCCAAGGGTCTGCAGCCTGGTTAATTCAAAGCACAGCCCCACAATCCCACAACATTTAGAATAACAAACAGTCTAATACTGACAACCAGAAAATAGCCCAGCCTCCAGACTCCCCCTGCCCTCTCCCCAGGACTGGGAGGGCAGCACGTGGGAACTGGGGGATGTAAAGCCCTTGAAGCATCAGGACCACTTCCTCCAGAATGCAGTTACAGGGTGAGAGCGGGGAGTTAGTGGTGAATTTTTGGAGTGGTCAGCAGCTTGTTATGCGACCACAACTGTACCACATCTCCAAATTGTGGCTCAGTTCCTCCTCCTAAAAAATGTGTGACTGATACCATGTGATAGAGGCAAAGGAGAGTCATTGTGTGCAAAGCAGAGCAAGGTCTCAAACCACTGCTGGGCAGAAGATCCTCCCCAGGAGGGAGCAGCCTCTGGCTTCTTCTTAAAAACAAAAGATTGAACCAGTTTGAAATAATGAAACATACTCCTTGTCGAAGTGAGGCACATGTACCATCAATTACCAGCTGTTCCTGACTTGAAAATACAGCAGCTCCTCATGTGGGTGGGAAAAATGAGCTCCAGTATTGTACAGCTTTTGTGAATCCTATGGCTGCCTCCTCTGTCTTTAAAAGAGCCAGAGTCTGCACTCTGCAGTGCACTTACTGTGGCTGCTCTGAATTAAGTTCAACTCTCAGAGTTCATTTTTCACTTTTCTGTTTCCTCAACATATTTGCAGTGATGCACAGAGGTGTTTTTAAACAGATTTTACTGCAGACATTTATCAGATCAATCAGATCACACCTTGATGTCCTGGTTGCAGGCAGAGATATGATTCAGATTAAGTTTCTGACTGAACACCTGTGTCACCTATAGGTGAGAGTAGGCCTGGGTAATGTCTCTGCAGGGACAATCCCTGCACCATCCAGCTGTGGGGGGAAGAGCTGGGCCCTGCCTGTTCACTTACAGCTGCATGCTCTGGACTCTTTTCCTGCATCAGCATGGAGAAATTACTGCAGTCATTATGTGTTTGGGCTTACCTTTGCCCTATTTTGCCCTTCATGTCATTGCAGACACCCTTTCAAAGTCCAAGCTGGGTCTTTTACAGATGCCCCTACCCAAGAGGCTGTGACTCCCTGGGGTCAGAGCTGCTGGGTTATCTCTAAGGGCGCAGGATCAAAGCTGAGTATTATGATCCTGCTAAGTGTGTTTATTCCCATATATAGTACTGGCACTGCAGTCATGTCTGGAGTCCCTCACTTTGGAAGTAGAGGCCCTTTAATGGGGACAGACAGCCCTAGAGGCAGTCCAGACTGGCTCTGACAGCATTCAGCAAGCCTGGCTGGGCCAGGAGCTCTCTGAATGCTGAGGAGGGGGCGTATTTCTACCTGGCAGAGGTAATAATTTCATTTCATTTCAGGTTTTTGACAAGAAACAATTTTGATAACTATAAGGCAGCACGTGTGAAACCTTGTGATTGGTGGTATCACCAGTGCTTCGGATTGTGGTTGATTGCAAAAGGGTGAAAAGAAGTAGGAATAACACATCTGCTTAGGGCACCCAAGCCAGATGAGAGAGCTGCAGACAAGTGGAGACTGGGAAGCTGCTCTCAGAGAAAAAGCATCCCAACTGTCTGAGCCTAATACTCCCACTGATGTGACAGAAAAGTGATGGGAGCACTGAGATTAATTCCTCTGTGTATCTTAGGTACAGACCCTCCTCACATGGCTGAGCACTTTGTGTTATAGCCTTATTAATTGCTTTGACTTGGAAGAAATAGAAAAAATAATCTTTAATCTAAGAGACTTTATCTTTTCTGATTTCCAGTGTATTACCTTTTCTTTGGTATCTACTACAGCTGGAACAATCACACCAGGAAAAAGGTCATTAATCAGCAACTTCCTTCAACTTTTCTGCAACCATGTGCATGCTGCACTTTGAAATATATCCCTGACAAATTAAAAGAAGTGTTGGAATGGGTCCATGGGAAACATAAGTTCGGTAACCAGATCTGTAGTATACAACATCTGTCAAGATAACGTGATCTCTCAGCAGCTTTGATGTGGTGGAAGGGGGCCAGTGAGTTCCCCTGAGAAAGTTTCCCTTCGTTTTCTTTATTAATTAGATCTGTAGGCAGCCTCAGCACAAAGATTTTCTAAACTAAAATCCTTGATGCATGAACAACTGAATGGATACTTAAATAGACACAGTTAGTGAACATCACTATTTCCCAGACATCCCTAGAAATGTGAAGCCCTTTGGGCTGGAAGTTCTAATAAATGTGCCTTTCTTGTGGAGCTCCAGGCTCGCAGGGAGAGAAGGGTTAAAGGAAATGTGCCCTCTCCTCTGAGCAGGGCCCTTGCAGGAAAGGCATCGATCAGAGCACAGATAGCTGTGCCTTGATCAAAGCTCCCCCTCACTTCTGGCAGACCAGGCAGTGGGAAGCAGAGCTGTCTCCTTCCTGAAATGATGCATCTGGGGCCAGCAGCAGGGAGAAGGCAGAGGGGTGGACTCCTCCTCATTCAGCATCTTCTCCAGGCAAAGCTGGGGCTCCTTTGAAAGGAATGTTGCAAGAGCCTTTTTTGTCCTCTGGTCAAGTTGAGGGATGAGGAATAACCCTGTCCTTGCACAAGAGAGGAGCAGCCCCATCTCAGAGCAAGGGAGGAAGAATAGAGCAATAATTTCAGCTGGTGCCTGCTCTGTGTTGGTGACATAAGGCCCCAGGTAGGAGGAAGTAGAGGGATGGTCTGGAGTCAGATAAATTGCTCTGGAAATGAGGGCCTGGGTCAGATACTGGCCAGCCAACCTTCTCCTGGGTATTTGTCCTGGCTGTTTAGAAACAGGGAGTTGCCTTCTTGCCCCTGGCAGCCCTGACTTGGCACCATGGGTTGCTTTTTCATGATGCAGGTGACACTAGGTCTTGTCCCTGTACTGCTGTGCAGTATGGCATTTCTCTGCCCATCTCCACAGTCCCAAGGGCACTGGGATCAGGATCTGGGCACTGGGATCCCAGGTCCACACCTTTTTCTCTCAGGCCCAGCTCACAGATCACTTCCTAGGAGAGATTGTTGAAGTGTGAGCCTGTCTGAGCTACCCTGATATATCTCCTTGGGGAGGGCTCTTCCCAGCTTCTCTTGCTACACATATCCACACATATCAGAGCTGGAAATGGGTTAGCTGGGAAAACAGGAGGCAGCTCTGCTACCTCCCACCTTATGCACCACTGGACTGGGGAAAAGAATCTGCTCAGAGGCTGCCACTCCATTTCTCATGGCTCAGTGCAGAGACAAACAGGAGCACAAAGCAGGGGATAAACTGTGGACTAAGGCAGGGTTTGAAGGCCAGAGACCCCAGGGAATGAGATGTTGCTGCTGCTGCAGCAGTGTAAAGCATTGTATATGAATACAGAAAGGGCAGAGGAACTCTGCAGACTGAGGAGCCTTGCTCCAGGGTGTTCGTGCTCAGGCAATCCCATGTGACTGGGAGTGCCTGTCCCTGTGACTGCTCCAGCACTGTCCCCCACGGGAAATGTGCTTTGCTCTTCAGGCTTAAGCAGCTTCTGGGGTCACACAGGGTGGCTGCCTCCAGGGACTGCTGTCCCTGTGGCTGGAGCACATGCCAAGCTCAGATGGCCACTGACTCATTTTCCACCCCTGGACAGAGTGTCCTCACTGAGCTCACTGAGGAGCCTGTGCCTGCCATGGTCAAACCATTCTCAACCTCTGTGAGTGACCAGAGAGATGAATCAGCAGAGGATGGAGCCAGAGCATGAACAGTGACAGTAGAAGGGAAACACACAGGTGCTCCTGCATCTGCACCTGGTTACCTGGGCAAGACCATTTCTGTTAGTTGGACATGAGCATCATCGTGTCTCATCACTCTGGGGCTGGGGCTTCTCAGGAGAGCTGCTGGTGAGGGATAATGGAAGCAGTGTCCTGAAGGATGAATCACATCACACAAAATTCACCCATGAGCTACCTAAGAAATCTGGAAGGAGCTATTGCTTGCTGAGGCCATGTGAAGAAAGAAAAACCATTGCAAGCAGGAGAAACTGATGCAAGGCTTGTAGTGGAAACTCAGCTAAAATATCCAGGACAGTATATCCTACTGCTCAGCCTGTGTCTATGAGGCCAGAGCCTGGGACCAGGAAAAGTCCCAAGATGAAGTAAATTAGAGAGAAGTTTACTCTGGGACCTTGCTATACTTTCCCTCTCATTTCAGGTTCCTGAACTCCAGAAGAGCTGGTCAGTGGCAAACAGACTGTCACGTGGATGTTCCTTCTCTAAGTAAGCAGAGGGGCACTTCTACTGTCCCCTGTCCCTCCAGGGAGACCTGTGCCATCTGTGGGGAGCCTGCTCAGCTTAACACACCTCTGTGGTCTGCAGAGACACGGGATGAACATTCACCAGCAGCACCTCTGCTGTGAATGCTTTGCTCCTTGCAAATGGACCTCCCAAGCCCTGCCTCCATATTCTGGCAGCTGGGGAAGTGCAGATGCAGCTCCTGTCTCATTTCATGTCCCAGCTGGTACAGCAGCAGGGAGTTGTGGTTGCCCAGAGCTCAGGCAGCAGTAATGCATTCTCCCTGTGAGCAGGTGAGGGATGATGTGCCCAGCATCTCTGGGGTGGAAAGGAATACCAAGGAGTTCTGCAAGCCGTACTCCAGGGGAGCTGGAAACCCAGGGGGATGTGCACAGGGTGGCCTCATGTCTGGTTCACCTTCCCAAGTCTGTCAACCCAAGAGCCAAGAGCAGACAAGGCCCAGCAGTTCATCTGGCAGAAACCTTCTGCTGAGAGGCACAGGAGAAGCCCAAATGAGCAAAGAGTAGATGAATAGCCTGTGAGTCAGTATCCCTGCTGTCCCTGCTTGGCCAGAGCCCAGGGCGTGGGAGGGAGGGAGGCAGAAGGGTTGGGGTGTAGAATCTGTCTGGTTTTCATGCTTACTGACTTACTTGTGGTCTGCAGTTTTAATTGTCCCTGCAGAACTTGGTTCAGTGCTCAGGTAAATCTTGTGTCAGGCACAGAGTCATTCAGATGTATAAGAGGGCTGGACAATGTCCATGTACTGGTCATTGCCTACCCCTTCTCCCAGGGCAGGAGCTCCTTCCAAGGGTGCTTGGAGCAGGCAGACCCCTCTCTATACCTGCCAAGTGAGCATCAGTTGTCCTAGGTAAGTCCAGGACACTCCCCTGAGTGCCCAGGGTTCACCTCTGGCACTGTGTGGGAATAGCCCCAACCAAACCAGACTCCCTGCCAGCATGGAGTGGGCCAAGAAGAGCTGAGTTTAGGCCCTAGTTACATCCCTGACCTGGAGCTGAGATGGCTGAAGTCTCATAGCTCTGCTGAAGGCACAGAAGGATGCTCTAAGGGCATCAGAGCTGCTGGCCACCAGGCAGGACATGTGAGGGGAAATGAGCCTCGTGTTAGGTACATGGTTCTTCCATGCAGACTTCCTGTGATTCTCCTCATTGCAAGTCTCACCACTCTGGGGACCCCCTGATTCCACTCAGTCTCTGTGGGGCTCCAAAGCTGTCTAAGGTAGGACCAAACCCAGAGCTACCTGCCAAGGCTTAGAGATGCCTCATGGGTCATTGAGTCTGCAGAGGGAAAAGCCAGGAAAGAACCAAATGCTCACAGAGAACAAATGAAAAGAGAAAAGGGTTTAAATTGCAGGAACAGGGATCAGAAAGACATCTCAGAAAGCAGAGCATCCCCACCAGGCTCATCATTCCCAGAGCCAGTGTATGCTGCCCTGTCCAGGGTGTATGCTCTGTCCAGGGATATCCAAGGATGAGGCAGCAAGGAAAATTCCCACAGACTCTGTGTCTTCCCACTACCCTGCCCAGCCACTGTGGGATATAGGGATTGATTGAACCTCCAGTCAAATGCAGTTCCATCTCATTTCAATTTTCATGAGGTAATTTCAGTTTTGAAAGCTCCCCTAAAATTACATTGCTTTCAGAAAATGTTTGGCCTGGCTGCTGCTGGCCTGTGAGCTCCTGGTGAGACCAAAGGGAAATGTGTCTGCAAAGCCTGAGGAATATTTATCAAGCTGATTTTGAGTTTAGTTCATTAGCAATTACCTTGATTTGTCTTCCCCTGTTCTTGCCAATTTACCAGGGCAACGTCTTGGAAACTCGCCTCATTTGGAGAGAACAGGATGTAATTAGCCAGATAATCTGCTGATTCCCCTGTCAACCTCTCTGTGCCCGGTCCCAACACACGCAGTGGCTGTGCAGGCTGGATCAGACCTGATTTCTGGTGCTGTTTATGCACTTAGCGCCACATAGACAGGAACTAAGATGCTGTCCTGCCCTCAGGCAATGACAAATCCACCTCTTGGATCCCTCCTCAGGCTGTAACCCCTGGGCTGAAACCATCTGGGAGCTTTTGTTCTGGGGTTAGTTCCTTTGCCAGGGTAACAGAATTCTCAAGGGTATACAGACTCCTATTTTTGAAAAGGATGGGGATGATTTATTTCCCATGGGCAGCTCAGTTCTATTTTCTTGCTGTGTCCATCCCTGCTGCCTTTTTCCAGACCACTAGCTAAGGTCAAGCAGCTCAGCTGCAAGTTGCAGCACAGCAAGGGCTCAGTCACAAGTCACTGGGCACAGATGGCACCACGTAAGTGACGCCTGAGCATTTTAACTGCTCAGGAAAATTTCAAGGAATACCCAGTGCTGCAGAGTCCTTCAGGAGACAGAGGAGACTTTGTTTTCTACATCAGTCCTGGACCTGCAATTCAATCGATGGGGAGGAATACTGCATGTTGCCTATTACAGCTTTCTTCCCTTTACTAAAGACCCCTCAGCAGTGCCACGGGGGCTGTGCAGCACTGCCCATGATACTGGGGCAGTGCTGTAGGTCTGTGGTTAAGTGGTGCCTCCCTTCATTTCCCTGTCTCAGGATGGAAAGGCCACACTGTGTGCCTTGGGTTGATAAGTGCATGCCACCTTCTGCCCTCGGCAGAGGCACTGCCATGGAGGGGGGGGTGCAAATTCCCGGTGTTTCTCTCAGACCACAACTGAATTTGAGACACTTTGAGTCTGTGGCTTGTCACTCAGTAGCAGATGACAGCAGCGAGGACCAGAGCAGGGTGTCACAGTGGGTCAGTTTGTGGCGACCGAGGGGGCAGCAAGGGAGGCTGGTGAGGGGACAGAGCAGGGGCTGTGAATGCTGTCCCACGTGGAGAGGGGCAGAGGTGTGACCACGGGGCAAGGCAGCGAGCAGCAGGTCCTGCAGCAGCCAGCATGGAAAGGGCTCTCCTGCTGCCAGGATCGGGACTCTCCTTTTGCTGCCATCCTGTTAGCAGCTCCCTGGGGAGGTCTTTCAGCCTGTTTTCCTGGTTTTGAAGGCAGGGTTATGGCACGGCTTTTCCTCGGTGACAAATGAACAGGTGGCAGTGGTGTGTGAACTGTGCCAGGTAAGTCCTGCAGCCCTGGGGCCGGCGGCAGGGAAAGGCGGCAGAGGGGGGACACAGCTGAGGGCAGGTTTCCTGTGCTGGGGGCTGTACATGGCCCATCCCTTTCTGAGGACCAGGATAGTACTGAAGCACAATCAGAGCCTGGGCTGGGGCAGGAATGGCCGGAGGGGATCGGGATCCGCGGAACTGACAGTGTCCGAGCAGGGGGGCAGCCAGACACCAGCGCTGCAGCATCCCCGCTGCTGCACCAAGCTGAGGGGAAGAAAAATGCCATCCCTCACCCTCAGAAACAACATCTTCTTTCCTCCCATCCCCTCTGGAAGGGTCTCTGAGCAGGCTCCGAGGGGTCCCTCAGGGGCTGTGGGTTTTGGGGACAGCTTTTTGATGGCAGGTGTGAGTTGTGCATTGACGGGCTGCTTCAGATCAAGGCTGTCCTTTGCAGAAGGAGCGTCTGGACATTTGGAAAAGCTGCTAGAAAGTGTATCAGAAAACATCACTGCTCTCCAAACCAGACACCATCAGGGTCACAGCAAAGCATTACACACACCCCGAGGCCACCTGGGGATGTCTGTGGGGTCATTCAGGCCTTCCCCAAGCCGAGTCCCGGCCGTGCCCAGCCATGGCAGGGAGCTGCGCTGCTCTACCCTCGCTCCCTCCTCGAGGGATGGCGATGAAACGCCTCTCCCCGCTCCTGAGGCCGTGCGACGCGGGATCTTCTCCACAGCGGTGATGCCGGGAAGAGGGAGATGATGGGGAGACCACGAGCGGCTCCCGCCCCGTTCCCGCCCCGCTCNCGCGGCCCCGACCCGCAGGAGGAGCCGCCGCCGCCGCTCCAGGCCGTGCTGGTCGCCGACAGCTTCAACCGCCGCTTTTTCCCGATCTCCAAGGACCGGCCGCGGGTGAGAAATCCCCTCTGGGTGCTGCTGTCTGCGCCGCGCCGGTGCCTCCGGGGCCGCCTGTCCCGGTGTGCACCATCCCCGGGAGGCCGGGGTGGGCAGGGATCTGGCGAGGGGCCGGGCTGGATCCGGAGGGGGCGAGGCTCCCCGGCCCCCCGGGTTCGGGCAGCCCCCGCCGCGGCTTCTCCCGCCCTCCTGCGCTCCGACTGTTCTCGCCCGTGCGAGTTTCTGTCCCCGCCGGAGAGGCTGCGAGGATCTAATTGCTGTGTTGGTGCTGTCTGCTTTTCCATATGGCTCCTCGTCTGTGGCTGGTGTAGGACTGCCAGCGGGTTTGGACAGGCTTGTTTCTGATTAAGAAACAAAATCTTGCCCCTTGCCAGCTGTTATGCGTGAAAGAATATGACCAGAAAAATGGATGAGGGTGGTGCTTCAGTTATCCAGCTCAAAAGGCTGTGTGTTGAAGAAACATAAAAAGCTTCTGGAGACTTTAGGTCTGAACAATTATCTTACCTCGTTTGCTGATTAAGTGTTGGTGCTTGTAATTATACACGCGAGCTCAGGCTTGAAATGAAACAGCACCAAAAATGAATTAAGGAATGGTATGCCATCACTCAGGTGTGACTCAATAACTCAGTTTAAGAGTGTGAGTTGAATCTCAAGTCAAGAGAGTACTTATTTCACATGGTTGTTTTGTTTTTTTTCCCTTGTTTAATTCTGGATGCTCATATTCCTGTGGTGGCTTCATCATTCTTGTCTGACAGGTTTTTCTTGAAGCAGTTAAAGCCCGAGTCAGGGAATCAGCACTTTTTTTTTTCCCCAGTCTCTGTTATTTATCTGAGTCTTCTTGAACAGTTTTCAGTGATAACTTCACTTTTTTATGCCTTTCTTTCTGGACTGAGGCTCTGCCCCTAGAAGATCAGAAATTAGTTCTTACTGTTTACATCAACTCTGAATCATTTTTATAAAACCTGGTGGAGCAGCTACTTGTTTTTGGTATTATTGATGGCATTATATCCCCAAGTTGGAAGGGGCTGTTGCTGATGTTGGGGTACTGAGTGTTTGTTCAGCTACCTGTATATTTTTTTGGTCTTGTGTTTTTTTCAGGCGCTTTTACCTATGGCAAATGTGGCCATGATTGACTACACCTTGGAGTTCCTAACAGCAACTGGAGTGGAAGAAACCTTTGTTTTCTGCTGTTGGAAGTCAGCTGAGATAAAAGAACATTTGCAGTGAGAATCTCTTCTTCTTTTTAGTTTTATCATAGAAAGTATTTGTCTGCCCTCCAAGCCACAAAGGCCTCACTGATCCTTATGAAAACTGTAAGAGACACCCTTTCAGCAGTGGTCTCCTAGCCTCTCTCAGAAAGGACCATTCCTGCTGTGCAGGAGTGGTTATGCAGTGTGTTAAAAGGGTTCAGTGTTGTGGGGCTGCTCCTCAGTTCACCTCTGAGCGTTCCTGAGCCTGGCAATAGCGAGCTCACCGTCACAGGATGCTCCTTGCACCCCCTTACTCCAGGGCACAGTGCGTGCCACACCTGTCTCTGTAGGAACAGCCTCTTTATGCCTTCCTGATGTGTTTTTTTCCCTTCCAGAAAATCCAAGTGGTGCCGGCACTCGTCTCCCAACACGGTGCGCTTTGTCACCTCGGACCTGTACCGCTCCCTCGGGGACGTGCTGCGAGACGTGGATGCCAAGTCCCTCGTTCGCTCCGACTTCATCCTGGTCACTGGCGATGTGGTGTCCAACTTCAATATTTCCAAAGCCCTGGAGGAGCACAAGTAGGTGCTGGAGGAGTGGATGCTTGCCTGGTGTGCTGAGGCTGCGGTCTGTAGCTCTCCGAGGAGTTCTGACAGTTCTGCCCTCCTTTTTCAGGTTGCGTCGGAAGACGGAAAAGAATGTGTCTGTGATGACGATGATATTCAAGGAGTGCTCTCCTGGCCACCATGCCAGGTGCAAGGAGGATGACATTGTTATTGCTATGGACAGTGCCACAAACCGTGTCCTTCACTACCAGAGGACGCAGGGGCTGAAACGATTCCGCTTTCCTATGGTGCGTCTGGAACCTGGCAGGTGGAAAAGGGCTGGGATAGTGAAGCAGCCCCCCAAGGAGATCTTCCTTGAGTGAGGGCTGGGGAACTGTTCCTCTTGGAGGAGCAGATGGTAGGAAGTAACTTGGGGTAAAGTGGTTTTTTTTCCCCTTAATCTTTATTTGAGTCTTGGTGAAATCATGTGGGTACACGCATGTTTGTGGCTCATGCCAGTTTGAACATGAGGCAGATGTGTTTTTCACAGTTCAAGTTTTGCTCTTTATTTCTTTTCCATGATGTTAAGCAAGGGAAGGAGATTATTTGTGCTGTTGCAGCGGCTCCCAAATTGGCATGCATTTACCACTACCATACACAGACCATTTTTACCAAATTATTTAAGTTGGAAAAGGCCTCTGATCTCAGAGAGTCCAACCTTTGATCACCACCTTATCAACTAGACCATAGCATGTCAGTCATTTCTTGACCACCTCCAAGGGTGGGACACCAGCACCTCCCTGGGCAGTCCATTCTAGTGTTTATCAGCCCTTTCCTTCTTGAGATGTTGTTGAGCCTGACATAGGGTGGAATTACATGAGGTTCAAGGAGTGGTACCTATTACCTGTTTGTTCACCCTAATAAAGTAGTAAATGCTCTGTGGGAGCACTTTTTCCATGAGATAGATGGACCAGTTTTTTTCTTCAACTCAGAACTAAGGCTGTGATTACATATTTTCATCCCTAAATCAGTTGTCAGGAGGTTATTTCATGTCTTCAAATGGAAGTACAAATCACTGTAGGAAACCAAAAAGGAAAAACCAAAAGAAACAAAACCCAACATTCCAAAACTCACCCACAGCTGTAACAATTGTATTTGGATTTATCAGTGGGTGTTTTGTACAGTTGTAGCTCCCAAGACTGAGGTAAGGAGCCTTCTGGAAGAAGAGTGATTGCTGGAATTACAAGCTGTTTCTGGGAGATCTGCACTTTGTAAGGGCTGGGGCAGTCTCTGCTGGCTGATACTCAGCTCTTTGTGTGAACAGTCTATGCCTGCAAAGATTGGGTCTAGTGTAGATTGTAGATTTCTCTGTTCCTCTGAACTTCAGCTAGTTTAACAATTCAGGCAGTACTGCCTCTGGCTGATAGAAGGCTTTTGGGGTTTGATACTGCGTGAGGTGCTCAGGTCATGTGAATTTTTTCCTCTTTCAGAGTCTGTTCCAGAGCTCTATTGAGAATGTCGAGGTGCGCCATGACTTGCTGGATTGTCATATCAGCATCTGCTCTCCACAGGTGAGCCCTGCCCTTCCAAGGATCCAAAATTCAGTCTGCACTGCTCCCTTGGTACTGCTGGTGTGCAGGCTGTGTGTGGCCTGAGTACCAGGTTTGGAAAACAGAACTGGCTGGGCTGAGGGCCTGGGTGATCATGTGGTGCTGCTGTGTGGAACACATGGGGGCTCAGCCTGTTTCTGGCATCCACTGCTCAAGCCCAGGCAGAGCTGCACAGTGGATGCATCCAGAGACTGGCTGATTTGGCAGAGAATGAAACTATTTAAAAAAAAAAAGTGATTTCACTTTGGGTATAATAACACCTGTGGAGCAGAGGTGGTGGCTGTGCTGTGAAGTATCAGTACTTGTAAGCTGGTACCATGTTAGGGTAACATTCAGGACTATTCCAGCTTAGGCTTGCTAACATATCTTCCAGATCTGGTAAAGTTTGTCTGCAGCCTTCCTTTGGGGGTGAAACTACAAAGTAAGGCTGGGCAAATTGCTTTGAAATACTAAAGCAATGTCTTACCCCTTCTGGGGTAAGGATCTGTTCATGGATTCTGGAGGAGGAGATGGGAGGGTCAATATTCCTAGCAGGAGTCAGAGCTTTATTCAAGGCAAGACCATCACTTTCCTGTATTGTATAACTTGACTCTATTATTTCCATGTACTTTATTCCTGGCAGGTGGCTGAACTGTTCACAGACAATTTTGACTACCAGACACGAGATGACTTTGTGCGTGGTCTGTTGGTGAATGAGGAGGTAGGGAGAGGGTTCTTACAAGGAGGGTCGTGTTACTTTGCCTTAGAGAGCCTTCTGATGTGCTCCTGCCTGTCTCCCAGGTCCTGGGGAACCAGATCCATATGCATGTAGCAACAGAAGAGTATGGTGCTCATATATGCAACCTGCTGATGTACGAAGCTGTGTGCTCTGACATCATCCGGCGCTGGGTTTACCCTCTCACTCCAGAGATGAACTTCACGGATGACAAGAACCAGAGTTACACCCACTCTAAACATAATATTTACCGAGGGCTGGATGTGAGCCTTGGCCACGGCAGCGTGCTGGAAGAGAATGTGCTCATTGGCCAGGGGACAGTGATTGGCAGCAACTGCTGCATCACCAACAGCGTTATTGGGCAGAACTGTAGGATAGGTGAGTGCAGGACTGAGGGGATGAGCCAGCCTTGCCAGGCTGGGGTACATATTTCTTGGAATTCAGTTTTTAAGGTGTTTTTGGCACTGAGAGAGCATGATAGGTTGCTATTGATTGATTGCTAATGGGGAGAAAGGAGAAAAGCTTGGTTTTCCAGCAGAGGAAATAGATTAAAGTTTTCAGGGTACAGTAATGAAGCTGGAAAGTACTTCATGCAAATGAGTTGCTTCAGCAGCAGAGAATGCATGACCTTTACTGATAACCACCAACATCCTGCAAATGAGGGACACTTGTCCCCATTTTCATGAGCTGTTTCCTAGCAGCTCACTCCTTACCTTGCTCCCTCCTAGCTCACTCCTTAGCCTTGGCTGGATTTTCTGTTTTTCTTGTGATTTGGCTGTGTTTGTCCAAAACTGAGATGGCAGTTGTTATTCTCAAGTCTCTGTAGAGAGCAAATTTGTGTTTCAGCTTTGGGTAAGAAGTGGATGTAGGCCTCTGAGGTAAATTTTCCCGTCTTCTAACATCCATCGTGCATCAAGGGCTTTGGGAGTCAGTAAGATGCTTCCTAGTGAGCTCAGCAGTGTCAGAGGGCACCAGACAGCCTTCCTCAACATATTTGTACTTGGTGGTGTGTAACAGGTGATAAAGTCACTTTGGATGGAGCTGTTCTGTGGGACCGAGTGCACATAGCAGATAACGTGGAGATCCACCACTCTGTTGTCTGTGATGAGGCTGAAGTGAAGGAGAAAGTAAAGCTAAAGTCCCGCTGTGTCCTCTCTTCTCAGGTGAGCTGATTTATGTCTGTTCTGCTTTCCGCCACTCTTGGCAGGTTACTCATCTTGCACTGTGCTATTCCAGAACACAGGGCTCCCCCAAGCCTTTTTGCAGTGGTGGAAACTGCTCCTGCTCCCACCCTTTTCTTCCTTTTGCTTGGCTGGGGCAGTATAGTATGGAATGCAGTAGTGCTGGTGTCTTCAGTTATACTTGTTAGTGAAAGCCTGTCTGCAGCTTCTGGTGGAGGTACAAGGGGCAGTCAGAGTGTTTTTCATTAAGATATGTTTCACATATTTTCAGGTAGTAGTAGGTCCTGGCATCACTCTCTCAGAGGGCACAGTGATCTCTCTGCACCCCCCAGATGAGGAGGAAGAGGATGATGACCAGTTCAGTGATGATTCTGGTGTGAACAAGGAGAGCAAAGTGAAACTGAAAGGTATGAGAGTCTGTCTCCATGCACTAAAGTATGCAGAAGGTTCTATCTTCTGTGATGTTTTGGGGTCTTTTCCAGCCCCATTCCACACACTGCAGTGCCAGGGTGGAGCTTAGTGCTGCATTCAGCCTGGAACCTATGTGTTTTCATCAGGGCAAGCAGGGATGCTCAGCAGGGTGTCCAAGGGCTTTCTCCTTGTGAAGTACTGTTGCTACAGTGTGGGTTTGTCAAGGGATCTAAACATGGTCTGCCAAATGTTGCTGCTGTAGGAAGGAGTAAGTCACTTGTCAAGGCATGTGAGAAAATCAAATCTGAAATCCATATGCATGTGCAGGAATCCCAGCTCCCTCTTGATGAAAGCTATTTAGGGGCAGTAATATGCAGGTTATTCCAGTCTATTTCAGCTTTGCCTGTAAGCACATCTGCTACATCCACACTCTGCTGATTCTTTTTCAGGTTACAATAAAAAGGACATAGGCTCAGAGGGCAGAGGCTATCTCTGGAAAGCAGATGACAAGAATGAAGAGGATGAAGAAGAGCAGAGACAAAGCCTATGGGGTGAGGAAAAGTTTGTTATGGTCACCTGGGGGCAAACATTCAGGCATGTGTTGGGAAAACTGGCCAAGTGGGATGTTGGTAATTGTGTCTAGAGCAAGACCTGGGCTTTGTGAAGCAGACTGGCTCCAGATAACAGCTATATGTGGAGGGAAGGTGAAAGGTAAAAGCAGGTCATGGACCAGATTCTCTCTACCTATGCTCTGTGGAAGGTGTTTAGATATTTGCTTTGCAGTAACACACAGAGCTGTCTGTGCTGGGAATGCTGCACTATGGGACACCAGGCCCTCCCTGAGATGGGAATATGCTTTGGCTATTCTGGGTGCTGCTGGCTTTCCTCCTGCCAGTGGCAGTGTCTGCTGACATTGCTCCATTGTGAGTCAGCAGTCTGCGCAAATTGCAGTTGCTTCTGTCCCTGTCCTTTGTTGTCTGCCTGCAGACTCCCAAAAAATCCCATTATCCTAGTGCCAGCTGTAGTGTTCCTTCTGCAGCAAATATAATCATCTGGACCTGGAAATAGAAGCTTCCCTGCAAGGACAGATAGTTGCTGACTTGGTTGGGAAGTCCCTGGGACACCTGGTTCCCCATGGCATATGGTAGTTGCAGCTTTTGAGTGCTGAGTGCTCTGAATGCTGCATCTTCTCCTTCCTCAGGCCCAGCTATGCACTCAGAGGAAGAGAGTGAATCTGACAGTGACCTGAGCATGGGCTCTGAGGAGCCAGATAGTCGGGCAGCTTCCCCTCAGCTGGATGACATCAAAGGTGAGATGGGCTATGAAGTACAGTCACTGTAGATAATGCAGTGTGTGTGAGGTTTGTGCTGCTTTCTCTGGGTGTATTGGAAAATTTGTGCACCTCTATGTTATATTGTTTCCTGATCTCACTTCCTGCATTTTCTACAGAGTTCTTTAATATCCCGTGTATTACTGCTGGGTTAACCCAAGGCAGTCAAGGGTGAGAAGCCAGACAAAGAGCCTCCATCTTTCTCATTCCTCATCACTGGACCTTGGTGAAAGAGACCTCCCTGAGTTGTCTCTTTAAATGGCAGTGTCATTGCCTGTGGGAAGGGCCAGCAGAGTTTCTCTGTATGAACAGCTTAGTACTGTAATCATTCTGGACCAGTAAATGTCTTTGTAGGAGCTGCCTCTTTTGGTAGAAATGTTTTGATTTTCTGTTTTGTTGTGTTGCACTTACCTGGATTTGGAAGAGGTTCAGGCCAAATTGGAAAAAAACAAAAACTTTTTCATGTTGGAATATCACCCCAAAGAAAATCAAACCAATAAATTTTAGATTTGAATTAATACTTCCAGTTATGGGAAGATGAAGTTTGTTTGAATAGGAAAGGCTAAATTGTGAAAGTGTAATAGAAACTCTGCTCTAAAAGGCTGCAGAGGTAAATAGCTTTGTACTGGTTTCTGTGGATAGATCAATGATACTTAGTAGGAGGTTTCCTTTGTTTGAATTATATCCCACTATTTATAATTTCTGTGGGTTTGTGTCAGCTTACAGAGAACAAATAGACATCTGTGTCAGAATGCTTTTTTTTGTGAAGGGCATCATTCCTTCAGTAGTGAGCAGTTTGAATAATCTGTGCTTTTCCCTCAGGTCTAATTGCCTGTCCTTTCTTTCATTAGTTTTCCAGAATGAGGTTCTGGGTACATTACAAAGGGGTGAAGAAGAAAACATTTCCTGTGACAACCTGGTCCTGGAAATCAACTCCCTCAAGTGAGTTGGGGCTGTCCTTAGGGATCCTCAGGGTGTCCTTAGGGATATTGTCCCTTATGCTGAACGGTTGGGATTGACAGCAGATGTGTCAACAGAAGAGGAGAAACCACGTGAATGCCCATTGTTAGACATTTCATCAGCATGGAGCATGAGAAATTCAGCTCAGACATCATGGCTGAATGACAACAGGAGTTGATGGAGAGCACCAGCTGCATCTCCAGCATCCTTGGTGGTTAGACTTTTCCTGCCCCATCTCTGTAACAAGAGATTAAATTGCTGCTAAATAACTTGGACTGAAGGGAACAAGTCAGTTCTTGGCACGACTGCCTGGAAGTTCATGCAGGGTCTGCTGCTCTGGGCATTGCAGCATTCAGCCAGCTGCCTGCAGCTGGTGCTGTGCTGTGGTGTGGCTTGTTCTCAGTATTTTTTACAGCAGCAAGTCTAAAACATAATCAGAATGCCTTTTATTTAGTGTTTCAAATCCAAACCTGTTTGCCTTCTTTTGTGCAAGAGCATTCCTACAGCACTCTGGTAAATGTGAGGGTGCTGTCCCTGCAGCAGCTTGTTCCAGTTGTGGTGACAGATTTTCAGAACTTACAGCCTTATACAGGGCCCGATGCAATACAAAGTGATTTTATTGTCTGAATATTTGGACAAAAAAAATCCAACAAATAAAAAATAGGTTGAGAAGATGAAAATCAGATTTTCTGCTCTATCTCTGTGAATAGCCATAGTCTGCAGAGATCAGACAGTGTGAAATGTTGAGGGGTTTTTTGCCTTTTCCATTGTAGGTATGCATATAACATTGGCCTGAAGGAAATGATGCAGGTGCTCAGTAAAGTGATCCTGGAGTTCCCACTGCAGCAGCTGGATGCAAACCTGGACTCCCAGAACTATTTCTCAGCGTTACTTCCTGTAAGTTCTGCTCCTTTAGACTCTTCTTTGGGCTTATCTCCTAGTGGGTAGCAGTCTGTGTGCCCCAGGTAGTTCCAGCCTGAGAAATGTCTTTAGTTTGGAGCCATTTGAACTCCATGAGTTCATGAGCCTCTTTGTCTTCTACAGAAGTAAAAATCACCTGAAACTGTTGTTTCTGCTTGACAGAGCTCAGCTGAGACTGTAGGTGTGGGAGCTGTGCTTCAGTACCTGTGGTTGTTTCTGTTGCCTGTGTGAGACAGTAGAAGTGCATCATTTGTAAAGAGAAAAGAGAAGGTCTGTTAGAGATGTCTTTACAGGCTTGCATTCCAGAAAATGGGTTCCAGTCCTTTTCAAGTCCTGTCCCTGGGGCAATGGGGAGCACTCCTCTCTCAATGGGATCCTTTCCAAGGTCTTACTTGTCTGCATACTGCAATTGGTGCCAATTTTTTTTCAGCCTAATGCAAAGGCATGATATTGTTGTGTTTGTGCAAAGATAAAGTTCTGCTTTGTTTTTAGGGAGATGAGTTGTATAGTTGGGTGTACCAACATCAGTTTCCTGCCTTATGGCTGACAAAATAGGGTAGGATCTGTTTTAAAAAGCAGGCAGTCTTCTCTTAATGGTTTTGTTCATCCAAGCTGAAGTCATTGTAGTATTTTTGTCTCCTTGTTACAGTCCATTTATGTATTTGACTTTGCAAACTCTACAGATTCTGAATGTGCTCTTTCAGAATGAATAGGTCTGACACGTTTGGGACAGACTACTTAAATTTTTTTTAGGAGTACTTTTTTTTTTTAGGATATTGAGAGGAACACTAGACTTCCTCACAATCCTTTCTGTGAGGAAGTACGTGCTTTCAATTGATGGGAAAGGGTGGAAAACTAATTCTCCTTTGTGTAGGTGTAAGCATGCTACTTAATTCACCTCTTGGACATGTGGAGATGCCTTCTGCAGAAAACATCCATGTAAACTGATCTGTTCTTCAGATGGCTGCTCACTCTGTTTAAATTCTGCTTGCTTTTATTCATTTTTCCAGACTGTTTTCTTGAATAGCGTGTCCTGTCCTAGAAAAAGAGAATTGAAGGAGAAGAACTAAAGAAAATGTTGGAGCAGGTGTTAGATTCTAAGTAGAAAGCAGTACATCTAGACAACAGCTTGTGTGGAATTGGTAGCTGTATAGGATGGGATTTTTTTATCCCAGCTGGGGTATGGCATCTCTTGATTGCCCAGATTAGACTCCTACTCTAGCATGAGTGAGAAAGGAGAATTTCACTGCAGCACCCAGTTCAGAAGATGTTCTTGTCTGGGATGAAGCATATAAATGCATAAAGTTTTGTGTAATTGTCCCAAACCCTAGAATCTAAAGGCAATGGTAGTATTCTAATTCTCCAGTTTAGATTTTCATGAAACTCCCAAAATAGCCTGGTTGCACAGCAGATGTGTCTGAAGAGGTGATGGAGTGCAGTGCTACAGAGTAGATGAGCTCTGTTTTCTAGCTCAGACTGCCTTTGGTAGTCCACACCAGCCTGGGCTGTCTCCACAGCCTGGGTTGTAGCTCTGCTGTATGTCCTGGAGCTCTCCCACCCTCAGGTCTACTGCCTGTTAACAGTTATCCTGGACAGTATAATCCTGATTAATCCCAAATGTAGGTGACTCAAAGCTTCTTGATCACACCCCAAGCCCCTGTGAATTGCCAGTTTTCCTCCAAAACAGACCAGATGTGTTCTGTAAGGAGACACTGCTGAAGGCACAGCAAACCATTGGATCTGTGCAGGCATGCCAGGGGTGTAGTTTCAGGATTGCCTGCTGTTGAATTACTCCTTTTAAAAAGATGTGGAACTCTGATTTAATTTCTTAGGATGTTTTTGTAGGATGGTTAGGTCATGAGGTGGCCAATAAAGAATTTTTGTATCTTATCCAAGTTCTGATACCTTTTAAAATTTTTATGGATAGGGACCTATTATCTCCTATCCCGGATTCAGGTCAGTCGGTGCTGCTTTGCAGAGCTCCCTGCTGCATATTTCCCAGATATGTACAATAAGAGAAGGAGCTGTGGGGGGCTCAGAAATGTTGTTTGAAAAGGCAGCACTAAAATCTTTAAACTTAAAACTTCAAGGAAAATAAGCCTTGGAGGAGAGAACAACTAATAGTGTAACGACTTCTTGCCCTTCATCCTTCCCACTCATTCCCTGCAGCAGGCTTCAGGATCCAAACAAGCCTCTAGGCACACAGCAAATGTGTGATTTGCACTCAGGGGCTGCTCTGACGTGTTGCTGTTTTAGGGGTGGTTGTTTTTCACTGTTCACTTCTACTCAGCTGGTAATTAACCTGGCATTATCTTTTTCTATGTTTCCTTATTCGTCCTTCTGCTTTGAAGGAAAATTCCACTGAAATGTCAGCTGCTCTGTGGGGGGAGGCTGTGAATGGCATAAGGTATCTCTCCTTATCAGTCTGCAGAGAGGAGATTTTGTTTGAATACCAGACTCTATTGAACACATTTATTGCAATGATCTGGTATTCTATCCAGAGAGGTAAAAACAAGAAATCTCATAGATATTTTGAAAGCTTAGTAAAAACAGGTTTTGTCTTCACATATGAGACTTAATAACATCTGCTTCATGGACAGAGAGGGTCAAATACCTGAAGCAGTCAGCTGAATAGTTTCATAAAATGCTTCCCTGGGTCACTTTCTTGGTGTAGCACAGCTGAGACACAGGGCTGAGTGCACCCATCCATGTCAGCTCAGGAGCTCTTCTGTGTTTTCTCACTGCAGCTGTTGAAGAACTGGACCCCGTTGTTTAAGAACTACATAAAACGAGCATCAGATCACTTGAATGCCTTATGTGCCATTGAGGAATTCTTCTTGGAACATGACAGTCTCTGCACATCGATAGCTAAAGTGAGTATCCACTCCCAAATCTATTTTTGCTAGATTCACAGTGGAATGCATCCTATTTACATCATCACCTCTGCTTTAGGGGAGGAGAATTTTGGGGTCTCCATGGAGAGGGTGTGTAGAAAATCCATCTGTAACAATTTCTTTAAAAAAAAAAAAAAAGTAGTTCTGCCTCTGAGGGAGCACAGCTGAGGGTGAGTATTAATTACCAGCCTGCAGCCTGTGGGGAGCTATTATTTTGCAGCTTCCAACATAGATGCCCTTGTTTTGTGATGCTGGAAGAAGCGAGGCCAGAGACTCGCTCTAGGAAGAGCTTCACTTCATTTATCTCTCCAGGGTCCCTGGGATCTCGCTGCTAAATGGTTTATCCTGCTTTGGAGTGCAAAACAGAAAAGCTGGGAATAAAAGTGGAATTTTACTCAGGCTGAGCTAGTTATGAAATTGGGAATAAAGGGTAACCAGTCATGTGGCTTATTATCTGTCTCCCTGCTTCTGGGAATTATCATATATTCCTCCTCATTGGCTTTCACAAATATTTTGTCCCTGCGTTCTGTCTGCCCTATCACATGGAGAGCATTTGACTTGGTTTGCAAGACTCCTTTAGCTGCAGCTCAGAAAGCGTCTGTCTGTGTTGAAGGAGCTCTCCTAAAACTTGCTTAACTCTTGATTCCTCAAGAAAGAGTAATCCTACCTTCTGCTGCCAGTGCTTCTGGCTGATGGCAAAGCACTTAGGACTGGAGCCAAACTCCTTCAGTTTGGTGAGCCAAAATGTCCTTGAATTACAGCAATTGTTTGGCATGTGTCCACTGTTCTAGAGGCCTGTGTTTCCCTAGAGGCTGGGAATTGAAGTGACACTTTACATTCGGAGCCAGCTTTGTTAGTGCTCTGCTGCAGGGAGCCCAGCTGTGAAGTGCCTGCTCTGCCTGAGCATGAGGGCACCCTGAGAGCTGCTGATCACATCTCCCCCTCACTCACAGGGCAGGGGCTTGAGCTGATGGATGACCAATTGCTTTGACACCTGCCATAAGGCACTGCAGAGAGAGAGCTGGCAGGAGGAGGGAGCCTGGGGCAGAGCTGGATAGGCTCATGCTCCTCTGCTCGTGTCACTGTTGTGTGTGAGCCTGCATCAGTTGCTGGTTGGATCTGCTTTTGGGGGTGGTGTTTGGGTTGCTTTGAAAAGAGAATTAATGTCTTGAACTGATGTCCTGTGTGACCCCTTGTTGCCTGCTGCTCTCAGTCATACCCAGCATTCTCAGAGCTGAAGCTGATGGGGCTTGAACTTTGACTCATTATGTGTCACAGCATTTGTCAGGAGCATAAGGCTTGGTAGGAGAATCACAGTTATTTTTAACAGAAGGAAAATGAAGCAGACTGAGTGCCTTCTGCTGAAGACGGAGCTGAGAGACAGAGATTACGTGCAAACTTTGTACTTGGACGTGAGCTAGTCCCAAGAGAGTTTATAGAGAGCCTGTTGCTCTTTTCTAATTGATGCAGGTGTTGATGACATTTTACCAGCTGGAAATTCTGGAAGAAGATGTGATTCTCAATTGGTTCTCTTTGCGGGACACGTCTGACAAAGGAAAGCAGCTTCGTAAAAACCAACGGGTGAGTCCCAAAGGTGTTGGGAGAGGCCGGGGTGGGGAGAGAGAGACAGACAACAGCTGCTGAAAGAAACTTCGAGTGAAGTTTGGTGTCACTGTCACCTTCTGTGGAGCAGCTGCCATCACATGGTAGGCCAAGAAACACACCAGTGCACTGAACACTAAGCAACACAGATTTGTTCTCCAGAATAGGCATTTCTGTGCATTCTGCCATAATTATCCTGTTTGGCTGAGGGATGGAGGTAGTATGAGAATTGTTTCTGGTGGGCTCTGTGTAGCACGAGGCCAGCACTTTCTGGAGTAGCAGCACAGCTTCCCTAAGCCAACACCCATTTGAAATGGGCTTTAGGCCAATGCCCTGTGTGCTGGCCCCATGCAATTCCTTTGAAGCTTTCATTCCTGGCTCAGCAGTCCCTTCATATATATTTCTAAGCATTTGCTGTACTGAGTGGTTTCATTTGGCTTCTGTTGCAAGGAGCATATAAACTTCCCTCCTCCAGCAGGCAGAACTTTATGCTGCAGTTTGGCTGAGCCCTGTTCCAGTCCTCCTCCCTGGATCTGGAAAAGAAGTAGAGGAAAAAAAGCCATCTGAAGAACAACTTTGTTCAAGACCTTTGCAAAGTCAGCTATTAGTATAGGTCAGCAGTGCTTTCAGCTGCTTGTTCAAGCCCAGTTAAAATGTACAATGAGCTGCCTTTTTAATAGCAGTTTCTGAGGGACAAGTTTTTTCCCAGCAGAGTTTTCCTAACATGTCAGCTAAGGTGCAGCTGCCATCTCTTTGCCCTCAAGCTCTGAAAAACTCTCAAGCTTTTTTCTTTTTGCTGAGTGTTGGAGGGATTGTGTGACTGGAGGAAGACAATTCCTAAAGGAATTAAATTCCTTTAGGAATTTAATCAGTCTGCATTTGTCTGTGGCATCCCAATTCTTTTCACCTAATTCTCTCTCTTCCTCAATTTGCCATAATTTCTATTTCTTCTGGAAACACTTTCTCTTTCCTGTGCATGATAGTGATGCTCACTCACACAGTGTATTTGTTGAGCATCTCTTAGGTGTCAGTTGTTACCCAATTACTTTTCATTCTCTCTGCAGCTCCAGAAGTTTATCCAGTGGCTGGAGGAGGCAGAGGAGGAGTCGTCTGACGGCGACCAAGACTGACGTGGTGGCTCAGCATGAGAAGAGGCTCTCACTGCCTTTCTGGGCCAAGTGGGCAGGGCAAGATCAATGCCAGTGCATGGTGTATTGATGTGGGGCCTGACATCGAAGTGACTGACAATCCCATCTTTAATTCAGTTGTGTGTTCCCAACTTTGCCACTTCCCTCCCTCCCTCATTTGCACCTTATGTTGCAACCCAGTATAAAACCTATAAGGGAAAAGCAGGAGGCGGTGATACCTGGATATGATGTACTATGAGCTACCTTTTGGGAGGTCCTTGTTACTAAAACAAAGGGAGAGAGTAGATTCAAATGCATACGATGCCCCTGCAGATCTAACCATCAGGGCTGTGGAAGAATGGTCGTACAGCTAAGGTATTTGGAGTCACTGTTGCTTCTGGAGCTAAGGGAACTCCTGCTGAAGAGACACTTGGCAAGGTTGGTGAGTAAGAGCACGTGGATTAGGATCTGGAGTGCAGGACTAGAATTCAGGAGTTCTTGTGCCTGGAGAAGATGCAGTTGTCTGAGGATGCCCAAGGCATTTTGCAGCCTAGAAGGCACTTCTGTGATCTTTCCAAAAGGGAAAATCTCTTGCCATCTGCCATGCTAGGATCTAACACAAATTGCACAGTGGAGTTGGTAAAACCATGTGTTTCCTGTGCTGTAGAAATGGGGGTGATGTGTGCTCAGCTTCTCCACAGGGTTGGTTGATGGTGGATGGCTGTACAGATCACCATATCCTGCATGTGATCATTCTTCTGTGCCCCCAGCTTAGCAGACATGTTTTAGAGAAGTGTCTGTTTCTTTATTTTTTTTATGAAAAGGGAACAGAGGTATCTGGCTCCTCACACTGCACTGACTACACTTGTGTTTTGCCCTGGGGGCATTGACTGCACCAGCTGCTTCCAGGAGAATGCAAGTTCCTAAATTCTGCTCCAGTGTGAAAAGGAGTGAATGGTATTTCCTTCAGCAGCAGACAGTTTGTGTATCCACATGATTTCAGTTATATAAGCTTGCTTACTTCATGGCCATTTATTTATTTGAAAACTTCCCTCAGACAGCAGGGAAAGTGCTGCAAACCCACTGTGAGGCTCTGCAGCTGCAGAGCAGCTCGGCAGGCAGCAGGGAGTGAGTGTGCCTCTGGCTCAGACAAGTGTGACAGCACCAAGGCCTTGAAAAACAGTTTACTTGGAAGTGTCACTGTGCTGTGTTCTCCCCTGCTCTCAAAGAACAGAGTGAAAAAGGTACTACAACCAATCAGCTTGTGCTCATAGATGGGTTATTTGTTGGATGTGCTTACCTTGCCTCTGCCCCTTCAGGAGGAGCATGGAATAAATCC
Source organism: Thryothorus ludovicianus (assembly GCA_013397245.1). Classification (NCBI taxonomy): domain Eukaryota; kingdom Metazoa; phylum Chordata; class Aves; order Passeriformes; family Certhiidae; genus Thryothorus; species Thryothorus ludovicianus. Next base: position 2,618,163 of record VZTB01010552.1, read on the forward strand.
TTTGCAGGGGGAAATGCACTGGAGCTGCCCACTCAGGATTTTTACTTGGCTGTTCCGTGGTGCCACAATTGTCAGTGAGGGGACAGCATTGGATGCTGGAGACCAGGGATACTGCCTCTAAAAAGCTGATGTTCAGGCAGGGCCATCTTGTGCACTCACACTATCGTGCCAGGATCGTGCAAAAATGTCCTTGTTTTCTGACATTGCAAACTCAGTCTTGTAAATGTTGGGGAAATAGTTGGTATCTGAACTTTCTGTATCTGCCAATATTTAATTCAGGGAGCAAATAAAAACTATCCTGGTGTTAACCATCTTGTTTGCTTTTTTTGGCTTGGAATTGTATATCTCCAGTTTTACATGCCTGAGCAGGGCTTCATGTGTAAGTTAAGTAACTCATCACTGCATTTTCCTGAGATTTAAAGCACACAATAGGCAGGTAGGAAATCAGCACAGCATTAAATTGGTGAAAGTGTTCCATGGTAACTCACAACCCCTGTTTGCAACTAGAGAACAATTCATTAAAACCTCTGAACCTGGAATCCTCATCTGGGTAAGGTTTGGTTTTATACAGAATTATGTTGCAAAGATGAATCTTAAATCCCAAGAAATCTGTTATCATTTGTCAGTATGGGAATTGATGGGAATGTTGGCTGATACCTCCTGCATTGTGCCCTCCTGATGCTGGGAAATAGGAACTGGTGGAGGCAGGGAAGGGCAACTACAGAGCCCTTAGTAAAACCATTTACAAACCAGCTGCAAGACTTGGTAATTTTAAAATCTCCTTGGACATCTCAAGTATTTTTTTTTTCCTTTTACAGGGTTAAGGATAGCTTAAGAATAAATTTAACATGTAGTGCTGTAAATAGCTCAGTTTTGCCAGAAGTTCTTGATTATTTCTGCCAAGTAACAATTCCACTTTTGTTTTTTCCACATTCCTTCTTCCTTTGCTCCAACTTTGTGGTATGAGCTGCTTTTTTACCTGGGAGTTAAAATCCAAGGGGAGAATGTTGCTCTATGGCCACATCCTTCAGGCCTTGGTGGTGTGTGTGGTGGAGTAGTTTTACAGATGCCAAGAACAGAGTAGCAAAAAGAAAACAAATTAGGACACTTGATACTCTCCAAGGTGGAGTTCTGGCATGGTGCAGCATCCTTAGGTACTGATACGTGTTGTACTTTTTAAAGGAGCATTTGTTCCATTGCTGAAGTGTAGGGTGGGCTTGATGCTTTCTTGTCACTTCAGTCAAGATGGGTTTCTTTTGTTGGAAGACTAGAAATGCCTTAGAGAGCAATCTTGAATGTGGAATCATTGCTATCCATCTCTGAGCAATGTATGCAGTAAGTACTTTACTTTCCTGAGGCTGTAATAATCAACTTGTCTGACTTCCCATCTGCCAGGGATGGATGGAGGGAGGGAGGGAGGAAGAAAGGAAGGAAGGAAGGAAGGAACCTGGTGTTCCTGTATCAAACCCATAACTTTATTTAACAATAGTAACCCTTTTAAATGAAGATAATGGTTTTGTGTTGCTTAAAGGTGTAAGTGATGGAACTCAAGTTCATCCCCCTCTGCTTTGGGCTGTTCCAAGATGATGGAACTAAAATGTCCAAAGCCTGTGTACTCTGTAAGGAGAAGCAATGTTATCAAGACTGCAGTTTTTAAGTTGCAGTAATTGCAAAAATAAGCCAACAGGCAGTTCAGAAACTTCCTTGTGGACCTTGGAGTGCTCAGCACAATCCCCTCCTGCTAATTTCTTTGGCACTGTGTTCTTAACTTCCATTCAGTGAGTCATAGAGCACAAGGCCTCTGTGAGTAGTGGAACCGAGCTATCATTGAGTCTGTTCAGTCACTTGGCCTGTTTTAAAAGAAAAGGCAGCTGTAGCAATAAGATTTCATCTAGTACCACCCTAGGGGGTGTGACACCCCTCCCCTGAACTGCATGTGCTCCCTTGGGAGCTCAGCACTACTGAAAATTGCCCTTTTGGTAACAAAGTGTTTTAACGTGTACGGTACAGGCTCCAAGGTGCATCCTTGGCTGTGATGGGAGGTGGGGAGACAGTGGCCGTGTCAGAGACAGACTAGGATTCTTTCACATGTGCCTGCTTTTGGAGCAAGGAGGTGCTGCAAAAAGACTTTTAAGATTAGCTCTGTCGGAGTTGACATAGGAAGAGGCAACTTAAACTAAATTTTTCCGTTCCTGACCTGGATTCTTCATTCCAGGTACATCAGCTTTTACACAGCTCTGAGCATACGGAAATTACAATCTTCCAAGAGCTGATGTGGAAACATGGGAGAGTCTCAGATCTCTTACAACTTCTGCTTACCTGAGGACTTCCCTTGATTTTTTATTCTTTTTTCAGTTTAATGTCAGGTTCTTCCCCCAGTCTAGCAGTCCAGGTAATTACTAGCAATGCCTGCAGGACTCTTTAATGCATTAGGAGGCTCATTTAGCTCAGCTTGCCTGCCTGCCTGAGGAACTTGGCTCTGTTCCCTGTGGGATCTTGCTCCTTTTCCTAGAGCAGGGGAGTCTAGTCTGAGGGCTGATCTAGTCTCATGCCCTGTGCAGGCCTGTGCTGTGGTGCTTCTCTGCATTTGTTCCTTCTAATCCAGGATGGTGCGAGGCAGTTCTTGCCTTTCCTATTGGTGGTTGTTCCCAAACTCCATCCACTCCAGCTTTGCTCTCAGCCACAACTCCAGGAAGCTGCTGATGGAGATGGTTCCTTGGTGCCTGCTGGGTTCTGGCAAGGTGTGCAGAGGGGAAACCAGACAGCCTGAGACTGCTGTGGAACAGAGGCAAGTCCTGGGGACTGGAGTCACTGTGCTGATGAATGGGTAGGAATGTGCTAGGGTCTGGGGAGATAGAGGGTGGGAAGAAACCACACAACCAAAGGGTACCCAGTTGAATAAGCCATGGTAGGTGGAACAGAGGATGCTCATGAAGAGCAGAAGAAAGAGTCTGCTTGGTGAGGAAAAGGTCTGAGTACTGGGGTTAGTTGTTGGATGGTGACAAGCGGTTCAGAGGGAAGCCTCAGCTGGAGAGGAGCTGGGGCGGGTGATTGTCCCTGCGTGTGGTGGCCATCTGAGACACAGTACAGGGAGCTCAGAGGGGTCAGTACGTGGGAGGATAGGGCAGAGATGGATATGCCTCATGTTTTGTGAGCTGTATTCATGGGGCACATAGCTGTATGAGGAGCATGGGGAAGGCTGGGAGATGTGTGACAAAGGACCAGGGCTGCAGAGATGGGAGGCCTGAGGTGTGGACAGGAGTGGAGGTCATGGGACACAGGAATGACCCTGTGTGTGAAGCAGCATCAGAGGGTGTAAAGGGAGTGTGAAAGCTGAATGAGGATGGGGAGCTGGGAGAGGTATATTCCCAGCTGGGAATGCGGGTGCACGGGGAGTACCAGGCTGTGGATAGGAGGATGTGGATGTAAAGAATAAATCCCAGTGCACCCAGGGGCGATGGGGCGGATGTGTGCAGTCGCAGGGGCCATGCCCCCACATGGGGCACAGCAGCAGCGGGGTGGATGGGTGTGGAGGGAGGGGGTCAGTTCCAAATGAGAGGGCCAGCTCCAGCGAACGGGGGTCTCCCATCGATGCGGGATCTGGCTCGGGGACCGGGT
>VZTB01010552.1:2621880-2696892 GCA_013397245.1 Thryothorus ludovicianus
GGCCGGGCCGGCTCTGGGAGTCCGGGCCGGGGCGGAGGAGGCGGCGGAGGCGGAGGCGGGGGCCCGGCGGCCGGGCAGGGGCGCCATGGCGGCGGCCGAGACGAAGATCATTTACCACCTGGACGAGCAGGAGACGCCGTACCTGGTGAAGCTGCCGATCCCGGCCGAGCGCGTCACCCTCGGCGACTTCAAGGGGCTCCTCAACCGCCCCAACTACAAGTTCTACTTCAAGTCCATGGACGACGACTTCGGGTGAGCGCGGGCCCGGGCCCGGTCCCCCGGGGCCACGCGTGGAGGCCGGGCCCCGCGGGCCTCCGCGGGAGCAGGGGGGGCGGCTGGGGAACTCCCGCCCCTCACGGGGCTGGGGCCGGGGCTGGCTGCCCCTCGGCACCGGGAGCGCCCCCGGGACGGCGGGCCCGGGACCCCCGGAGTGGGGAGGTGCCCCTCTCGTGCCCGGCGCAGGGAGAGGGAAACCGATCCATCCTCCATCCCTATTGCCTTTCCTTGGAGAGGATGGGGATGGGGACCCCCTTGCGTTCTGCCTGGGGGCACACCGCCTCCGTGCACCCCAGGACCTTACCTGTGGGAGGCTGGTGGTGATATCCCCCTGTGCCCATTCTCTGGGGTTCGTTGTCCCTGGATGCTGCTTCCAGGGACAGCCCTGCATCCTCGGATCCCGCATCAGCTCTGGAGAAGGTGCCCCATGCTAAGTCCTCGGTGAGGGAGCTGGTGATACCCTGATTTAGGTGCCAGAGGTGCCTTGGAGGAGACCATCATCCCTGTCTGAGGGTCACCCATTCCCCGTGTTCAGTATGTTTGGCCAACACCTTGCCTGAGGTGCGATCTCCCATGCAGCCCACCTTGGGCTATCTAGGGTGGCATCCCCAGGTTGTATCCTATGCAACACTGTCGTTCCCCATCAGAAAGGCATGGGCATCTCCCACTGTGCCTGCCTGGGGAAAGTGCCCCTTGCTCCCTCCAAAAGGGTGTGGAGGTAGTGCCACCTCCATCAGCCCTTTCCACAAAATGGATTTAGGGACAGTTTTGTTCTCCTACCATCCATTTTGGGGAGGGACATCCATTTTGGTAGCTTTGTTCTCCACATCTCGTTTTTGGGAAGAATGGAAGAGAGAACCAGCTTTCTCCTGCCCTGCCTCCATGGAGAAGGAGTGAGAGCTCTCCACGTGCTGCCCATCTCTGAGCAAGGGTTGTGTGCAAGACCCACTGTAACCACGTTCATGTCCCATCCTCAAAGTGAGATATCCCATGCTCAATCTCTGGTATGGAAAAGGGGTGCAGCCTTTCCTCATATCCCATCTCCTGCAGGGCAGGTCTCTTCCAACACTGGTGTTTCCATCACTTCTTTGGTTCCTCCCATCACAGGTGGCTCTTTGGAGGTGAGGAGCTGTCCCTTGTTTGGATGTTGTGCTCACCAGTCTTCTGGGGAGGCCCTGCTGTCTCCTACTGTAAAACTGGTTACTGCTCTGGGGAGCAAGTACCATGTGAAGCCAGCTCCCTGTAAGACCCTTTGTCCTTACTCTGTTTTGTCCAGATTTCCTACACGTGACTTTCCTTTAGCCTTTTTGAGGACTTCTTTTTTAATCTTGGGACCCTCTTGGTTTCCACAACATGTGACCCTTTACCATTCCTAGAGCTTTCGTATTTGTGATCCTTCCTCCTCTGAAGATTTAGTGTTTGCAGTAGGTCTGGTGTATGGAGCTGGGATTGCAGAGTGTTTTCAGTTTTAATGTCTTCCCAGTGTCTTCTCACTGCACCAAATACCTCTCTAGGCTGTGATTTTGGCTTGTGCTCCATATTGAACAGGGCTGGGCCTGTTTGGGGCTTGGATGAGATCTGTGTGGCAACCTCAGCAGGGGGTGCTCCCTCCTCTGCCAAATTATCCCAGTGCCCAGGTTCCCGTTAGTTTGGGAGGTGCCAGCTTTCAGATGAGACTTGAAATTTGGAGTCGCTCCTATGACCACAGTCTGGGACGCTTTGCTTCTCTAAATTCCTCCTGACCCAGCAGAGAGCTTTAGTCCTCAGAAGCTTCCCCAGTCTCTCTGGGCAAATAGAAGTCTCCAGCCCTCATTTTCCATAAATTTCCTCAGCAATATCAGTTGTCTGTGGATCGTTTCCTGTCCCTCAGCTGTCGAGTAGCGTTGGGTGCTATGGAACAGCTGCCTCACCCTGTCTCAGAGGGGACCACGTTCATTGGTGGGAGAAGTGAATTCTCCATGAATGCTGTTTGTAAACAAATGCTTTGGGATCCTTTGAAATGTTTTTCTTGAAGTGAATTCAAACTTGTCTTGAATGAAACATTGCCATGTGGGTGGGAGAGTGCACAACTATAAACAAAGTTTAGTAATAAATAGCAGTGTCTCGCATTGGGGAGAGGGGCCTGGTGGCAGTGAAGTTTTTTGCTGTGCCTTTTCATCCTCTATCTCTTTAAGAGGTGGTAGATGACAGATTAACAAAACTCAATGATAAAGCAGCTCAAGAAGTTATAGTGGGTGATAGCAGGGAGAGGGGAAAATCACTCAGGAAGGCACCACAAGGTCAGTTACATCAGAAATGCATGGGATGAGATTTTTGTGGTGACCAGTTCAGCTAATTTGTTTGGGAAACATAAACTGCTCTGGAAGGGAAGGTGCAGCTGAGGGGGGGTCAGGGGCTGTGTGTGGGCAGCCCATTCCTTGCAGAAGTCCTGGGGCAATGAGTTGTGCAGTTGGAGCAGCATGTGCAAGGCCTGGGGTGTGACAGAGAGAGCAAGCCTTTTTGTGTCACCATGGATGCTTCATCAGGAAAGCTGTCTCTGCTGCTTTCCAGACAGCTGAAGAATGTGCTGGTGGTTGGCTGGAACATGGTGGGAACAACCAGAGCAGTCCAGCTGCAGCTGTGTCTCTGAGAAGCCCTGAAGCCCCAGGCAGCACACAAAATTTCATGATCCCTGGTAGCTGGTCCATGAGAAAGCAAGCCATTGGCCTGCAGGGAGAATCAGAGACAGAAGGGCAGGAGGCACCTTGGCTGCCTGATTGTAAATGCATGGGCAATTAGTGGAAACTAGAAGGAGGTTAACAATGGTGGCATTGAGAAGCTGTGCAATGGGGAAATTCGTTTCTCTCTCACACATGTATTCCTCTCAGCTCTTTCCCTGAGGAGATTCTCTCAGGATGCCTTCTGCCTGGCTTGTGCTGGGCTGCTGTCTGTCATCTGGGCAGTGTCCAGGAGTAGGACCCAGGTTAAAGCCCCCTCAATGAGAGATAAAGGGGGTGGCCTTAGGGCAGCTGATCAATGAGGAGGAGGCCTGCAGGTCCCATGGTTCTGGTTTTGACCTTCTGCAGGATCCCTGTGGCATAAACCAAACTTTTCCTCTCATCTGTTATTAGGAATGGAGGCATCTCATCTTCTAGAGCCAGCTGGAGTAGGATATCCAATGTTTCCTCTCACCTCTGTTGCCCAGTCTGAATATTTTTTACTCTTCCCCCTTTTTTCCAGGCTGTGGGTCTCCAGTCTGGTATTCCCTTCAGCTCACCCCATCCCCAAGGAAGTATTACAGCCTCAGTCCTGGTGTGTGGGATTTTTCATTCTTTTGTTTATCTTGTTAATATTTGTTTGCTCTGAGAATCAGAGTTGTGATGGAGCAGCTTCAGTGTTTACATCTCCTTGGAAATGTGAACTGAGGTTCCCGTGGGTGGCTGTGGAGTTGTCAGGCTATGGCAGGAGTTAGTGCTCCGCTTCAAATAATTATGACTCCAGAGTGGTGTCACTTCTGGGTGGCAAGGAGGAGAAATGAGAAGAATTCATGCACCTGGTCCTGGGGAGAGGCATTGTGAGCAGCAGGAAGGCTGCAGGGTTTTGTTCCTGGTGCAGTGGGCTCCAGCTGCACGTGACAGGGTGCAGATATCTGTGCCCTCGTTGGCTTTGTGTGTTGGATAGTGTGAGTGTGGCAATGCACAGAAGTGGTGGACTCTTCTTGGACCTGAGCTGCTTTGTGTGGATGTGTCTCACCATGAAGTGTGGAACTGCCCTTGGCTCCTAACGTTGCACTCATTAGAGAGGGAAGGTTTCTTCCTGCAGCTTGAATCTTTTCATTCAGCATTGCACAGGTAAGAGCTCTGTGCTGGTCAGCAGGAGAGGACCTTCAATCAGTGAGAGCTGTATTCTCCATCAGACCTCCCCCAGNGTGTGCTGGTCAGCAGGAGAGCACCTTCAATCAGTGCAGTGCTGTGACTGCCTGTGAGGGCCATATTCTCCATCAGACCTCCCCCAGGTTTTTCATGGGATTTTGAGCAGACTTTTTTTTTTTTAATCTTTTTTGTTGTTGATCCATAAAATGGAATTTCCAACTATGCCTTTTCTTGTCCACTTGACACTGGGAGCTTCTTGGGCAAACATTTGTGTGGCTCTGAGCATGATAGAGCTCTCAGTTCTATAGAGGTGCTGCAAGAAAGAGACTGTAAATTCTTCTGGGCACCTGTACAGTTGGGAAGGGAACAACCATACTGATGGTCTGTAGTTTGTAGTTTGCTGGGACATAGGCTTCAGTCATGTGTAAAGTGTTGTCTTCTACCCAAATTCATCATGAGAAATGCACCCGGGCAGCACAAACTTGTCAGGTATTGTGCACATTTGCCTCAGCTGAACTACAGATTTCTCTTTTCTTCTAGTACAATTCTGAGAATATTCTTATATCCGCTGAAATAGGATTTCTTTTGATTCATTTTCTATTTATATTGATACTGCTCATTTTCTCTTGATCAACATGTGCTCCTACAGGGGAGTGCTAAAGTTTAGGCTAAACTTTTCAGAGCAGTTTAATGGGCGCAGTTTGTGTGTCCAGGTGAATCCTTAGCACCTGGCCTGAAGTTCTGTCTTGTCTTTCCATAAATTGTGGAGTGCCTGAAACTTTGAATTTCTTTTGCCTGTGAAGAAATCACTTTGGTGATCATTTTGCTTATTTTCACTTGGCCACGTCCCCTCTTGTAGACTGGAGAGCAGAAAGACCCCATTCTTCTGAAAGGGGAGCACTCCTCCCTCTCCATCCTACTGGTTCTGCATGGCTGGGAGAACCCCAGTGATCTGTGGTACAGTGGTGGGATGGTGCTGCTGGTTTCTTCCTCTTGCAGGTCTCCTTTCCAATTTTAGTTTCATAGCTGTGGTGAGGGATTCCTTGGTCTCAGCTGTGGAGAGAGAATTGGTATCCAGCTAATCACTGGCCCAGTATCTTACCCAGACCTGTTTAATTATCACCTGCTCTCCAAAGCTGGGTACGAGGCAGTGATTAGGACAATGCTCTGGAGGCAGAGCAAAGCGGGCGCTGCTGGAATTCCCAGTGTAGGGGTCAGATGCCATTGGTATTTGGCAGCCTCATCCCTGCACATGTGCATGAGGAAACGCGTTGATGCTCTCTGAAAGGCCGAGTGATTTATTTTTATTGCATGGTCTTTTTGAAATTGATATCAGCGGTGACTGTCCTGGCTGGAAATGCTGGGAGCTGGAGAAGGGATCCTGAACTTAATAAGTAGTGTCAGTTTCTAAGCAGTGGTGAGCCCTGGCATGGTGCCCCTGCCTTTTCTGCCAGCTCTTTGTAGCATGTGTTGGAGGAGTTGGTTTATTTTGATTTTGGGAACTTTTTAAAAATTTATTTTTAATTGGAAACTTCTGCTGTCTCCAGAAGACCTTTGCTTGTCCCATGCCCCTGGTGGAGACTGCTTCCATGTCAGCATGAACTTCACGCTGGGAGAGGTTGGGAAGAAGTCTCTGAGTGAAAGGGCCTACAAGACTCTTCTACATGCTCACGTCCTTTGTGGTGGTCTAAGTGACAGCATTGGCCCTACTGGAAGGTGGCCATCACTGCTTTTTTCTGGTTTCTGGTCAATCTCTGTCCTTTCCGTGTTGAGAAGAGTAGTTTATACATGAGAGGCCACAGCAGCCCATCTGTTGTGCTCCAGAGGATGTGTTGCTGTGCCTGCTGTGAGGTGAGCTGCCCTGGTTAGCAAGAGCCCACCAGCAGTTAGTTCAGACATTCTGCATGTAGGTTGCAGCCTGTGCCTCTGTCTCCTGAGCTGCTGAGGATTTGGCAGAGAGCTGCTAACCACTGTCTGCATTTGTGGTGGGGAGTTCCTGTAATGCTGCCCGTGCTGGGGGTGGCCCATGGACACTGGAGCTGATTCTGGCTAGAGCTGCTGCTGGAGGCCGTTTCCAAGTGTCGTGGTGGCTACAGCAGTGCCAGGGCTGAGGTGAAGATGGGGATGGTTAGTTCACAGTATTCCCTGCTTCCCGGGGTTGTATTGTCTGTGCCTGGCCCTGTGTGTCCTGCTGTTCAGACCCAGCTATTACTGACTCTGTAGGTGTCCAGCGTTCTCAGTTGTGGTTGGAGCTGTGCTCTGGAGGCCACATTGGATGGCAGTCACAGCCTGGTTTCTTTGCCCAGGGGTGGCATTCAGAAAGCCAAGTTAGCCAAATCAGGCTGCAGACCAATTTCCCTAAGGCCTTATGTGTCCTGTGCAAACAATGAAGCTTTACAACAGCTATTGAATTAGTTTGCAGCCAGAATTGGTCAGAATTTTTTTTTTTTCGACTGGATGTATTTTCTCCCAAAATATGGTGTTATGTTGAAGCCAGCATTTTTCTTGGAGAGGCATTGTTTTCAGTTATGTGTTTGATGCAAATGTTTCTTAATTTTAAGCCTCTTTTGTCATTTCTGAAAAAAAGAGAAAAGTCAAGAAACCTTTACTCAGCCATGTGAATGCAGCTGTTTTGATGCAGTTCAGTGTTCTGGTCCCCCAAATTCCAGCACAGAGCAGAAACATACCTTGATGTCTCAGAAATTGCTGCAAAGTAAATTAGTGTGCCCTGACTGTGGTACAGCTGTTCTCCAGCATGGTTCAATCTTGGAGGTCAAGGCAAGATGCCATAAAAATTGGCTCATAAACCACCATAATTTGGGTCACAACCTGAGCGTTTTTTGTTGTTATGGGATGATAGTGGTGGCCCCACCGCTCAGTTTTCTTATTCCTGCTGAGACACATCTTTTTTCTAACATGAACTCTAGAATTACATCTAGAACTTTGCCGTTCCCAAATTCCAGACGTTGGCTCACCCACAGGGTGAATATTGGATCTTCTGGGTGGTAATGTAAGCATCCAGGGTTGTTCCTCCCCACATGGCTGCAGTGAGAGCAGGATGTTGCTGAGGAGACAGCTTTTCATAATGTACTTTGAGAAGGAAGATGCTGGCATGCAGGCATGGAGGTGGATGGTCATGAGCCCAAGGTCATTGTGCTTGGAGGACTGAGCTTTCAGTAAGTCCCTCTTCTCCATCATGCTCCTGATCTCTTTCTCCTGTGGTTTCTTCACCTGGTCTCCTAGCAGATGTGAACTCTTGAGGCAGCCAGCCATCACTATGCATGTGGGGATGCTCAGCAAAGAGGGGTCTGTGAATATAAGCAAAGAAAATCCTGTTTCCCCCACAGCTTTTTTGCTGCACACATGAGTTTGGCTTCAATTCTCTGTCAGGGTGGGCATCAGGCCCTTCATCTAGACTTGAAAGCTGTTTATGTAGAGGTGTAGGGAGCATAGTTGAAATTCCTGAAGTCCTTTTTGAGCTCAGTGTACTTAAGGAGTGGGAAGCCTCTTCCATATCTGCATGGCAGTTGCTGAACTGTTCTGAGCTGAGGGTACCTGCTGTAATGAATTGCTACTCCTCCACCCTTGATTGCATCCAAATAGATAATGTTATGATTTAAGATAATTGATCTGTAAAAAAGCCCATAAATAGGAGCTGGGCTTGCAGAACACGACAGATAGTGAGTGAGTCCACAGGAAATTGCCTTCATGTTGCACCAGCTTTGCATCGTGCTGCACATCTGATGAGGCAGCAGTCAGGGCTGTGTGTTTTTGGTGTTTCCTATTGATTTCCTCCTCTCTTCATCCCTTGTTTGTTATTCAGAGCCTGCCCTTCTGACCTGTGCTGGATGGGTTGTTGTTTTCCAGAAGGGGGATGTGGCACCACGTGGCTACGTTACTGTTTGTCCCGCTGGTGCTGGCTTGTTAGGCAGCAGCTGGCAAGTTAAGTAAAACTTAATCCCGCTGGTGACTGCCATTGGAAATTTTTGGACCAAATCCTTTTGTAAAGGCTTTTTGGAAGGCGTTTCAATAAGGTACAAATAGGGGAATTAGTCTAATCTCTGTGACTTTGTCTGCTTTGTCCGTGTGCTTATCTGTGTAATGCCATGGTGGCCTTAGGAGAGAGTGTGAGCTTTTGGGCTGTGAATATCACTGTCTCTGAGGACTGCATTAGCTTGCAGAGCTGAAGCATTAGTGTTTCCCTGAGCCCCAAAGCTCTTGGTTTCACTTGTTTCCATTGCAATGTTGTTACTACTGTAGCATTAATATTAAACCCATCTAGGAATGGGCTGGAACTCTCGGGAGGCTTTGGCAGGCGGAGATGCCTGGTGCTGACCTTCCTGTGTAATTCTGTATTGCAGTGGAGGGTTGGGACTGTTGTGGTTGTTGTATCAGTTGTTTATTAAAGGTGACATGCCAGAGGCATTGGTTTTGCAGTCACAGCTAGCTATGGAAGGCAGCAGAACAGCATTTGGGTACCCTACTCCACAAAATCTTTTGTGGTGATTATCTCCTCACTGGGGTATCTGTCCTTGTGTCTTGTTGGCTAAAATTGGTTAGGTTCTTAGAGCTGGAGGAAGAGAGGATGCAGTGTGAGCGGTGACTGAGTTACTGCAGTGGGAGTCTCTCCTTCTGGTCCTGACTTGAAGGCAGAAGCTGAAGTGGGAAAGGCTTCCTCACATGACTTGGAGCAAAGCTCTGTTTCTGGGACAGCTGTCACTGGCTGCTGTGTGGGAAGGTCTTTCCTCTGCTGGTTTTTGACCTGCCCCTAGGGTTTGGAGAGGAATTTATTTGCTACGTGGCCCCTCTGATCGCTGGCAGCTGTCTCTGTGATAGATTGGGAGTTCTGGGTCTGAGTAACAGAGTTTGTGGACTTTTTCTTGTTTGCTGGTGGCTACAGGCTGGTTCTGAGGACACCAAGAGTCAGCCAGAGGGGTCTTTGTTTCAGGAGCTTTGGTTCTGCATAGATTATTATAGGAGGGAAGCTGGTGTTAGCACAGTAGCCTGCCCCTGCCTGGGCTTCAACTCTTTCCATCAGCATTTCTCTCACCACCTCATGGTCTTTTTGCAGGCAAATAGGTAGTCCCCTGTACACTGCATTGTGCTGTGCTGCTGTTTTTGACAGCCAGGGCAATGTCAGCAGTGGGTGACAACCTTGGCTTGGTGGCCCAATGCCATCATGGCAGGGAGAAAGTTGCTGCAGTGTTGATGGCTGTTGCCTGGTTGGCCCCATGGCGCAGCAGCTTCTCAAACTGAAGCTTTTTCCAGAAGCTGTGATGGATATGCAAACTCCATTCTTGTGTTTGCATACAGCTAACCAGCTGTCCCAGTTCATTCAGTCCTGCCTAGCTCAACCAGTCACACAGAGACTTGCCTGTGGGCCCAGCTGGGGCTGTGCCATACTGGAAATCCATATAGGGTGGATTTTCATGGTTCTGGCTGTGGAGCTGGGTCCCTTACAGCAAACCTGCCTTAGACCTAGAGCTGGTATATGCACCTTTAGATCCCAGAGGGGGTCCTGGGAAGTGTATTTTTCTTCTAGATTAAAAATGGGTTGTTTCAGCTGGGACCAAAATGTTAGACTTGGGAAAACTCTTTTAAGTCTTTTCCTTGTCTAGTCATGCTGGAAGTGTCAAGGGGCTTTGAGGATGTCAACATCTGCATCAGTTTAGAGTAAGCTCTGGATTTCCTTGGGGCAGTTCCACTCTACGTGTAACTTACAGGAGAGATGCTTCAAGGAAACTTCATGTCAGTATTGCAGATAATTAGGAAGCTCACATTCAGGGGGATCTTGTAGCTTGACTTACCAGCAGATCCACAGACACAGGAAATGGCCCTATTGCAGTAATAACATGTGATGAGTATTTCTGGACTGCCTTTGGGAATAGTTAATGTGTAGAATGACCAGTTCAGACAGTTACCAAGCTCATGGGATATTTACAGACTTGCACACAGGTTGTGAGGCCTTCCACTGCACTCTTCCATCCTTGAGGGACCTAGCAGTTGGCAGCTGTGACTTTGAGCCGCTCAGCAAGAGGTAGATTTGATGTCAGATTTGATGTCATGTGATGGTGATTTCTAGAGGTAAATGGCCATTACACAACCTTTGGTGCAGTTGTCAGAGACAGCAGGTGGAAGGTTTTGCATGGTATGTGACAGGGTCAGGTCCAGGAGTCCAACAGTGTCAAATGAAAGCAGCAGTTGGACCTGGTGCTACAGTGATCCAAAACACTGTCCTCTTCTAAACTGAGGGGAAGCTTACCCTCTTGTTGAAAAGGAAGATGATTCCTGGTGTAGAGGTGAGTCCTGATAGGACCTGAAGTGAATTCTGTACATGGGAACTGTGGAGACTTTTAATCTACAGAAATGTATTGGGTCCTGCTATATGGCTTTCATTTGCTTTCTGAACCTCTGAGTAGGTTGTACACCAGCACATGCTTGGTTTGGGTAGGACTGGAGCACCTTTCTTGTCTCTTTTTTCCAGCAATTGAACAGTATTTTCATGCTTGCTGGGTTGTTGGCTGGAGGGCAAGCCTGGCTGGCCTGGTAAAGGATGCTTGGTAGGTTACTTGCTGTATTCAAGGGTTTGGCCTTATGTCTTGAATGGAGTTGGGTGAATAAGACTGGTGTTAGTGGAATTGATGAAATACGTAAAAGACTACTAAAAAGTGCTCTATTTGCTGGTTTTTTGTACCATCCACTGCATGACACTATCAAAAGCAGATGAGGAAGAAAAAGAATGAGTGTCCCTGGCCTAGCAATGGTCAGTAAAGTTTCTTATGAGTGTTCAGACCCCTCATGCTCTCTTCTGCCTCCTGCATTTTAGAACCAGAGAGATATAGTATCAGTGTTTGCCCATTTTTCTGAGTACTGCAATCCGTAGCTTGGGATCAGGGACAGAGTTCTGTCTTTGCCACGGTGCAGCTGTTGTGACACTGAAAGAATCTTCTTTGCTTGAGTCCTGTTCATTGTCTTCGGCAAATGTTTTGTGGTGGAAGTTTGTTGTGATCTTTATTAGCTGCCTATTGGTTTTATGGGGGTTCTGTGTATGTCTTAGAGACCCAGTTAGCAGAGCTGTTGCTGATGGCACCCAGCTAGATGCGTAGAGTAGGTGCAGTCATCTACAGCTTGTCATGCTTCAAGACCCCTTCCCATTGGGTAGGAGGTTGAGCCGGTTTCCTGGGGAGCCTGTTGCAAAATTGTTTATGCAAGGAGAGAGTAATGTGAGCTGGTCAGTGTCCTGAGGACAGGACGCATGTGGAGGCATCTTTGTCATCTTGTTGAGATCTGTCATTAAATTAATTGTTAACTTGATGGGGGGAAATGAACCTTGCTCCTCTTCTCCACTGATATCTGCCTTGGTCTGTGTGGTCCCAGATCTGCTCTGGAGGTATCTGGCAGGCAAAAGGGTGCTCCTGCAACATAGGGCTGCTGTGCTGGCAGCCCGTGATGAGGTGGTGCTGGTGAGCAGACTGCTCCGTGCTTCCCCAGGTGTGGAAGTCCGAGCTTTCAGACTTTGTTTCCCACCCTCCCCCTCTTCCCAATTTCCCCCTCTTCTCCTCTCCTTGCTCTCCCGCTGAGTTGATGCTTTTCCAGGAATGAGCTGTACTGCTGGCCCAGCACATTCCACAGCAGCAGCGCTTTCTTGGCAGGAGCCTCGCTTGCTGTTAGCAAAAGCAGGACTGACTCGGTGTCCCTCAGCTGAGGGCCAGAAAAGGAAGGCCTGGTGTTGCATTCCTCATGGTGCACGCAGAGCCTTCACAGGCATCGTGGCCTTTTCCCTTGGTTGTGGTGTGTGTGCAAACGTCACACTGTCTCCCCAGCACGCCTTGGAGCTCTTTAGAGCTCTTCACAGTCGTGTTAACCAGTGTGAAGTCCCTGGACATTGCAGGGCAAGCTGCTGCTCTTCTAGCCAGCCTAGAAAGGGGGAGTGACTTCTCACTCATGAGGAGTGCAAGGAGCTCCCTGTGGGGTCCAAACACCTCGTTCACAAGCTTCTTGATAAGCTGTTGTTCTGTCCTTTGTGTTTAGTTACCAGCAGCAGTCAGATAAACCCTTTGTCCACCTCTGCACTTTTTTCACCTCTCTCCCTTTCCCTCTGTCGGCAGCTCTCTGTGTTTTGCAGCTCTGCCTTGTGGATTCTTCCCGCTGTCTGTGTCCAGATGGAGCTAAGTGTCACAGCAGACCAAGCCTCCCTCCAGTGTGCTTGCTGTCTCACAACATTGGTGTGAACCACAGCAACCACATCAGGATTTTTACCCTGTCTCATGCACATCTCTGACTGGGGCCTCTTTAGGCCTCTTTCCTCTCTCACTCTGAATACAGGCCCAGCTTTTGGCCACCGTTATTGTATCTGTGGAATTGTCTCCATTCCCTGAAGGTCATTTCTGCAGATGTTTAACCTCAAATATTTTTTCTCCCAGCAAGACCCTGCACTTGTCTTGTATCTTTGTGTTGGGCTGTGCAAGCTTTTAGTTATTGAGGAGCCGAAATTGAGCTAGCAGGGTGAAGAACCTGACTTGGCTTCTGCTGGAAGTTCCCGTTTGTCCTGATTTCCAATTCAAAGAGACTGAAAGTGTCACTGAACCTTCGGGGGCCTGCAGAATGCTTCCTTTGATGATGTCTGTAAATGTCCTTCCGGAGGTTGGAAGCATCGCTTGGGCAGGGCGGGATTAATTAGCGTGGAGGTGCCTCCTGCAGTCCCCGTGCAGCTTCCTGCTGCCGGTCGCTGGAGGACAGGCCCGTCGGGCTTGTTCGCAGAGCAGGGCTGCAGCCAGATGGTCACTCTGGGATCACGGCGGGAGGGGCCGCCAGGGCTCTGCTCACACTGAAATCAGTCTGTAACTCTGCTCTGATAACTGCTGCTCCTGGGCAGGCCTCCTCTGAGCCTGAGTGGCTCCTTCCCAAATGCCATTCCTTTTGCAGTCTTTGGACTAGGTGAACAGGAGGTCTGATCTCTGTCATCTCCCACCCAGTGATGCCTGTAGGACTGAGCACAGCACCAGCTAGAGCCAAGCATCCCGCAGACCTAGGGGCTCTGCTTGTCCTGGTGTTCGGTGGAGTGATTGCAAATGTGTTGATGAGGACTTCTCAGGGAAAACAGCTGGCATCTTGGATGTCTGTTCAGCTCTTGCCTGGCTGACCGTGAGGGGGAAGCACAGAAAGCTGGGGGTGGTGCATGAGGAGGCTGTGGGGCAGCAGAAGTTAACATGGTTGAGGGAGGCTCTAGGCAGGGGGATTGGGACTAAATGATCTTTAAGGTGCTTTTCAACCAAAACCATTCTCTGAAAGCTAAAGAGCCTACTCTTCGGGAGTGCAGGTAGTAGCTTCAAAAGGAATGATATTTGAGGAATCCTTGTGATGCTCCCTGGACTTGTTAGGAGGACAGGGATGGCCATTCCTGCACAAATGTTATTGTTGTGGTAGTAGGACAGCTGTTAACAGATGCTTTGTGCTTCTTGATTCTTGAAAAGCACACCAGATAAAGACAGTGCTGCAAAGGAATGTATGTTCACATGGGGTGCAAGGGCAGACTGGAGGACAGCAGCTCCTCTGGGGAGGAAGGTCTGACAAAAACCATCTACAAATACATGTTTCCCTTTTTACCTTGTGCTGCAACATAGAGGAGCAGTGCAGAACACCCTATTTGGGGGCTTGGAAGGGGAAATAAATGGGAGAGTGAGAGTCTGTTTATGGTAAGAGAGTCCTTCTCACCCCAATGTCATGCAATTTGTACTCCTCTTTTTTGCACAGGAGGTGAAAATACAGTGAGGGATACCCAAAGAGTGTGTTGGCTTACAGAGACAGCTCAAATCCTCTAATCCTGTTTGATGCATCCTGTTTGCCTGCAAAGCCTGAGGTCTCACCCTTACAGGTGTGATCACCTCCGTGTGTATTCTTTGGTTGGGCCTGTAGCACTTGGGTGAATTGTATCCCCTTGGGAAACACACATCATGTCTTGGGAAACACACATCAGGGCTTAATCTAAAAGGTACATGTCTCCCAACTGAAATCCCAGCACTCGTAGAGAATTGCCCTGTCCAGTTTTCTTTTCTGGTGAAATGGCTGAAGAGCTCATCCCTGCCTCAGCATTATCTTACAGAAGAGATGAGGATTTTGCTCTAGAGCCAGGAGCTGCTCATATTTGGATAGTAAAACATGAAGGTGCTTCCTTTTTCTATGCAGCACTATTAATCTATACAATCATTTGGAAGCAAGACATCCCTGCCCTGAGGGGAGTGTACTACAGGTCTTGAAAATGAGATCACATTTCTTGTGTGTAAATCCCTGAAGCTTGTGCTGTTGGGTAGAAGTGTCTCCTGATATTTTTTTGCCTGATTGTTTTTTTTTTTTCTCTTCCTTTGTGAGCTGTAGGAGATGAGGGCTGTTAAGGTTACAGGAATGACCAACCTAATTGTGCACTTCTGGAATGTTGTAACAGAAGATTGTTTATAATTGAAGTTCTGGGCTTTGCACTGTCGGAAAGAACGTTGCTGTTCTGTAAAGGTTTTTCCTCCTAATAATTGAGGAGACAGCTTTGTTCTTTCATCTGTTCTACTAACTTTGCATCTTTTTCATGTGAAATTGTCACTGCTCAGTTGTCTTCTCAATCTTTGCACATCCCCTTTTTTTCATCCTGATCATCAACCTGTCCAACATGCTTGAGAGGTCCCCATCCCTGCCTCCCTTCTTGATACTGACTCTGCTGAAGCCAGATCCAGCTTTTGTGTTTGCCACAACAGCTGTGATTTCTTCTCTCTGAAACCGTCCCCCCTGCAAGCCCTTAGATAGGCAAATTAGGGGACAGGAGTGCCAGAGACAAGCAGAAATTGCAGCTGAGCTCCAAGCCTGCCTCCAAATCTGGGGTTCAAATCCTATGGAAGCCTTTGTCCGTGCCTCTTGCATTTCTTCTTTCACTGGGCTTGTATTACTCAATCAGAGTTCTTTGCAGGGGCCTTGCTGTGGATAGCGGATGCTGCTCAGGAGAGACGAGAGCTGGCTGGAGCTAGAAACTCGTTTGTATCGGCAGCCTGAGCCAGGCTGGAGGCCACCGAGGGGAAACGAGGGGCAGAGCAGCTGCGCTGTGATGTGTGCGCAGCCGGGGTCTGACACGGCGCAGCCGTCTCCGCAGCTCGTGCTTTATGGCCTCCTTTCTCTCCGGTGCACATTCTGTTGTTCCCCACCTTTCCTTCATTCCTAGGACATGACTCTGTGATATGAAATACCCTCTAATTTCCTGAGCCAGGCTGGAACTCCCCGGAGAAGGCAGTGTGTGCCTGCCTGTCCCTCACCCGCCTCCGTATCCACGTTTCAGGCTGCCAGTTGCTCCCGCCGGCAAGGCAGCGGGAGGGAAACTGGGAGCGTGGCATCTTCCCAGGCCATGGGGAGAGGGTCTGCTGGCCACCAGAGGAGGAGCTGGTGGGAGGGTGGAGATGGAGCCAGGGTTGGAGCTGCGTTTCCTTTGCTTCCCTCCCTGCTGCCGGGGTTGTCCCTTCCCCTCCCCCTGCTGCATGTGAGCAGATGTGCTGCTTGTGTCAGCCCTGGCAGCCCCCTCCGCACACCCCGGCCGGGCTCCTGCGCAGCCAGAGCCTCGTCCCCTCCTCCTCTTCCTCCTCCTCCTCCCCCCGGCTTGGCCCCGTGTCACTGGGGTTGGCGGTGGAATCATCCGCCCACTCGGCCTGCCTCCCCTGTAACCCTCCCTCCCTCCTTCCTCCCTCCCGCAGGTCTCTTTGTTGGAAAATTCAAGGCAGATGAGTGCCGGGGAGCGCTGGGCCTGCGGGCCAGGCGCTGAGCTGCAGCTTGGCCTCGGCACGTCTGCTGGCCCCAGGATGGGACTGCGGGACAATTCTCCGGGCAGGGCAGCAGCACCAAGGGTCCTGGACTCGCACTCGCCTGGGCAAGGCTCGGGTTGGCTCCCTGTGAAAGGGTTATTTCCTGGCCACCATTCTTATGTATATTGCACCCAGCCCCCAGCAGGACGTTGGAACGTTCAAAACCTGACAGTAAACTCAAAGCAGTCCCTCGGAAATCAGCCTTAGGCAGATGTTTTCCCTGGGCTCTGGGAAAAGGAAAGGCTTGTTGAGAACCGACAGAGCCTGAACTCCTTCTGGGTCTGCTCTTTCAGGATCCCCGGCCTCAGACCCTATCAGGTGGGGTCTGTTCCCAGCACATTCCCAGGGTAGTTTTCCCTGCCAGTACATCCGCGGGATGGTTTCATCTCATGGCTGCCTCCCCGTTCAAGCGCGGAGCAGAAACGTGGCACTGCTCACAGCTCCCCCAGAGGCTGCTCGCTTGGTGGCTTCTGACGTGTGAACCTGCGGTCCTGTCCGAGCGAGAAGTGTGACTGGAAGAGTGCTGAGAGGTGGGAGGAGGAAGGCTGCAGCTAGGGCTGAGGCTGGAAAGGAATGGAGGAGGAAGACTGCAGTTCAGGCTGAGGCTGGAAAGGAATGCAGGGCACAAATAGCTGAGATGGTGTGAGGGGTGACAGATGTGAGCAGCGCCGCAGAGATATTCCTGCTCGGCATGTGCCTGACTCCAGCTCTATCAGTTTTTGCTCTGTAGAGTCTAAATATATAATCCATTGTGCTCTGGCATCTGGGTGATAAATAGTGATAAATAATGTAGTGGTTGGGGAAGGAGGGAGAAAACTGCTTCAGGGTGGAGCTGACCCCTGGCATGTCTGGGGCAGCCACAGGGTAATAGGAGTGAGGAGGGACCAGCTCTCAGGACAGAGGGAGCCTGTTCTCCACCAGGCATTGCAGCTGAGGCTGAATGGGCGGGTCTTGGGGTTGGTTTCCTCTGTCCCCACTGAAAGTGGAATAGTTGACTTGTGCTGTGTGGTTGGTCACCTTGACCCAGCAAATATATCACCCTGTCCCTTCACCCACAGGCAGGGCTCTGTGTCCCTGAGCAGGCAGCATGTAGCACTGAAAATTGGCTCTGCCTGAAGTTCTCTCTAGGAATTGGATGCAGTCCAGGCTGCTGGCGACAGTATGAATGGATGTTAGTGCAGCCAGGGCAGGGTGCATGCGTGTGTGCACTTGGAAGTGAGAAGACGACAACTTGCCTGCATTGGAAAGGGCTGGTGTGGGCACCAAAGAGTGTGGGTCCCAAGGGGACTGCCTGTATTTGACATTCATCTGGGCTGCAGGGGCTTTGGGCAGAGGCTGGCACAGAACATGCTGAAGAAGCATTAAGCTAGCAGGATTTTAATCCATTGTCACTGCTCTTTTCCTGCTTTTCCTGCTTCTCCATCTGTGCAAGAGGAATTAACACACATCCTGGGAGTAGATTAGACTGCTCAAACCATGACCTCCTCATCTGTGCCTTCTGGGGATAGGTAGCCTTTGTGCAGTCCGTTTGCTGGCTCTCTGGTTTTGTCAGGGACTGTGAGTGCCAGCTGCCAGCAAAGCCCTGGTGATGTGCTGCCTTTCACCCCGTGGGACAGCCCTTTGCTGAGCGTGTGTGACACCGGTGCAACCAGTGGGGCTGGCAGGGTGGAGCAAGCCTGCTCCCCAGGTCTAGGCTTCCAGCACTGTTCATTTGTCTTTTGCTGGTGCCTTGTGAGTGTTGGCAAGCCTTGTGTCCTGTTTTTGGGGACAGTTGGGGCAGCTGTTGGCACCCCAGGGAGCTCAGCCAGGAGCCCAGAGCAGCTGTTTCTCCAAGCCCCATCATGCTGTGACTTGATGGCACTCTGGGGCAATGTGTCACAGCTCCCTGTGCCACTTTTGCATCCTCTTTGATTCTCTGAGTTGAAGACTGGCTTGGGGACCCTTCAGAGCTGTTCATAGGATTCCACTTCTGCACAGTGTTAGATACGTATGATCCACTTACTTTTATTACATGATTTCTCTTGGTTTCACATTCTTTACTTTGTTCTTTTTTATTGGACTCCCCACCCACCCTAAATTTATTCACTGTTTAGTTACTTCATGTTTTAAGCATAATATGTGTCAAGCTACCTTAGATATAGCTTGGGAGACATAGTATCACAAACTAATTGTAATGCATTTTTGTATTAAATAAGAGTGCTTAAAATGTTGTCATTGGGTAGAAAAGGAAATGAGCTTGTTAAAGCCTATTTTGGTATTTCATTTATCAAAGATAGTGGTAATTGAATCTTCTGAATTCACAAGTTGTTTTGATTGCAGATTCTCTGTGGAAAAAGTATTAAGGGGTCCAGTGATATTTAAAATTAAAAAAATAAACCTTCTTTCTCCAAAGAAAACTGATTTTTTTATTTTTTTTATTCCTGAGAAAAAACAAAGTTAGTTTTTCTTTGACTGTGAAGGCTGATAATAATGTAGCTTTTTGTGTAATGCAGGGATATGACATTATGGCACAACTATAAAGCTTGAAGTGATGTTGAAATATTATATATGTAATTAAAAAGCAACAGTATCATTTGGTAGGCAGCATTTTTAATGTATTTCACTTTCATCTATTAGAAATCTCTGGCATAGTTTGTGATTCTTTCAGATCATTATAAAGAGGCTTAAATTATGTATTTCTTTAGAAATAAGCAAACTGGTGGAAATATGTCTGCTGGAAATACAGTACAGCAGAAACAGTCTGGGAGGTTGCTGGAGTGTGTGGAAGAACTTCCTGATACAATGGGTGAGGGAGCTGGAGAAGGCGTGCACTGGACCTGTTGTTTGTGAACAGAGAACTGGTAGGTTCATGGCTGGAGGCCACCTTGGGCACACCAATTAGAAAATGATAAGAGTTTTTGATTCTCAGAGCAGTAAGGAGGGGGATCAGCAGAACTGCCACCTCGGATTTGCAGAGGGCAGACTTTGGCCTGGTTTGGGACTTGGTTGACCGGGTCCTTTGAGAGGCAGTCCTGAAGGAACCCAGGAAGGCTGGATATTCTTCAAGAAGGAAATCTAAAACATGCAGGAGCAGCCATCCCTATGTGCTTGACAGACAAGGCAGTGGGGAAGAATGACCTGGCTGAGCAGGGAGCTTTGGCTCAAACTCAGGAAAAAATAAAGTATTTTACCTTTGGAAGAAGGGGGAGGCAACTCAGAAGTGCTACAAAGATGTTGAGAAGTTTTGCAGGAAGAACTAGAAGGGCCAAAGCCCACCTGGAACTTACCTGGCGACTCCTGTTAAAGACAATTAAAATGTTTTTACAAATAATGTCAGCAGCAAGAAGAGGGCTAAGGAGAATGTCCATCCTTTATTGTATGTAGGGGAAGCTGGGGTAGTTAATGTCTTCTTTGCCTCAGTCTTTAATAGCAAGATCAGCTGTTCTCAGGGTGCCCTCTGAGCTGAGAGATGGGGACAGGGAGCAGAATGAAGCCCGTGTAATCCAAGAGGAAATGGTCAGCAACCTGCTATGCCATTTAGACACATGAAAGTCTCCTGGGTCAGATGGGAGCCACCCAAGGATACTGAGGGAGCTCGTGGAAGTGCTCACTGAGTCACTCTGTCATTTACCAGCAGTCCTGGTCAACCAGGGAGGTCCCAGGTGACTGGAAGTTGGCAAATGTGATGCCCCTCTACAAGGAGGGCCAGAAAGAGAATCCAAGGGAACTACAAGCCTGTCAGCCCGATCTCTGTGCTAGGGAAGGTCATGGGGCAGATTATCTTGAGTGCCATCATGGGGCATGTTCAGAACAGCCAGGCAATCAGACCCAGCTGGCATAGATTTTGGGAAGGCAGGTCCTGCTTGACCAACCTGATCTCCTGTGACAACGTGGCACAGTTAGTGCATGAAGAAAAGGCTGTGGTTGTTATCTACCTGGGCTTTAGTGAAGCCTTTGACACTATTTCCCACAGCATTCCCCAGGAGAAACTGGCTTCTCATGGCTTGGACAAGTGCACTGTTCTCTGGGTAGAAAACTGAATGGTTGGGCCCAGGAGGTTGTCAGGAGTGGAGCTGCATCCACTGGCTGCTCACAGTGATGTTCCCCAGAGCTCAGTACTGGGGCCAGTCCTGTTTAATATCTTTGTCAATGATCTGGTCATGGGGTTTGAGGGCACATTCAGTTCACAGATGACTAAGTTAGGTGGGAGTGTTGATGTGCTGGAGGATAGGATGGCTCTGTAGAGAGATCTGGACAGTCTGGATTGACGTGTCAAGGCCAGTTGTCTGAGGTTTGACAAAAACCAAGTGCTCAGTCCTGCACCTGGGTGACAACCCCACACAGTTCTGCAGGCTGGGGAAGGCAGCCTGGAAAGCTGCCTGGTGGGAAAGGACCTGGGGGTGCTGGCTGACAGTGACTGGACATGAGGCAGGGTGTGCTCAGGTGGCAAAGAAAGTCAATGGCAGTGTGGGTTGTGTCAGCAGTAGTGTGGACAGCAGGACCAGGGCAGTGACTGTCCCCTGTACTGAGACTGGTGAGGTCACACCCCAAAACCTGTGTTCAGTTTTGGGCCCTTCCCTGCAAGATTGAGGGTCTGGAGTTTGTCCAGAAAAGGACAACAGAGCTGGGGAAGCGTCTGGAGCACAAGTCCTGTGAGGAGCAGCTGAGGGAGCTGGAGGGGCTCAGCCTGGAGAAAAGGAGGCTCAGTGGGGATTTTATCACTCTCTACAGCTCCCTGAGAGGAGGTTGTATCCAGGTGGGGATTGGTCTCTTCTCCCAAAGAAGCAACAGGACAAGAGGAAATTGCCTCAAGTTGTGCCAGGAGAGGTTTAGGTTAGACATTAGGAATATTTCTTCACCAAAAGGGTCGAACACTGAAACAGGCTCCTCAGGGGAGTGGTGGAGTCACCATCCCTGAAGCTATCTAAAAGTCGTGTAGATGTGGCACTTGGGGTCATGGTTTGGTGGTGGCCTTGGCAGTGCTTGGGTAATGGTTTGACTTGATGATCTTAAAGGTCTTTTCCAGCCTAAACAATTCTATGATTCTGTTATATGCACCTGAGTTTAGTTTTACCAAACCAAAAACTCGGGGATGAAACAGCTGCATACTTTTCTATAAAGGCTATTCTGCCTTTAGCTCCTCTTCAGGCTGCCAGTCATGGCTGTGGGCATAGGAACCTGTGGCCTGGAAGCAGGAGAGAGCTGCCAGTCTTCTCCTACTCCATGCCAAAGCCTGGGCTGCCTGGTGTTGTGTGCAAATACCCATCTGGGAAAGTCTCCTTTTGCTTTGGAGTCCTGAACCCCGTTCTGACTGCCTCCTCTTCCCTCTGCAGGGTGGTGAAAGAAGAGATCTCGGATGACAATGCCAAGCTTCCCTGCTTCAATGGCCGGGTGGTGTCGTGGGTAAGCAAGCCCCTTGCTTTGGTATCTCTGAACCTGGTTGTGCCCTCTCTGAAAAACACTGTTTGGATGTGGAGTGCCAAGCAAGGCACAGGGACTGCTCAGTACTGTTGGTGTTCTGGCTGCTCACGAAGCTGATGAGCTGGATACCCACACTGCAGTCCCTCAGCTGGAGAGAGGGCTCTGTGATGCTGAGTCCCCTGTGCCAGGGAAGATGTGGGATACCTCTACAAAGAGCTGATGGTAACTGATGCCTAGCAGAGATCATGGTTGTGGCCTGTCCACAGCATAACCCCTGTGCCCCTATGGCAGGGTCAGCTTTCCAAGGAAAGTCCCTCTCCAGTGGCTGGCGCAAAGGGCTTAAGTGACTTTAGTGCTGGTGAAGCGGACTGGATTTGACTGCCCTGAAGACTAAAGGTACTGCCTGGGCAGCTGCAGGACGAGCTTTTCCCTCAGATCCATGCCATGCACACGCTCTGCTCCCTGCTCGCATGCTTCCCTCTGTCCCCACGGGGACCCTCCATCAGTGGGACGAGAGTCTCCACAGCACATCATCCAACTCTCCCTGTGCTGAGCAGCAGTTTGTGCTGGTGAGGGTGTGTGGATCTACACCAGGAGCAGAGCCAAGACTCAAGTGCCTTTTTCCAGAGGCCTCTAAACAGACCCTGAACAGTAAAAATCCTCAGCAAATCAGGCTAGACCTAATCCTGCTTCTATCTCTGCACCAGTGACAGGGGCAGGCAGGTACCCCACTGCCGACACAGCTGACCCCCTTCCAGCCAGGGGATCAGGGTGCAGTCTGGAGCAGGGAGGAAAGGCTGTGCTGGGCTCCCGCACAAAGAGCCGGGCCGGCCGCCTGCCGTCCTCCCTCTAGCGGTTATCCAGGCCCTTCTCTAAACAGCCTGTGTCCGGCTCTGGGCCACACATTCCTCTGCAACCGTCCCGCTGCTGCTGCTTCTGCCCCAAGATGTCTCCTTACCCCACCCTTTCCAGCTGCTTTTTGCTTTCACCTGCCTTATGGGGAGTCCCAGAGTCTCTAACTCCATTCCAGTGCTCCTTTTTTATCTGGTGTGCATTTCTTCATGATCCATGTATCCATGCAGCTGCTGGCTTTCCTTGTAGGAGCTCTCTGGTTGTTCAGTGTGTGTGGCACAGATCTGATGTGGGTCTGTCTGGTGTGACCACCATGCTACTGCTCTGCTGGGCTGGATCCTTGCAGGGAACTGTGCCCAGAGTTAGCATCACTCTTGTGCATGAGGGGTAGTGGCAGTCCCAGAGGCCTTTGTACACCTGATGATCCCTTTTTCTACCTCTGCTGAGACTGTCCTAGTCCATGAGTGTTTTGGGGGCTGAGAGGGGAGCACTTGCTTTGCTGCCTCTGACAAGACAGGCTGGGATGATGCTATTTTGGGAACTCAGTACTAATTTTAGCAACAAGGAAAGATGGGGGCTTGAATCCAAGTGAGTATTTCCTGACAGTGTAAGAGGCAGGAAAAGTGCAGGATGGTTATCAAAACCTTCCTGGGAGGAAATCCCAGCCTTGGAAGTGTTAGAGGAAGATAGCATCAATCCTGCCTGCTTGGGAACACCCCCTCAACTCTCCTCACTGCTGTTTGACAGCTGCCTGTGGCCAGTTCCCTCTGTCCAGAACTATTTGCTTGATGAAATTTGAGATTTTCGAGCATAAAGTGTAATATGACTTTTCCCTAGGCAATGATGGCCACTTTCAGCATCTTTTCTATCCCGTGCTCCCAGGCAGTGACTACCAGAGTAGGGATGTGGCCCTTAGGGAGATGGATGTGTCCTAGGAAGACAAGTCACCAGGAAGGTGCCAGGAGCAGAGCCAGGCATGTGCCAGGGAGAGAAGCTGACCTGGTGTGAGACAAGAGCTGGTTAGACAGTTGTGAGAGCAGGAGCTGTTGGGCTTGTCCTGGGGCTTGTGGGACGGGCTCTGCAGCTTTTGACACCTCAGGCTGCTCTCTGCCCTGTCTGCTGCCTTGGCTCTGGCTTTTTCAAGGCTGTCCTGTCTTCCTTGCCCTGGCTACGTCCCTGGCAGTAGACCTCTCATCTGCTACACTAATGGTGATCTGTGGGGTCCATTCCCCCCCTTAGGAGGGTTTCCTCAGTTACTGAAGGTGAGCAGTGCGCAGGTCTTTCATCAGTGATGCTGGGAAGCACTCAAGACATGTATAAATGGGCTGTGCTTCTAGCATCTGACTTGGCATCTGCTCTTGGCTCCATGAAGGTGTGGTTCCTTCAACAGCAAGCAGTTGAATTTACACTGGGTTTGGATACCAGCTTATTTCCAGCCTATGTTTCATGTTTCTTCTGTCCTGAACAACAGTGGATATCCCTCACCTCTCTCAGATCCTTTCTGGATCCTGTCATCTCTGTTCTGGGGGTCCTGAATGCCTCTATCAAGAAAGAGGCTTTTTGTTGCTTTCTTACTTGACCCTATTGGGATTAGCCCAGTTCATTACAGCTTGAAAGTAAGGGATAGATCTGGACAGGGAGCAATATTGGAGAACAATCATTTGGTCTATCCTCTGTTTAATTCCACTGGCTCCTGGGAGAGTCTTCAGCTCATTGCCTGAGCCCTGAAATTGGTAGTTTATTATAGAGCCAGAATCACAGTGTGCTGGTGTGCCTAGGCTGCCCCACAGCATGGCTGGTATCAAGAGTTTCTAGGGTTTAACCTTTTCTTGAATTTCTGCACTGGGGAATCTGTTGAGCATCCCAGAGATGGGCTGAAGGTTGTGCTTGAGCCAATAAGCTAAACACAGCCTGAAAATTTGCAAACTACATATGGAAGCCAGAAAAAGAGCCTGTTTCAAGAGTCTATTTCAAAGGAAGCCTTAGCCCTGAGCTCTGCTACCCCATCTTCTGAGAGCTGGGAAGGTGAAAGTCCTGCTGAATCCCACAGCTTGAAGGCAGAAGTGTAGAGGCTGCTAGAGCTGAGGGAAGGAATGACTTGTAACTGCCTTTTCCAGTGGGAGAACAGGGGGAATCCAGCCCCTGCTGCAGGATGTGTGCTAAAGGTTCCCTGAGTGTGTAGTGTGGGTGTGCAGCTGATGTCAGAGTGTCCAAGCATGGCTGTCACCCACCCGGGCTTCACTGCTGGGTCAGGAATTCCTGAGCCACAAATAGCCAGTGTCTGGGAAGGCCTTGGGGGGAAATGTTGCTACATGCTTGGCCTGTTCCATACCTGCTCCTGGGCATCTGCTGTCAACTGCCAGAAATTAGATCCTGAGCCAGGCAGGCTTTTAGCCAGCTCCTTTGGCCACTCTTATAAATGTTTTTTCAGTTTCCTTTTCTGTCTCTCATCCCTCCAGCTGGTGTCTGCAGAGGGTTCCCATTCAGATGCTGGCTCGGTCTGTGCTGATAACCAGACTGAGCTGCCACCCTCCATGGAGCGCACAGGAGGAATTGGAGACTCCAGGCCCCCCTCCTTCCAGTAAGTTACATGGACATCTGTTCTGGTTTCCAAGGGACACATGGGGCGTTTGCTGTAAACCAGACCAGTATCCCAGACCTGGATATTAACTTGGACACTCTTACCCAAATTGTCAGGGATGACAGCCAGCGAAAGGGGAGGAGAGTGGACCTGGGAACAGATTTGAAGTGGAGCTGCATTATTCAACAAGCAAGGGCATGCTGAAAATAATGCAGGGAAAGAGCCAGCACAGCATCCCCAGTCCTTTGCCCTGCACTCATAGATGTGCTGTGGTTGTTCCTGTCCCTCAAGAAGGAGACAGCTGATGGCTGCAGCCTTATGTTGGTCAGGGCAGAGATAGAGAAAGCCTTGTCAAGTTGTTCCCTGTTAAACATGTTTGTTGCTTTTATCTCATCACAGCCCTAACACTGGGGGAAGTCGGGAAAACTTGGACAATGAGACAGAGACAGACTCAGTGGTATCATCACAGAGGGAACGACCTCGTCGGACAGATGGGCCTGAGCATGGTGAGTGTTGGTGACATGGTGAGAGCTCTGCAAGGGCGTGGCTGGGCCATGGTGGCAGCACCAGCTCCAGACTTGGGACTGCATTTGTTGCTCTGCAGAACCTTCCCAGCTCAAAAGGGCTGTTCTATGGCTTTTAGAAGGGTCATAGCCTCACTTTGGAGGCAGGAGCTAATATTTGTGTTCCATCAGAACTTGATGTTGAACCCTTTGGGGTCAAAGGAGCTATCTCCTGTAGAAGCCCCAAGTGCAGGAGACAGTTGTGCCTCTGTCTTCTTAGCTGAGAAGCAGAGTGAGCTTTAGCCTTGCCACTTGTGCTGCTTCTTGCTCTACCAAGGAAACAGCTGCAAGTCTTCCACAGTTTAGCCAATGTATTGTTGCTACTGCCCCATCAGCCTCTTCTCCATCCTGTAGTGATAGAAGAGATCCATAGCAGATGGATCTGATCCCAGGGTAGACTGGGAGTTATTTGGCACTAGATGGGATTTACTGATGGCCAGATTTGTTCTGAGGAGGTTGCCATGAGCCCTGCATAGGGGAAGGGTTTGTCTCAAGCCCAACCAAGCCTTGTCTTTTCACAGCACCCAGGGTGAACGGGACAGTGAAGGGAGAGCGGCGCCGAGACCTGGGTGGGTACGAGAGCTCCTCCACGCTCATGAGCAGCGAGCTGGAGACCACCAGCTTCTTTGATTCAGATGAAGATGACTCCACCAGCAGGTAGGAGAGCTTGGGTCTTAGGGAGACATACTTTCCCCCTGACTCCCAGAACAGAGAGATGCCTTTGCAGAGCACAGTAGTCCTGGGCTCAAACCTGCTTCTGTCTCACCCAGCAGACTCCTCTGCCGTTGTCTGTCCCCCATGTGCATGTTCTCCCCTCTGCCCCTGTAGTCCTCTATTCCCTGTGCATTTCCATGGCTCTCTAGGTGCCAGAGCCATGACTATGGCAGCAGAAGAGCTGACTCTTGCTTTTGCCTGCAGGTTTAGCAGTTCAACAGAGCAAAGCAGTGCTTCCCGTCTGATGAGGAGGCACAAGCGACGCCGGCGGAAACAGAAGGCTCCACGCATTGAGCGGGTACCCAGGGAGGGGCTGGGTATCCTGGGGCAGGCAATGCAGGTCGGGGTGGGCTCTCAGGGATTCAGCTGTGTTTGCTGTAGGCATGGTTTTGGACAAGTGTTGAAGTCCAGAGACTTCAAAAAGTGCAGTGAACCTTTTCCAAGTCATTGTAGCCTTAAGAGCTGGGACCACAGGCCTTGTCCCAGCTGTAGAGTTCATAAGGACTGTGGCTGTTCTCTGACTCTGCAAAGCTCCCAGCATAAGAGTCGAGTTGTGGGTGGTGGTTGTGGTGCCACAAGGAGGGGCAGGAAGGAAGGGACAAATGGAGGAAGCTGGGGCTGGGAATGTTACTGAGGCACAGGAGGACATCTCATGTTTTATTTACATTGCAGTCCTCGTCCTTCAGCAGCATCACAGACTCCACCATGTCCCTGAACATCATCACGGTCACGCTGAATATGGGTGAGTGGGAGGTGTGCATGGAGCCTGCAGTCCTTCCAGGGTGAGACTGGGTCATGGAGAGGGAACTGGGGCAGGGGCAGAGAGAACGCATGGCAGAGGAGAGAGGAGATTGCCTTCTCTTGTAGAAATTGTCTCTCAAGGGTTTGTGTCTCCCAGGACATCTCTCTGGGACAGAGGTGCAAGTCATCATCATTTACTGAGGTTAGGTCTGCCTTTGCCTGATGCTTTGGGGTAACTTACTTCTTTCTCTTTCCATTCTGCAGAGAAATACAACTTTCTGGGCATTTCTATTGTGGGACAGAGCAATGAGCGTGGGGATGGAGGCATTTACATTGGCTCTATCATGAAGGGAGGCGCTGTGGCAGCTGATGGCAGGATTGAGCCAGGAGACATGCTCTTGCAGGTACTTCACACCCACATATCTCCATCTTTGGGCCTGGGAAAGGAGTAAGGAAAGACCCAGAAGCCTCCCTGAGAACTTTGGCAGGCTAAACCCAGGAAGCTGTGCTTGGAAGAGGGAAGCTGAGTCACTGCTAAGCATAGTGGGGAGCTCAGCCTCTGGTCACATCTCTGGGACTTACCTCTTTTTGTTGTTTGCAGGTAAATGACATCAACTTTGAGAACATGAGCAACGATGATGCTGTGCGGGTGCTGAGGGAGATTGTGCACAAGCCGGGGTGAGTACTTGGGTTTTTCCTTCCATCCAGGAATATCTGCACAGTTTGTGCTTGGGGTGTGTGAGTTGTATCTTCCAGCCACCTATGCCAGTACCTCTGCAGAAGCTCAGAGCTTAGGGTTTTGTTGTTGCTTTAATTCCTGGGTGTTCATGTCCAATGCAAGAATTGCAGCCAATGGAATTACAGTGAATTGGGTTCTGTGCCCCTTTTTTTGTGGGGATGCTGTGTTGCTGTTCACTGCAGAGCAGTTGGACTAGATGACCTTTAAAGATCCTTTCCAAAGCAAACTGTGCTATGATTCGCTGATTCTGTTTGGGTCATCAACTCTCTGCAGGGTCACATCATTTTGTTCATGTCACTAGGGAATCTCATAGCTGGAGGGGAACAAGATCACTTTACTGGCAGCTTCTCCCTGTCTCTCAGGAGAGAGCCAGCTCACAGCATGCACCCATCATGCAGGCATTTGTGTTGCTGTGCTCTGGTTCTAACTCTCACCTTTTTGTTGCAGGCCCATCACCCTGACAGTGGCCAAGTGCTGGGACCCCAGTCCGCGAGGCTGCTTCTCGTTACCCAGGAGTAAGTGGATAGCTGACCCACCCTTAGCACTGATGCCCAGCTCATGTGAGAGCCCTGCCTTAAGCACTTACTTGGTTGTTGTCTTGTTCCTCCCCGTGTGTGTGACTCCATGGGGCACTGAATTGGGGTTTGATGGGGTTTCAGCTCTCCTTTTAGGAGGCTGCTATGTCCTATTCCCAGACTAAAATGCCCATAAGCCCAGCCCTCCTTCCCACATCACGCTGGGGACGCGTTTCACTGGGGCAGGGAGGTCACTTGCTCGGGGCGCCAGAGGAAAGAGAAACCCCCCCTTAAGCCATAGGGGGATCTCTCCCTCTGCACCTCTCCTGCTGACCCTCCCTCTCTTCTTTCTCTCCCAGTTGCTCCCCAGCGGATCTGGGCTGGGCCAGACTCTCCATGCTCCGATCCGGGTGAGTCCCGGCAAATACTGGGGATGGAATGGGCTGTGCTGAGTCCCTGTCCCACCCTAGAGGTTGTTTTGATGAGATGATCATTTCTTACAACTACTGACTGACTCTTTCTTCCATGCAGGTGAGCCCATCCGGCCCATCGACCCGGCAGCCTGGGTGTCTCACACGGCAGCGATGACTGGCACCTACCCAGCGTACGGTATGAGTCCATCCATGAGCACAATCACTTCCACCAGCTCCTCCATCACCAGCTCCATCCCAGAGACCGAACGTAAGTCCTTGTGCCTCCGTGCTGCGCCTGCTGCACGGCCTCCTCGCCTTCACTGTGCTGTGAAGGGAGCAATACATCTGCCTGGGGACAGCTGGGCTGGGTCAGATCTGCCCTGACAAGGGACTGGGAGGGAGGCAGCTCTCACCAGGCTGGCACTTTGATCTGTAGGAGTTCTGCCTGGGAGAATTAATATCACGTTTTTCAGCCTTCTATGTGAGGAGAGTAGAGGAGCCTGGGTGCAATCAGGAGCTGTGGCAGGTGTAGAGGAAAGGCTCGGACCAGTCAGGGGTCTGAGATTGTGGAGCCAGCGGGATTCAGCATGTCTTGGGAGCAATTGAGAGCTCCTCCCAAACAGAGCAGGATAGAGGAGACAGCTGAGAGCAAAGGGCCTTGTGGTGGGGCAGTGTCCTTCTGATCACAGGGCTCTTGGTTTCTTTCTGAAGGTTTGGGATGATTTGATATATAGAGCCCTGAAGCAAAGGTCTGGAGAGCTTGGGTGAGGCAACAAGCCAGGAGTTTGTTGTGAGTTTGTGACTTGCCCGGGCTCTGCCCAAGAGGAAATGGCTGACCTGTGAAGGATAACACGGGAAGGCTGGAAGGGGGGGTTACACAGCATGCACCCCAAGGCTGTCTGCGATGTATTGTTCCCTGGCCCATCCCTCTCGTGTGTGATGCTTCCATGTGGCCCACTTGTCTATTCTATCTTCTCTCACCTCTGCCTACCTTCCTTCATCCACACCACAGGCCTCGATGACTTTCACCTGTCCATCCACAGTGACATGGCCACCATTGTCAAAGCCATGGCCTCACCAGAGTCAGGCCTCGAGGTGCGTGACCGCATGTGGCTGAAGATCACCATCCCCAATGCCTTCATTGGTAAGAGACTGTGCTGCCTGCAGCAGAGGCAGGGACTGGGGAAGGGGTGGCCCATTTTGAATATGTCCAGGGGAGCATCTTTGTCACCATAAACAAACTTTGTCACTAAAAAAGAAAGGCAAGAGTCACAAATTGAACCTTTTGACCCACTTGGTCTTTGCTCCAGTGTGGCTCACTGCCTCAAGGGCTGTCATCTTCCTCTCTCTTGCCAAATTTAACTCTGTATTTGGTGGCAGGTTCAGATGTGGTAGATTGGCTCTATCACCACGTGGAGGGCTTTACAGACCGCCGTGAGTCCCGCAAATATGCCAGCAATCTGCTGAAGGCTGGCTACATCCGACACACCGTGAACAAGATCACCTTCTCGGAGCAGTGCTATTACATCTTCGGGGACCTCTGTGGAAGTATGGCTCTTGGTGTGGGTGGGAGGGAGAGGATGGATGGGTAGTGGTCCTGCAGAGCACTGCTGACACCATGGGGACACACCTACAGCCATTGCCATCAGGCTGGGCCCCTTGTTTTACAGACCCTGTTATGGTAGTGATGAAGAATATCCCAGCTCCCTTGTCCTGCTGCTGAGGTAGTGAAGTTGGAAGCAGCATTGGCAGTGTCACCCTACTTTGTGATCTTTTCACCTGGGCAGTTATAACAGAGTCTTAGTCTTTACTGACTATCTTCAGGCTCTGAATTTCAGTACTGGCAAGGAGCTGGTGCTCAGGCAACTGGGTTCTTTCCAAATAAGATGAGGGAAGGAATTGGCAGGGAGAGCTGTAGCTCTGATGTGGTCCTTTCCCACCAAGCTGGTCTCTGTATTAGAGTGGCATCTTGGACTCCCACAGCCTGGCAGTTGTTCAGCCAGGAAGCACAAATGGTGGCTTTGACTAACAGAGAGAGTGCCAACCTCTTGTGTCTCCTTGCATATCCTGTCCTTGTCTGTCAGCAAGAATGGACAGAAAGCTGCTTCACTATACGCAGTTGTTTTTCTGCTTGGATTAACCCCTGTTCTCTGCTTTCTTGCAGACATGGCTAATCTGTCTCTTCATGATCATGATGGCTCTAGCGGCGCCTCTGATCAGGACACTTTGGCTCCGCTCCCCCACCCAGGAGCCGCGCCCTGGCCTATGGCCTTCCCATATCAGTATCCACCACCTCATCCATACAACCCCCATCCCGGCTTCCCTGACCCAGGCTACAGCTACGGAGGGGGCAGTGCGGGCAGTCAGCACAGTGAAGGTGAGTGAAAAGGACTAAAGTATGCCTACAGGTGGGCAGATGTCCTGTTCAGTACAGGGCAGCAGCAGGAAAAGGCTGCTTAGGCAAGGCCTTGTGTGGGGGAAGCCAGGGCAGAAGCCATCTTGGAAGGGTCGTGGGACTCGCCGCTGAAGGGAGCGAGACCGTGCTGGGGCCTGGCTGTGCCAGAGCGTGCTGCAGCCTTCCCTTGGCTAGAGGAGCATCCAGCCTTTCTTCCTGACTTGTCCGAGCTGGCGCCTAACCTTGCCTCGTGTGCTTGGCAGGGAGCCGGAGCAGCGGTTCCAATCGCAGTGGCAGCGAGAGGAGGAAGGAGAGAGAGAAGACCGGGGAGTCGAAGTCAGGCGGCAGCGGGAGCGAGTCGGACCACACCACGAGGAGCAGCATGCGGCGCGAGCGCGCGGCCAGCGAGCGCTCGGTGCCGGCCAGCCAGCACAGCCAGCGCAGCCAGCACTCCCTGGCTCACAGCATCCGCAGCCACCACAGCCAGCAGTCGTACGGGCCGCCCGGCCTCCCCCCTCTCTTCAGCCCCCCCCCGTTGCTGATGCCTCCGCCGCCATCACCCATGGGGCCCCCCGGGGCGCCGCCGGGCCGTGACCTGGCCTCTGTGCCCCCCGAACTGACAGCCAGTAGACAGTCCTTCCGAATGGCCATGGGCAACCCCAGTGAGTTCTTTGTGGATGTAATGTGAAGCGCCCGTCCCCTGTCTGTCTGCTGTCCCTCCTTCCCCCTTCTATCCCTGTTGTTTGTTTCCTAGGACCAGCCCTGGCTTCGCCCCTTGTTTTTTTGGGGTTTTTTTTTGGTTTCTTTTTTTTTTTGTCTTGATAACGAAAAGAAAAAAAAAGGGAAAAAAAAAATAATAAATGGAACTAAACCTTGATTCTAATCCCTCCTCGAGTGGGGTGGACAGGCCTGGCAGGCCTGCTGGGTGCTGTCAGCACATCCCGCCACCAGACTTGTGTATTGCCGATGGTGATTCCCTCCTGCCATCCTCTCTAACCCCATTAATCTGCATCCGTCCCAGCACCCTGTGCTGCTTGCCCGTGTGTCACTGCTGCCTCAGTCCTTCCACCCTAAACATCTCTTCTTTCTTTTCACCCTTTTGTGTTTCTTCTATCAAGCAGCAAAGAATTACGGGGTGTTTGACTTTCTCTGAGCCTGCCGCCCGTGGGGGGGAGAGCTGGAGCGTGGCGTGGCCCGACAGCAGGACCCGGAGCTCCAGGGGCGCTGGGCACGCATGGCGCTGAAGATGGCTTCTTTCCTCCCCCTTGCGGAAGATGCCCTGCCCTTCCCACAGCCCTGAGAGGGGAGCAGGGACCAGCCTTATATATGTATTTTAAATCCCATTGTAGTTGCCTTTTGGCTAATGCATGAATGTTCCAGGGCTTCAGTGCCTCCAGGGAGTGGAGAGATGCTGCCACTTCCCTCTTGCCTCCCTTCTCTTGCCCACGTATTGGGCAAGGTCCGAGCCTGACACTGCCCCATGGCAGGACCCTCCTTCGACTTGGCCAGGCCTCAGGGCTAGGGCTGTATCTCTGCATCCAGCCCAGAGAGGTGGTGATTGCCTATGCAGTCTTCTGCTTGACTCAGTGCCCTACACCTGCCCTGGGGTTCTTGGGGGGGATTTAAGGGCAGAGCTCTGCTCCTTCCATCCTGCTCTTTGCCCTCTTGCCTGCAATGTGCTGCTGCCTGTCCTGTTTGTAGGGGCTGTCCCATGCCTAGGGCTGGCGGTGGCATCTGTGGCCTTCTCCCTCCTGCTGTTGCACTGCTGCTCAGCTGTGTGATACCTTCAGGGGCCTGGATGGATTTAGAAGGTGAGGGCGGGGCACAACTGGTTCACTCTCATGCTTTGAAGAAACATGGAGGTACCCTGTATTTGCCCTCTGAAGGGCCTGAGTCTGTCTCCTCTGCCCAGTGCTGCTGGCCTGGCTGCTGAGAGGGACAATCCTGTGGGACAGCCCCACTCCCTCTAGGCTGTGAGCAGTGCCTGGTGGCAGCACGAGCTCTCCAGGGATGAGACTGCAGCCTGAACCATGACCCCTGGGCTCAGTGCCTGCAGATGTGCTGGGACAGTTGACTCTGTTTGCTCCAGTGCTCCCTGCCTTTCTTCCTTCCACTTCTGGGTACTTGGAGACGTGCCTGGGGCTGGGGCAGCCCATTCCCCATGCTCAGGGCCAAGCACGGTACAGTATGAACATGCTCGACCCTGTTGGTGCTGGCGCCCCGGCGCCCTCTCCTCCTGCCACGCTGTGGCTTTCTCCATAAGCCTTGCTTCCTTTGGTCTTTCTTGTGTTCGCGGTTTTTATACGATGGAGTTGAATTGTATTTTGCTCCCTGGGAGTCTGCATTGCCCCTGCAGCCACCCTGCCAATTCCCACACACCATCAGTTCATCTCCCTGACTACCTAAAGCCTCTCCTTCCCTCAGCCCACTGGAGTCAGACTGTCCCCAGTAGCCTCCCTGGCCACTGCTCACCCCTTGCCCTGCCCTACCCACTGGGTTTTATAAAAACACCACCAATCCCCTTGTTTTTATTTATAAACATAGTTTTATTGGACTCCTGCCTCGTGTCGTTCATTTATTCTTTTTCCCCCCAGCCTCCTCTATCCTCCTGTCTTTGGTCCTAAAGAGAGATCCCAGCAGGATGAGGGCACCCTGTGCC
Source organism: Thryothorus ludovicianus (assembly GCA_013397245.1). NCBI lineage: Eukaryota > Metazoa > Chordata > Aves > Passeriformes > Certhiidae > Thryothorus > Thryothorus ludovicianus. Next base: position 2,655,411 of record VZTB01010552.1, read on the forward strand.
AGTGTGCCAGCTGTCTTTTCCCTGGATGCCAAGGGTGGCTGCGGGCGAGTCTCTCTGGAGCAGGGCCTGGGGGCTCTCGGGGTTCCCTGGATCCCCGTTGCCAGTGGCAGCACTGCAGGGAGAACCAGGGGCCAGTCCGACCGCTGGGGCCGGCCCTTGGCGCAGCAGTGCGGGGCTGGGGAGCTGGGATGCCTGGGCGCGAGGCCAGCGGGAGCTAGCAGCGCTCTGGAAGGCCGTGGTGACCTCAGGACTCTGCAGGGCGAGCGCGGCCTCCTGCCCGGGCGCATCCCCGGCCCGGCCGCTCGCTGGGGGCAGCTGCCATGCTGTCCTCGCCCTGTCACAGACTACAACTCCCAGTATGCCCTGCGCGGAAATAGAATTCCGGCCCCCAGCGCGCGGCACCCCAGCGGAAGCGCATGCGCACTGGCGGGGCGCGGGCGGGGCGCGCGCGCGGCGTCTCTGCAGTGCGCGGGGGGGCGCGGGGCGAGGGGGGGCGGCGCCGCCATCTTGGGCGCGGGGCGGCGAGCGGCGGTGGCGGCGGTGGCAGTGCCAGGTGAGGCGTCCCGGGTCGCGCTTCGCTCCCCGCCGGGCTGCGCGGCCCCTGTTCCTCCTCCGGACGGCTTCCTGCGGTCAGGCTCGCTCTGCGGCCGCGCCCGGGCGGTGGCCGAGCTGCTGCGGGGGGCGGGCGGCTCCCTGGGCGCTGGTTGGGGTCTGCAGGCCCTGGGGCGGGGAGGCGGCTGCAGGGCGAGGTGCCCCTCCGGCTGTCCTTGGGAGGGACGCGAGAGTGACCCCAGAGCCGGGAGGGAGGGAGAGAAGCGGGGCCGCCCGGGAGGGCTTTTCCTCAGCTTCCTCTGAGGGTGTACTGGACGACCCCATCATTCGTTCGTAGATTGCTTGTGGCTCAGGGGGGTTATTAACAGCTGTTAATTATCTCGCTGGAATACCTGTGTGGCAGCCTTGCGGTGCTGCACGGGGGCAGGGTGGGGACAGGGTCGGGCTGTGTGTGGCTCAGGGAGGCCGGCACCGATGCGTCAGGTCAGCCTGAGCAAAGGTTTTTTTCAGTCGGTGCGGGCTGAAACTTCACCGAAAATTATTTGCCTGTGCTACTGAGCCAAACGTGAATTAGCTGGGTCATAGCTTGAACTCTGCTTCCTCCCTGGAAATCCTGCTGAGGCAGAACGCAGCGCTGCTGATGCCGAACTGCTTATTCTGAGCCTTAAAGCAGGCTCCTGTCCAGCGGCTCAATGCATTTCCGCATCCATTCGTCCCGGGACTAGGTTTTTGGATTCATTAAAACTGCAGGAAGCACAACCTATGTTCATCACCCGGTGCAGCTGACTTCTTTCCCCACTGGGAAATGACTTGCTTTTGATTAGTGTTCCCTCCATAAGCTGTGTAAGTCCATGATCTGTTTTCTGCTTGCTTTAGTATGACAAAGCTGCTATCAAGTTTTAGCCTCAGGCTGCCAAAATCTGAGCCTGGAACTTGCCCAGATAGGTGAGTCTGGATAGCTTCTGTGGCTTGGAAGTCTCGGTATTGCAGGCTTCCAACTGTATATGGGCTCATGTGGTGTTGGGTTGGGCAGCATTTATTTGAATGTTGTCAGAGCTGTAGCTACAATTTTTTCCTATAGTAAAAGCTGTGTGTGTCCCTCTGTGAGTTTTGCTTGGAGGGACAATCTCAAATCTGAAGAGATGCCGCCAAACTGTCTACTTCCATATTTTTCCTGTCAGAAGTGAAGCATCACTCATCTTCTGTAGGAAATGCCATGTTAGTGACATCTAGTGACAAAGATACCTGGTGTTCTTTGGGCTGCAGAGTGGCCATGTTCCAGGGCGAGCATTGGGATGTCTGAAGGGTATCATGGCTGGCTGCTTCCTCCTCCCCAAAGAGCACAGTCCTGGCTTTTGGAGATTTGAATCTTGAGACTCTGAGGGGTTACATTTTGGGTTCTTTGAAACCCAGGGAACTGGACATGCATTGTTTTTGATACTATCTCTTTCCCTTTTTTTTTTTTTTTTGGTGGAACAGGAACAGTCACTAAACAAAACAGGCTTTATAAAGAAACTTCCTGTAACCCTGGTTAAACTTTTCTTGCCTCATCCCTGCATTAAAAAAGGGTAAAGCCAAGACTGTGTTTTACAGCACAGTGTCTTGCACTGGTTTTCTAAACTTAGTCTTCTGAAGACCATTAGAGTATATAAAGGCTACTCTGGAGGGCAACTGGAAGATGGCCTGTGGTGTCAAAATATAATTGGTTTGTGAGGCAGAGTCTGCTTCTTGCCTTTACTGAGTGACCTACTGAGTCAAAAGTTACTGGCAAGTCATGTATTATTTTGATCTTGGCAGGAGGTCAGCAGCTCAGCTAAAAGCTTGCAGGCAGAGGCACGGAATGTGAAATGCAGTTATCTACTATCTACTCTGCAGTAAGAGTAGTGAGAGAAAAGCTGACACTTGAGGGGCACCTAGACTATTAGTGGGCTGCAGAATAAAAGCTCTTACTCAAACTCCGCTCTCCTGTAGGAAGCAACTGTTCAGGTTTCTCGCTCAAGAGTAAAAAGCAGGTAGTTCAAACTGACTTTGGAAATGCTTTGGTAGAGCAGGTAGAAATAGAAAAAGGCATTGGGGCTGTTCACATCAGGATGGGCTCAAAATACAGTGGAGAGGTGTTTTAAATGCTGTACCTGTGATGTTTTACCAGAGTAAGGGAGCTTCTTGTGTTTCCCTGTGTCAGTATTTATCTCTTGTTACTCTTCAGACTGGCTGCGTGCAGTATGGCACGCAGAAGTGGGCTGTAGGAGGAGAGCCTGGTAAGAGAACGTGCTTTTCTTCCTGCCCACTGGTTATGGGGATTTATGGGATTGTGTTTAAAATAGGAACAGTTTCTCTGAAACTGATGGGTTTATCTCAGGAGCTCTTTAGCTCAGGGTATGCCCCTTAAGTAAATTATGCAGCCTGTCTTCCCCAGGATGAAGTGATTGCAGCTACTCTTGTTAGAAACCAAGTGCAGCCCATGGCCTCCTGGAAAGTGGCTAATGCAGCTGTTTAAGCAAAGCTTAGGTGCTCAGATTAGCTGGTGGGGTGATGGCATTGTTTTGAGCCTTAAATCTTTTGGGTTGATAATGGCTAGTGCTAGCAGACAGGATGGGTTTTCCCAGCAGCCAGAGCAGCCTGACTAATCCCCCTCCTGCTTCTACTACTGTTGCTTGTCAAAGATCATATTGACTTCTGGAATGCAGAAATGGCTGCAGTTGGTGATTTGCCTTCAGTACCTCTCCTGATTTCTTCCTGGATGAGAACTCAGCAGCTAATGTACCTTGAACTTCTTAGTTAGATAAGCTCATTAATGCACAGAAGTCTTATTTACTGTTAAGTCAGAACCCAAACTGTCTTTTAATAGACTACTAAAGGGGTTGGTTGCTTTACACCAGCATATTAACTGACTTGTGATTGCTGTTTCCTGGATGCTCTGTAGGTTACAGAAATCAGCATTCCTGTTTGCATTCAAACTAAGTGATGTCTGTGCTGTAGGAAGCTTCCAGCCCCTTAATGGGGGTGACAAAGTCCAAGTAGCTGGGTCTTGGGCTCACTACTGATCAACTTGTGTTTATTTGTACCCTGTTCTGGATGGTACAGGTAACTTGATGAAGCTCACAGCTTGTCTCACAGTGGGGCCAAAAGGGCTCTGCTGGTGAGCAGCAGTCCTGACATCTGTTCGTCCAGCCTCAGTCAGTGGCTGGTTGAAGGCTTATTTTTCCCACTTGTACTGCCAGACTCTTTTCTGGACAGGTTTCTCTATGGTAAGAATATCACCCACACAGCTGGCTTGGGAAAATGCTGATCCCAAAGTTGCCTCCTACAATGGGTGGACAGATGTACTCACTGGTGATGCTACTGGTGCTCATCAAATTGTGGCACAGCTGGGGTGATAACGTGAAACTGTAGTTACATTGTTACGGGCAGCCTCAGAACTGCTGCAGTCACACTGCTCCTGAGCAGTTATCCTTGAGCTGCTGTGTCACCACTGCACCTCTGAAGAGAGGACACACAGGATTTGCTGAGCAGATGCTATGAGAGCAAACAGGCCTGGCTCAGGAGTTCCTCAGCTTCTGCCACACTGGACTTAGAGAAGCTGGCATGGAAGGATACAAAGAAGTGTATGCATGCTTTCCTGTGACAGAAATACCAGGATATACCCAGAATTTATGGCACATTTCTTTCAGGCAGTTCCTAATTCTTTTGGAACTAGAACAAGTACTTCTTGCCTTGCGTGTGAAACTGGAGTTAGTACAGCCATTTCCTTTTACCACTGAAGAAAACTGTCTAAAAATTCACTGTTTTTCCTAAGCAACAAATTTGAGCAGATCAGCTTGTTTGTTTGGCTTTGCTTGTGCAAATATGCTTACAAAAGGCAGAGAACTGTGTTCCAAAGTTTATGGAGTAGATTGAAGCTACCACTGTCTCTTCTGGTGCAGGGAAGGGTTAATGGTCTGTGTGGTGTCATATGAAAGACCACAGGATATGGGACAGAGGTATTGGAGAAAATCACTCATTTAAATATCTATGTATCTGAGATTTAGGCTACAATTCAGCTTGGTCTTTCATACCCTAATGAACAGATTACTGATACTGCAGTTGTGTCTTATTGCTAGCGTGATGCTGTGGCTTCTCAATTTGAGAGACCATGGAAGGCTGCACTGAACAGAACCTGCAGCGTTGATACTGTGTGCTGTGGTGGTTCTGAAAGAGTTGCTGCAGATAAACAGCTGCAAAGGGAACAGACTGTGCTGGTTAGTTCATTCCTTACATGTGTCTTGTTTAGTCTAAGAAAGCTCCATGCTGCGTGTTGTTCATTTTTCTACAGCTATTATAAGTCAGAATTGATGAAGAGGAAATGGAAGAGGAAAGCTGGGCTCTCACATGCTGCAGGAGGGAGTTGCTATATCTCCACTTCATAAATGCAGGTTTAGTGTCTCCTTTCACAAGGTAGCTCCCAGTCCAGCCACTTGTTGCATCCCACAGTATGTGAAACTGGCAGTCCAGCAACAGGATCCTGCTGCCTGAGCTTGTGCTCCTAACTTCACCCATGCATTCCAAGTGGATGGCACACTGAAAGGACAAAGTCTGACTTTTGGAGAACCACCTGTTTTTAGACCAGGCCTAACAAACAGAGCATTTTCCATCTGTGATAGAATCAGTGGACAAAAGCAGATTTTCACATACTGTGCTTTATTGTGTCTTTATCTTCCTCTGGACTCCCTTGATTGTGGTCTGCAGCTTACCTGCTGCAGGCTGAGTTCTGGGTCTTAATCCAGCATGTCCTGGTGGTTTGAGAGGAGGATGCTTATTGCACATCCCCTGCACAGTGGGAGCACTGAGACATGATTTGAGGCAAGTGTGTGTGATTCTTAGGAAAGTGCGTGTTACCATTGTAGGCCAAGCTAATGCTGCTTTTCTGTTATGTAACTACTGAAATGCATTAAAATCTTTGTCTCAGTCTTTGTTTTTTATACAAATACTCTTCTTTTTGTAGCTGACTGTCTTAATGCTGTAACTTTGCCACAATGGCTCTAAAGGTATATTTTAGTGCTCTCATCTTCACTTGAGTAAAAAGGCATTCTGCAAAGTCATTTCTATGTCATCCTAACTCTTGATGGGTTTATAAGCATGTATATAAGTGTGTGGTTTGTCTATAATGTTCTTCATGTTCCTTTTCTGTTTGTAACTTGAAATGGAAATATATGGGAATGTGAGCACTTAGCAGGAGGGTAGGGAGCCTACTGGCCTTAGGTATCTGTAGGAGCTGCATTCAGATGTTACACCTACCCCAGTAGCTGCTTGGAGAATGCAGAGTGTATTGGAAAGGGCTGTTGTTGCTAAATTAAGGTGATTACTCACCAACTGGTGTGAATTCAGCATACATGTGGATTTATCTCTGTACCTTAACTGGTATAAATCCATCCATACTGAAAGTAGAAAACAGAGCTATAACTACCAGTGTGGATCAGGTTGCCATATGTTCAAGCTAGTGAAACAGAAGGAGTGGAGCTGCAAAGCTCTGAAAATGCAGTTGGTGGATCATTAACACAAAGGTTTCAGCTAGAGTCATCTTGGTTTCCAGGCACTTGATGGTAAACAGTTGAAGAAATGGTGGGCTTTGCTCTTAAGCTGTGTCTGACAGATATTAGGCTGGGGAAAGTCAGAAGCAGTGCAAAGGAAGCTCCCTAGAAAAGGCTGAGTGGAGCAGAATGAGTCATTGAGAGCTGATTGAGCAATGCCTTCTGAGTCATGTTGCTAATGCACAGGGAGCCATGAACCCATCTCCTGTGCTGGAGTTTTTATTCTGAGGCCTTCTGATTCCAGCAGCCATGAGTCACTGAATGTCAGTCTTGAATAATTTCAACCCTCTTCACTGCAGTTCTTAACCATTGCAAGTACTAGGATCTTTCACTTCCACAGCTAATCTGTAAAGAACACTATTAATTATTTTAAAAGATGTACAAGATTGTGCTGTGTCTGAACTGTACCACTAAAATCCTTATTCTAGTTAGAATGTAGCCATGAAATAGTTGAAAAGAGTATCTATTAAACTTGAAAAACAAAGGAGGATCAAAACAAAGCAGGCTTATTTTCACTGCAGCCTCTTCAAGGAGAGCCTTTGTCATCTTGGAGAGCCATTCTTCTTGCTGAGCTTTAAGCAACTTTCTTTTGCATTCTGTTCTTTGTATAGCTTTCCTCTCTGTTCATAGATCTCTGGCTACTTACTCCACCTCTTGAGTTTCCAGCTGTGTGGACATTCTTCCATTAGCTGATGGAAGTAATTCTGTTTGGAGAGGGAGTGTAGTCACTGATCTTGTGTCTTAAATGTAATGCAAGGTTTGAACAGAAGACTGGAATTGTTGTCCATGACAGAGAGCAGCCCTGCACCAAACTGAATTTGCTGTGAGTTGTGTTGCCATTGTGCTGTCTGTGCTTGTGATTCCTGGAACTCTTCAAGATGCTGAACTGCAGAAGTTGAGCAGACAAGGGAGATCTGCTTATAATTGTGTTAAATACCTTGTAGTTGAGACCTCTTTGTTCTCTGATGCCATTGGATGAGAGTGCAGCTGGGGGTTTGTACTGCATGAGTCCTTCAACTACTGCAAACAACTGATTGCTAGCTGGTGCAGTTGGGTAGGTCATGTCATAGTCACCATTTTTAGCCCATGTGACTTTGCTGGTAATTGGAAACACTTTACTAATTGTCTGACACTAATCATTGAGTAAATTGTACTTAAATGTGAATTTAGATTTAATTTTTAGAGCTGTAAAATTGTGGGTTCTTTCAGACTTGAGGAGAATTATAACTCTTATGGAGGCATTCTGCTGCTACATGTGAAATAATGCTCGTGCAATGTCTCAGGTATGTATGGTTGGCTGTCCTTAAAAAACAAACAGTCAGAATGGTCCAGATTCTGTGGCCAAATCTGTAACAGTAGGGAAAAGTACAAGCTCAGGTGTTAATCAGGGCCTCACATAGCACAGAGCCAGTCTCTTTCTGACTTCAGGCAAGTTCATTGTCAAGTTGTTTTGCCAGTGTAGTACAGCAAGCGTGCATCAGCTGGTTGGTGGCAGATCTCTGCTTACTTCTATTTTGTACCATACAAGAATTTGCAGTAAGAGTGCTCCTGGTCAGTAGTCAAGCAGCAGGATGTGTGTAGATATGAGGATACTCAGAGTAGTAAGGGCAAAGTAGATCAAAGTGCACTGAAGAGGTGCAGGTGGGACTACAAAATGGCACTCTAAATCCAAGATACACAATTATATAACAGTGCATATAGGAAGTGTGTGGATGAAGTAGCAAAGGCAATTCTGCAGCTCTTAAATGTGCCAATAAAGGTACAACCAGGAGCTAACTTTGCATGGGCAGTCTGAAGCTTGAACTCATCTCCTGGGATATTTTGTATAAGGAAGAAGCCTAGTGTTTCATTGCATTGATGAAGGATTTTTGAAGACTAGAAGCCTTTGAATCATGATCTATCTACTCTCCATCAAACATGCTTTTACTAAAATGTAAGATGAGGAAGCAGTTGACTCTGCTGCCTGGTACTGTGATGCAATTAAAAATGCTGATTTTTTTGCCTGCGACTTCAGCAAAGCTATTACAGAATATGTTCTAATCTAATGTATGAGAAAGCATGGCATCATTATTTCAGTCAACATGTAAAGTTTGTAGATCTTGCTAAGAGAATGCTTTTAATTTCCAATGCAAAGCTTGTTAGCAATCTTCTACGTATTTTTTAGTAATGCAGTAAATATTCAAATCAAGGCTTTTTAAAAAAAGTGATTGGCTTGTCATGCTGGCAAAAGGCTTTGTCTTGTATATGCTGCGTGTTTGATCCTGTTGCTCATCAAAGCAGACATTTCCTTTATACTAAAAATAGTGGAACAAATAACTTAAGCAGTATTAAAACCCAAGAGGGAGATTGGTTTTTTTTAAGACTAGGATGTGCTTTCTAGGGTTTTTCTGGAAAGGGTTTGTAGGATTCTTATGATCCAGCTTTGACCAGTTGCATAAGCTTCCAGGAAGCTGCTCTATACAATGCAAGTCTTAAAGAGAATGCAGGAACTCTTCACTTTTGATTGCAATAGTCCATATCTGAATGTAGAAGCCAGCCCTGTAGAAGTCTGAAAACATATGCTTGTTTCTTATCTGGAGTGAAAAAACTAGTAAATAGGAAAGAATTTTCTAGAGTGGGCAACAAGTTCCTTTCACTGTCATAATGTTTCTCGTTTTTTTCGTTGTTTGGCCTGTGTGAATGACCTTGCAAATGTTTCAGCATCTGCCTGTCTTGTTGGGCAGCTGTGTTCAATTCTCCATGTTTTGGGTTTCAGCCCTGCATGTTACTTTACTTTTGGACTCTTTTTTCCCCCTTTTAATTAGCAGAAGCAGCCATCTGGAAGCTGAAGACCTGTAGCAGAGAAGTATGAGTAGCGTTGTTCTTCGAAGACTCACTAGATGTAGCTAAAAGTGTTGGTGTAAAGGCCTAGGAAATTTAAAGTTTCTTTTTTGTCTTGCTGAAATTAAAATTAATGGCTGTACTGTAAACCTTGGTTTAGCACTGAACTCACATCTGCAGTACTTCCTTCAGATGATCAGCTACTGTAGTTTATTGGGTGTAACTTCTAGGGGATACATTCCCCTTATAATCCAGAAGTCCTTTAGTCCTGCTGATGTGTGTGTTGTTTTTGTGTTCTTTTTATCCTGACTTTTGAGGTGATCCAAGGCTGGGTCACTTTAACTTTGTCATTGCAGCGTTGCTGAGCAGACACGTATCAGTTCACTGTCAGCATCTGTCTCTGGGTTGGCCTCTCCCTATCCTTTTCACCCAGCCCAGGCTAGTGGGTGTAGGCTAACTCCCCCAGAGAGCAGTGTGGAGATGGTTGTTATCTAATGCTCTGCAGTGCCCAAGCTAAGCAGTTCCTGTGTGATCACCCCAAGGTCTGCCCTGTCACAGTTGCAGTTCTCTTCTTGGGGCTAAGCCAGCCAAGCAGTTGCTGCTTGTGGGTATTATGACTTTGACCTAAGTGAATAGGAGTGCATAATATTCAAGGAATGGGATCTGGTGAAGTAGTTGTATATTTTAGAAAGTCTTCTGTATCAGTAATGTCTACCCTATTAGTAATATCTAATGTCTTTGGAGAGAGCTTTGTAGCTCTCTCCAAAGCAGTCTTCCTTTGAAAAAGAGAAAATTAGCAGTTTTGGAGGGTAACTAATTCTGAGGAATTACCTCACAGTTCAAATGGGTCATGATTGTGACCACTCCAGTGGTACCTTGTGGTCAAGTGTCTCTTAATTTGAATTCTGAAATGTGACTCAATATGGCACCAGGGATTAGCAAAGGCTCTTACACTGATGTGTAAAAACTATGTAAAAGTGGTAATAAATAGAGATGTGCTTGCTGCTAGGAACCTGCTGTCAATGTGGTGATAGGCTTGGTGACATGTCAGATATCTGTGTGAACTGCATGTAAAAAGACTTAGGAATTGCATCTGATTTGTATCCCAGTCATTAGGAAGATAGACACTTCATAGTAGAAGTAAGGGGTCTTTGATTTTCTTGTAGTTCCAGGCCTGTGTTTTTTCTCACATTCAAGAGGTATGTTTTGGATACTTGTCCTTGAGGCTTAATCTGTCCGTGCTGAGTTTTGGAATAAAAAGTAAGACAGCTTCTATTTCAGTGCCAATTTTAAGCTTTAGTGCTGGCTTCAAATTGTTTCTGTACAGCCTGCTTATATATGCTCTTTCTTGCTTCAGGTGTTAAGCAACATGGGAAGTGAAGACTAAAGTTCCACCATGATCGGAGGCTTGTTCATCTATAATCACAAAGGAGAGGTTTTAATCTCTCGCGTCTACCGGGATGACATCGGGTAAGTGCTTCTGTTGCATCCCCAGTTTTTGCATTTTTGTCTCATTTTGGTGCAGTAAACAACCCAGAGCTGCTTTGTTCTGCATTAGCTGTGCATGCATGTAAGACTGCAACTCAACTTGCTGCTCTAGGCTTAGCTTAGAAAAAAGTTTAAGCCCTGGTCACCTACAATGAAGGATGACCTGCAGCCAAACCTGGGACTCTCTTTTGGATGGTGGGGATCTGGCCATTATCCCAAATGCTTCAGCAGCATGGACTGCCACTGTGGGAGCCTACCTGACTGCAAGTGCTAAAACTTTACAGGAGCACCAATGTGAGAGCTGTCTGCCACACACTAAAGCCAGGGCTCTGAATTAGTTTCAGGCACTGATGTCTAACACCAAGTACAGGCGTGCAAGAGACTGTGGTCTTGGAAAGTTTTATCTGCAAGCAGTCTCATAGCAACCATGGCTGTACTACTGCAGCTGGCTTTCTGTACCCCAGCTTTGTATGGCAGCCTTGTGTGAAAAGCTTACATTCATTGGGTAACTAAAGGTGTGGGAAGCCTTAAAAACCTTCAGTAGATTGTAGGTGTCTTGTTGCACTTCCCCCAAGTGTTATGATGCTCACTGAGACTGGATCTGTGCAACCCTTAGACTGCTAGTTTACAGAAGGTGTCTTACTAAAAATATGGTGTCTTGCAGGCAGTGGATAGTGCTGTAGGGAACCATAAGTGATGATGCTGTTTGGGCTGAAAACCTTAAATTTAAGGGTTTTGTGCACAACAGTACTCCTTCTAGTGGGTTTTCATTAGTGTCAGACATTAGGTGGAAGTTAGTAATTAAGTTAACAGAGTTAAGAGAGAGCTAATGGAGGCAGAGCTGTGGTAGGTGCTCATTTAAAGTTCAGTGAGAGGGAGCCTTCAGGCCAAATTAGGAAAAAGTAGTTTGTACCAGGTCTCCACAATGACTAGTGGTAGGATGAGCTGCAAAATAGCTTGTTGCCATAAATTACAAAGAACTGTTAATCCAGTCTGCCTTCTGACTGCTCTGGTCTGAAGAGTATGTCCCTTCTGGTTATGGGTTGTCTAGTGGAGGTTAAAAGTGGAGATAGAACTAGTAGCTAGTCAAGGCTTGTACTGTTTCATTGAGTGAGTAGTCAGCACAGTGTCTGTAATGAGGCTTCATCTAATGAGCTTTTAAATCTCTTGGCTTATTCTAGGTCAGCTAAGGCAAAGTGGCTTTTCTAAGGTTGGCTGAGTTATTCCAGGACTTCCACACATAGCTGAGCCAAGGAAGCATTGTCTTTCTCAAGCAGAAAGCCAGTGGCTATGATGCTTTGCTCCTTTTCTACTCTACAAACTCTCATCAGTCTTCAGTACTTGTTAGCTGAAGCTCTTCAGAGCAATTCATATGACAGGACTGACTTTGTAAAGCTGGTATCACAGTGACTGAGCCAAGCCAGTCTGGGTTATAGGTAGCTTTGGAGAGTATTTCAGGTGGGGACTGGGGTCACTTTCACTGCATTCTCTGGCAAAAATATTTTTTCGTGGTTTGCAAACTTGAAACACTTAGAAGATAGTTCTCAAACTGATGTTTATTCCAGAAGGCCTTTTGGTTTAAATGGTGTTATGGCTGTGGAGATGCAAACTGGGGAGCAGAGTAGGTATTTTTAATGTCATCTATTGCTTTTTATCTTGGCTCATTTCTCTTACAGAGTGAATGCCTTATGTTCAGGACGTGATAAAGTACTTCCTGCTGGCTGGCCAGACAAAGCTAGAAAATGGGATTTCCTGCCTGATCCTATCTTTACTTTTTCATATGGCAGAGTGCCAAACTATTCCAGTGTTTTCTCTAGGACTTGAGCAGCTGGTATTCCTTTCAGTGAAATCATCCGTTCAATTCTTGTGAAAGTGTCAGTCTTGTGACTTAGGTGGAGCTGGTGTTGGCTGTTAACTGAACTTGCTCCCCAAGGTGCTGGATTTCTTCTCAAACAGGCCTTCAGTGCTGGTTTGGATATTTTTTAAACATGTAGCCTTACAGAAAAAGTTGTTATAAAATGGCTATGTCTCATCTTGTGGTATAATCAAGAAACTGAGAGTCTTTCCATTCCCTAGTTTGAACATTAGCATTAATGCCAGGTCTACTTGAAATTTTTAATGTCCTAACCCTCAGTGGGAGGTAAGGAAAGGAGTGGCCATGATACTGTAGCTTGTTCTCAACTCTGTAGGAGTCTGTCTCTAACCAAAGCTGAGTGATAGACTTCCAGTGTGCTATACAATTCTGAGTTCCTAAGCAGTGCTTCTGAAGTGCTGAGGGCTGAACCCGCCCTGCTTGTTGGGAGGTAGCTGAATGGGAAACGAGCAGAACTGCTCCCTGTCTTCATGAGTGATTGACCCATAGGACTCCTTAGTCTTGGCCATTGCCTTTGGCATTCAGAAGCCTCAGTTCTGAGCTGGGAGATATTAAAGGTCATCTGTGGCTATGAAAACACAGTTTAAGGGCCTTAAAAAGCACATACTAGCTCAGATGTAATGACCAAAGTGACAAACAATGAGAATATCCTTCTTTTGACTTTGTTAAAGGCAGAAGTGTCACAAAACTTGAACTTTATTTGCTTGCAACTTAGAATGGCTTTGGTGCATGTAGCGCATCTGTCCGTACAGCAGCTAGCTGCATGTATAAGCAGCCTTATTAAAAAAAAATTTAAAAAAGGCAAAACACCATGCATTTAATTCAGGATACCATGAAGGGTTCTGCTGCAATTTTTGAGTGCCTTGTTCTTCAGTGGCTTAGTCGTTGGGGAACCTATCTGCATTTAAGAATGCAGCTGTGTAATAAAACTTAAGCTATTTGAAACTGAGCAGCTTACATGACAAACTGCATGCACTTTAAATGTAATAGGTGTTTGGTTTCTGAGCTTCTAATACATCACGTCAGCTTCGTGGCTCTTGTTCCTTAAGGAAAAAGTGCAAGCTGGATAGAGCAGTGTCTGAATCTGCAGGATGTGCCCTATCTCTCCAGATGTGCTCCAGCTCTATCAAACTTGCTGTATTTCCTGTTGGCTGGACCAGACCAGAAAGCATCAACCCAAGCACTATCAAATGTGAAGTACTGTCATGGAAATTCCCACCCAGACTTGTAGCCCTGTCCTGTGGGAGACTGGGAAGAAGATACTCGATACTCTGTGGTCCCCAGGTGATGCCTCTGATTGAGGCTTTGGGGTTTTTCCACACCAAGGCCTGCTATCTATATTAGCAGAGCAGACAGGGTGTGGTACAGTTGCAGCTCACCTGGACTGAATGCCCAGTTAGCCCTAAAGTTCAGCCAAACACAAATGTGTCCCTGCTGACAGCCTGACCATGGCATGTCAGTGTCATACCTTGCAAGGGCTTCATTGCTGCTGTAGCTTGTTACTGTCCATCCAATACCACCTTGGCCTTTTGTGCCAAAGGAGCAGGGGGAGGGGGTGCTGTTTAGTCTCTTCTTATCTCTTTGGATTCATTGTGCCTTGTGTGTGTGTTTCTAACCCTTTCTCTTGTTGCTGTCACTCCTCCTTTCTCCGCTGGCGCCATTTCTGTCCATCCCATCTCATTGGCTGCTGTAGCAATAGGTAAGAGACGCGTGGTAGGCCACGACTGGCACTGCACAGTGGGCACTTGGTGTGCTAGCAAAGCCTCCCTGACCTGAGGCTTCTCCTCTAGTGTGCACCAGTCTGGTGACTGGTTCTGGTACTACTTTTAGTGGGTTAGAACTTGAGGCCGGGAGGGCTAATGCTCTAGAAAAAGCTGAACTTTCCTTGCAACTTTCCTTGAACTTTCATTTTCCCCTTTACTTCAGGGGAGGATTTGGGCTTTTACATATTGTTATTTTATAGTAGATTAAATTACTTTATTATGGAAAAACTAAAGTGGAAATGAAATATTAATTTAACTTCAACTTGCAAACTTTCTGGAGCAATAAAACCTGAGCAGTATTCAAAAGCCAGAATTTTGCTTATGGAGGAGTGTGTTTACTGATGAAACTTCTATGTATGTCCCCAGACCTTCAAGGAGCAAACACCTGCTGTGGTAGCATGTGTTCCTTTGAATATCCTCTGTTTTCTAACTTGGAAGTGTGTGTTGGATTGTTGACAACTCTCAGTGCTTACAAGCATTTGTATGCCTGTATCCTTGCCTGCAAGGATGTTATTACTGTCTGCTCTCAAACATGTTTCTGCATAATCAGTACCATGGCCTTGATGCTGCAGTCAGACCCCCTGTTTTACAGAGTGTCTGAGAGTATGAGTAGTAAAGCACGACTAAATGAGTCTTGGCTTTGTGTGTAGATTGTTGCTTTAAGTTTTGGTCTTGTCATATAAAGCACTTGGGCTTCCTTCCTGTATTCTCAGGATTGGTGGACTTAATTTGGGAATTTTATTCTGACTTGTAGTTACAGGATAAGGAGACCAGTGTGCAAGAGCTGGCATCCAGAATGTCACTTGGAATCCTTGTGTAACAAGGAGGGTTTTTTTCCCCTGTTGCTAGTGTGTAGACAGTTTGTATCAAAGAGGGCAGCACCTTTGGGCAGCTTGCACAGCACTTTTTCAGCACTGGGCAGAACCCTTGGCTGTGAATGGTCCTGGACCGTGCAGGTCTGCTGACACGTTGCACTGTGGGGACTCTGAGTCCAGATGCAAGACACCTGTTCTGAAGCAGAGCAGTCTTGAGGTGACATGTAACTGGAAAGCCAACGGTGATCCTAATCCTCCTGCTGCTTTGAGCCTGCCCTCCAAGGTGTGTGGGGTATGGAGGTGAGCTGGATCTGAGAACTACAGCTCCTTTCTGGACTCTACCTGGGCACTGACATCTCTTGGGTGACCTGGGCAAATTTTGCTGTTTTTTCCTTGGTTGTATGTCTGGGAGCAACTGCCATTGACTTGTATCTTGGGAGACTACAGCTTGCTTTGGGGCAAGAGTGTGAAGGCCTGGGCATGCAGAATAGACAATAATTAGGTGTTTGGTCAAAACTGGACTCTTTGAGCCATATGTTGCTCATGTGTTTCCTTCCAGCTATGACAATCAACTGAGAGTGCTGTCAAAATTAATTGAAGGGAAAGTTTCTTTGCCATCTTATTCCAGATGGAGGTTTGCTTCTCCTTCTGACTACAGTTACACTGTAGTCCAAAGCTCCCTAGAGACCAGCAGCACTCTCTTTCCTTGAACTTGTGCAGAATTTAGTGTCTGACTCTGCTCAGAGCCTTCACCTGTCCCTCTTAGAGACACCCTCCCTAGGTGAGCTTGGTGTGTGTAGTTCAGTATCTGACCATAATGGCATAAGCAGAACTGTGCAGCCAGCTGGTTTCACCTTCTCTGTGCTGACTTGTCTCTGGTGGTGCTTCCGTAGGCGCAATGCCGTGGACGCCTTCCGCGTCAATGTCATCCACGCACGGCAGCAGGTGCGCTCGCCTGTCACCAACATCGCCCGCACGAGTTTCTTCCATGTCAAGCGCTCCAACATCTGGCTGGCTGCTGTCACCAAGCAGAATGTCAATGCTGCCATGGTATTCGAGTTTCTTTACAAGATGTGTGACGTGATGACTGCCTACTTTGGGAAGATCAGTGAGGAGAACATAAAGAACAACTTCGTGCTGATCTATGAGCTGCTGGATGGTGAGATGTTTCCCTTGTATACTGTGGTCTATTGCACTTGGTCATTCTGAAATCCTTAGCTTAGTGTGGTATTGTAATAATCCTTGAAGTATTTTTAACACGTGTGGCAGAGTTACAAATTACTTGTTCGGCTTTTTAATGCCACCTGTACTGCAAATGTGAATGGTACCTCAGGCACATAGTCTTGTGCTGATTCCCTTCCCTGAAATGTTGGGAGCTGTGCACTTGTACAGCTGAGACAGCTCATGCTGGAGCTCAGCTTCTGTGGGGATCCTGTGCAGATGTCAGGTTTTCCTTACTCCGGGGAATATAAAGAGGTCTGTCACTAGCACCTTTAAGAGTAGCTGGTGCCCAGGTGGCTCTAGCAGTGTGTGGAAGCAGTCACCCCAGGCTTAAGTTGATTGTCCCTAGTAAGTTGCCTTTTGGGCTCAATTCTGAACAGAAGGAAATCAATAAAACCCAATGTGCTCTGTCCCAGCCCTACCTCCCCCACTGATACAGCTCCAAATTTCACCACAGATTAATAATAGTGTCCCTTCAGCTGCTTGTGATATCAGCCTGCTTGTGGAAGTTGCCCTTGAGCTGCCCCTGTTTCACATAGCATGAGCACTTTGTGTTAGTTATGTTTCAATTTGTTTTCCAGACAAGGCACCACACATGTGTGTCCTGGCATTCTCAGCCAAGGGTCACAGTGACTGATATTTTCCCTGTTCTCCCAGGGCAGACCAAGAGGCTGCCTGTTCTCTGTTTTGGTCAGTCACTGCTGTCTCCTTGCCATGAAATCAAACCTCCCTGTGTGGTGTTGCTCACTATCATGTTAGTGATCTTCTTTCCCCTCTAAATCTCTTGTGAATTGTTCCCTTCCTCTTTGAGGGGAGTAGGTGTGGACTGTGCACTGTGTATAGTTAACATCTGTTTCCCTCCTACATTCATCCTGCAGTGCCACTACTCAGCTGTTTTAGGTTTTTAGTTTTATTACATCTTCATGAGAACAAAGCTTTAAAAAAATCTGCAAAGATAAAATTGCTGTGGTGAAGTAAAAACTCTATTGTCCCTTGGATGTTTTTGGAAAAACTCAGTGTGCCCTGCACAGATGGCTAGGTTAGTTGATACTTAGTCCTGAGGTGTGATTGTGTTTAAAAATCACCCTTTCCATCACCCCACCTCTCCAAAGTATGGCTCCAGGAACTCAGTGTAACAAGAAGATTTTTTTTTTCTTAGTAAGAAATGCTACAGCAGCTTATCTAGAAATTCAGTGTGTAAGCAGTATCTGTGCACTAATTGCCTCTCTCCTTATAGCCTAGTTGATGTGTTTGTACCTTGTAGCTTTGAACTAACCTTTTCCCCTTTTGTAGAAATCCTGGACTTTGGCTATCCTCAAAACTCTGAAACAGGGGCCCTGAAGACTTTCATCACTCAGCAAGGCATCAAGAGTCAGGTAATCAGAGGAATTTGGGGTACAGCACTGCTCTGCTGGCTAATTTTTGCTAAGCCTATTCAAGAGAGTATGGTCTTAATTACCATCTAACCATTTGACCTGTATGGAAGGAAGGTGCCTGAATAGATTGAGAACACCCTGGCAGGGGTGTATCTCAGTGGCACCTTGTTCTAGGTGTCCCTGCACTCTCTTACCTCATGTTCCCTGGAACACAACAAGATGCAGGAGGAAGAGCCCAGAGCTAGGATAATGTCAATCCCTTGCATGTAGATGTGATTGCTGGCTTCAGGCTCTGCTCTGTGTCAGCTTCTGAGAGGATAAACAAATCTACCTGCTGAACCAGAAGCAACTCTTTTGCATGTGAATCTCACTGAGCAGGTCTGTTCTCCACCAGAGCTGTCAGGATTTCATGTCTGCCTTATAATGAAGTATTCTTCAGCCTTGTGAATCTTGCTGTTAAGTCAGAAAGCTCATGCTGCTCTGTCTCTGCCTTTAACATCCTTACAGGTCACCGTCAGTACAGCTTGAGTTTTCTAAGGTTAGAGATGAGAATCTCAGCTGTGCTTTTAGCATAGTATGAAACCATGCAACAGAGTTTACATGGAGTTAGAAGATAAAGGATGTGTTAGGAAAAAGATGGTTGGTTGGACTGGTTTGTGGAATGTGTTTAAACTAGCCTGTTTAAACTATGTGTTTAAAATCCTACTCCAGGTACAGCCCTCAAAACTAGGTTTCCTGTCTCATAAGTTCATGCTTGACCTCTGAATTCAAAGGAAACTCATAGTCTATTTCTCATGTCCCCAAGGAATGTTGTCCACCTTGTCCATCTGACGCAGCTGTGCAAGTCAATAAAGAGGACTTTGACTAAAAGTTAGTCCTCTCCCCTGCATAGCAGTGAATCAGGAAAAAAAAAAGCTGGGAGTCTGTACTGAGGCAGTCTGTGGCAGAGTAAAGCTTCAGCCTCAGATACAAACAGAAGCAAAGGGCTAAACTGCGTGGTGACTGTTCCTGTTTAGGTTAGCCAAGGTCAGTCTCTGGAAGGCTTTATTTCAACTCAGTTCATCAGCACTGATTTCCTGAGAATTCCTTTTTCAACTTTTAATCTAGTAGGAAGACTAACTGCATTTCAGGAGGAGCTGAGAGAGAAGCTGCCCGTGGGCAATGTATTTCCCTCTAGAGCAGCAAATTGTTTTGCAACATGGCCAGATGTGAGTGCATCCGGTCTCAGTCCCCATCACGAGCCCTAGTGTAAATCTCTGGCCTTCTGCAGTCTGACATTTTGGGCAGTCAGCACTGAAGATAGCTGAATCAGCTCCTGTTCCTGGAAAAACTCAAAACTAACCACCACCCTCACTTCCTTTCCTTGCTCATTTTTTTTGCTTTTGTTGGTTTTAACAAACTCTTCTGCTGCTTGTGTGCAAACCACTGTCACAGCATCATGCTTAATTCAGCAGCAGGTTTAGTCCTTTCCTTACAAAGAGGAGCTTGGCTTTCAGCTTTACACAAGTCAGCAGTTCTGCTCAGTATTGGAATTTCGTGCAGCCCAGTTCAAAAACTAGAAATAATCCATTGCAGGCACAGAATGGCAAGGGCACCAGTTGAAACAGTACCTGCCATGTTTCCTGTCTGCTCTCTACTCTGATACTTCTAGCATTCAGCTCTTCTTTGACTTAGAGCCAGTTCACACAGGTACCCAAGACCAAAATCTGGGTCTGAATGGTGTATCATCTGTGTTCCCTATCTTTGCTTAAGTTCCTGGTAATGCTTTCCTTCGGCTTATGTCCTGAGGAATTTAAGCAAAATCCACTTACAGCAGACTTTACAAACTTTGACTTTTTGACTTTGTTCTCAGTGAAAGATTGGAGACATATTGAGCTGCTATGTTCTGAATACCCTCCCTGTATGGCAACAGCAATCTTTCCAGGGCAGGTGATCTTGAAATTGCAAGATTTGCTTTATTCTCTTTGAAAGCATGTCAGAAACTGCTGCACTGCTTGCCAAAGAAATAGCTGTGTGCTCTGGGAATGGAGTGATGTGCCACACCGGTTTTAAAAAGTGTTAGTATGCAACATAGTTTTACTTATTGTCCCTACATTTGAAGTGGCCCACTACTCAGATGGCAGGACTGCAGGCTGGGCTGGTGTCCTGTAGCAGAACTGATGAAGCCACTGGCTTGAATATCTTCCTCCAGCAGAGGAATCTTGCTAAACCTTGCTCTTACAGCTTGAGGCAGCTGTGGTTCACGTACTGTTCCACTCTTCAGATGCTATCTGCATTTGTCCAAACTTTATTAACTAGATGTACGCTGTAATTTTCTTTCCATCCACGTGATTTCTGGGTGTGGAGTTGTCAACTCTTAGTTACAGTGTTTCCCCAAACCATAGATGTTCTTTAGTGCTAAAACACTGGTGTTTTTAAAGTGAGCAGAGGGCCACCACCAGATGGAAGATCCCAGGAAACCTGCTGGTAGCTGGCTATCTTTAACCTAGTCAACATGCTGGCAACTCAGCACAGGGTGGATATTCTTGGGCCGTTTTAGCTGGCTTATTTGTCCAGCTCTGGGAAGCACCTGCTCCTGAGAAATTCCAGGCCCAGGTATCTTCAATACCTCCCTTAGGGAATACTTATGCTTTGTGGTGGTCTCAACTTCAGCAGCTGCTTCCAGGTCCATCTAGTCACTTTACAAAGTGTAGGGTCAGGCTACTGGTGCTGTTGCAGGAGATGAGAATGTCATCACATCATCAGTGTCCCTTTGGAAGACAGAGAACTGGGCATTACATCTACGAGTTCCTTTAAAGCCTGAACAAAGCATTGAACAAGGCAGTGCTTTTTTTGTGGGACAGGCAAGAGAGGTACTTTGTGTACTGTATTGAGCACTTAGCTAGGCAGTTCACAGGGGAATATAAAACTCTCTCTTAGATGATATGACTGGCTGTGCTTGCTCAGGAACTGACCATGTCTGTGGCAAGAGCATGTGTGAAGCTGAGATCATGATGTACTGCCACCCTGTGGGCCTGCTGCAAGGCTGCTGTGGGAGAGCCCACTTGTGTCTTGTGCAGTTGTTGTGGTGGAAGAGCAGAATTAACAAGGATACTACTTTATACAAGACCCAAAGTGCCTGGTATTTCCTGTAGTCTGGGCATCTGTGACATGTAGACATCCAGGATTTGCATTAGGAACACCAGCATGGGTCTACTCTGCATAGAAACATTATTGGAAGTTGTCTTTTGCCTGTCTCTCCCTTTGCTCCACCTGGTGTTTGGATTCTCAATAATGGGCCAAGTCTGAAAATTCATTTCACTGCCTGGAGTGCTGGGTTTCCTACAGGGAACTAAAGGTCATCTTGTTTGTGCTAATTAGCTACCTAATTAACAAAGAGCTGACCTGCTTTTTTCCTGTCCTCAGGTAGCCTTAAGCCTAATCTGCCTCTTTCTCCCTTCCTCCCTTCTCTTGCTATTGACGTGCTTGTCTGTTAACCCTGTCTACACTGCACTTGCTACTATACACCTACTTCTTGACTTTCTCCGTGACTGGACCCCACCTCTAGCATCAGGTAGGAACCCTCTCTGTGCCTCTCAATACAACCCTTGGTGCTTTTCAGGGGTTAGAGCCTGAGTTCTGTTGATGCATTTTGGATTAGTGTTGGTATGTAACTCCTACAACTACAGTTATTAAGAAACAGGCCTTGGGGATTAGCTCTCTTGTGGCCCTGGGGTTTCATGTTGGATAAGGGTGTGAACTGCTACATCAATCCATGTTAAGCTTCTCTGCTTAATATAGATTGATATGACAGCCTGAGACATGATTTGAATGCCTTTGGTAGAGCCCATGCCTCCCTGCACTAAGAGGTAGCCTAATGGACTTGCTAACAAAACACAGCAGTGTTCCCTGGTGTTGCTATGGCTAATTCTTAGTTAGGCATAGAATTTGATGTTCTGAGGAGGAAATGACCAAATCATATGTGGTGTGACAGCACCCACATCTCCACATCTAAATGACAATAGCATTTATGAGTGATAAATGGCATATGTTTGCTCTTAGATTCAGAGCAAGGTTTCTTAGTATTTGAATTTATTTAGAGGAATGTATTTATGTCTAAGATGTCACTTCTTCTCTTCAGACCAAGGAAGAGCAGTCCCAGATCACCAGCCAGGTGACTGGACAGATTGGATGGAGACGTGAAGGAATCAAATACCGTCGCAATGAACTCTTTCTTGATGTGCTGGAGAGTGTGAATCTCTTAATGTCCCCACAGGGTAAGTAGCAGGTGTTGAGCTGGCATCCTTCTCCTGCTCAGGGTTTGTGAGTGGTGACTCTTGCAAACGTTCTGAACTGTATTATTCTCTACCCAGGTCAGGTTTTGAGTGCCCATGTCTCTGGCAGAGTGGTGATGAAGAGTTACCTGAGTGGAATGCCAGAGTGCAAGTTTGGCATGAATGACAAGATTGTCATTGAAAAACAGGGCAAAGGGACTGCGGATGAAACGGGGAAAAGGTAAGAGGCTTGGACCTGATGATCATTTGCCACCAGGGACTCTTATGAAAGGGCAGCCCTTACTAGCTTTTCTGATCTGACAGACAAAGAGCTGGGTTTTTTCCTTCCCTTCATATGGTGCTGCTTACTTTGGGTAGATCAGTTGTCATTCAAGCTACCAGGCTGAGGGCCTCAATACAGAGGGCTTCTCTACAGCTCTTGAAGTATTAAGATTCAAACATAGTTTTAAGTGTAGATTTCTTGCACGTGAAAACACTTCCCCAAGATGGATTTTCCTAGAATCTTTATCTCTAGCAGTTCTGCTCAGTGCAAAGACTCTTAATCATAAAAGCAGTAGCAGTGCTCCCAAGAAATAGTGAAAGAATCCCTCTGCCTGCTGTACCTGGACTGTTCCCACAAAGTAGAACAGAGTAGGGAAGCCCCTCCAGCTGGTTACAGGTGATCAGTGGCTGTGTAAGTAGGAAGCCCATCCTTTCTGAGAGCCCAGCTACCCTCCCTCCCAGCTGTACCTGAGTCAATACCCACACTGAAGCTGAAAATTGCTCTTAATGCCTTCTCCAGCTTTCCTGCTTGGGGTGAAGAGATAAAAGCAACAGGATTGCCACTTTCGTCTCACTAACCATTTGCAACTCATCTGTATTTCTCTTGGTTGTTTTTTTTGTGTTTTTTTGTTTTGTTTTGTTTTGTTTTTTTTGCTGACCCCCAGTGAATTGGGAAGGTAGATAATCTGCTTCAGCTTTGTGTGCACTCTGCTCTGTCCCTGTCTCTTGCCTTGTGTGACTTGTGCATGTAACCTGGATCTCAGACACTTTCCATGATGGTTCCTGTATATGGAGCTGAGCTGCTATTTGCCTTTTCTCTCAGAACCAAGCCAAGAGCTATTGCTTCACTGTCACCTTTAAGCCATCTCTCCTGTACCTGAATTGAGCTAGTAAAATGGGTGAGCCTGGGATGGCTGATGGACCCAGTGAGGGTTTACTCTAGTGAAAATATCAATTGCACAGGCCTTGAAGAGTCAGTACACTGTCCCAAAGCTTTTATGCCAACTGCCTTTGCCAGTAAATATGCTATTTTTTTGAGTTACAGAAATAAGATGAACAGGGGTTCTTGGTAGGTGGTTCTTGCTAGCTGTGATTATCCAGTGGGCATCTTGAGCTTGGAGATGTTACTCTCCAGAAGCATTTAGTTATGAGGTGACCAAAAGGGA
This sequence comes from Thryothorus ludovicianus, assembly GCA_013397245.1. Lineage (NCBI taxonomy): Eukaryota > Metazoa > Chordata > Aves > Passeriformes > Certhiidae > Thryothorus > Thryothorus ludovicianus. Next base: position 2,678,587 of record VZTB01010552.1, read on the forward strand.
CAGCTGCTCTCAGTTGCTTTTTGTGATCTAGCCTGTGGCAATGCCAAACATGAGTAATGCTGCCCGAGACCTGGAGCAGTCCTAGGCACAGGGCTTTCCCAGATGTTTTCCAAAGAAATAAAAATTAGTTGGCTAACATTTGTTGTCATCTGGGCAACAGATTAGGAAAGACTAACTCCTCCTTTTGAAGCACAAACCACACCACTGGTGGTTGTGTAACTAGACATCCAGTCAGCCTGGGGTCAGTCTGCTTCCTCTTTATGTAGGCAGTGGTGGTTCCTAGGACAGCTAAACCTGCTATAGTTCTCACACTGTCTGGGCATATTGGTATGGTTGTCTGTTGCTTCCAGCAGTTGACACAGCCTGGTGATACACTGCTGCACTGTCTCTACACTCTTCTTCTGTTGCACCTGCCTTCTGGTCCCTCTCAGTAGCTGAGGGGTTTTGGCTGGCCTAGGACTTGTATTCTCAGGAATTAGTACCTGGCACAAGTTCAGTGCTGGCAGGTTAGGCTGGTGCACCTACATGGACAGGTAGTAGCTCTTTAGATTTTTAGGAGAAATACAGACTTATATGTCGCAATATTGTGGTTTTTGGTGATTTGGTTCAGAATCAAACCACCTGCTGGCTGTGTGGAAATGAAGAGCTGTGAAGAGATTTCTGAACAGGAAGGCTCTGAACCCAGCATTTCCTGGCTGTGTGGCAGTGGGATAGCTTTGTGGACAGGAAAGTGTTTTCTCTCCTTTGAACTGTGCTGTGAGAAGACTTGGGCTGGCAGAGTTGCCTTTGCAGTACTGAGTGCTGCTGGCAGGCAGACCCAAGCATGATGTTGCTGGCTATGACAGAAGGGTGCTCTTCTAAGCCCTCTCCTCTTTGAGGAGAGGAGAGAGAAAATTCTTTCAAACAAGCTTTCTGAAATACAATTTTTGTGGTGGTGAAACAAGGAAAGTCTGAGCCAAGAGGCTGCTGTCCCCTAAAACTCTCCCTGCCTCCCCATTTCCTGGACACCTGCGATGGCAACATGCTCTGTAGAGTAGTTTCTGCCTGGACAGATTTTGTCTGCACCCAGATACCAGAGCTGCAGTTTGTGCTTCTCTAACTGTGTTTTGTGTTTTTAGCGGCAAACAGTCAATTGCCATTGATGACTGCACTTTCCACCAGTGTGTGAGGCTCAGCAAGTTTGATTCCGAGAGGAGCATCAGCTTCATTCCGCCAGATGGAGAATTTGAGCTCATGAGGTACTGTGGGTGGGGGGTAAATAGGCTGGTGTTGCATCTGCTTGCTGCTACAGTAGTGTTGCTGATCCCAGGCAGACTTGCAGCCCTTGAGCACTTAAATACACACTTACCTCCACCTTTCCAGAGTGGAATCTGGAGGGTGTCCCACAGATCCATCTGTTAGAAATGTGGAAGCCCAGCTGCGTTTAGTTTTCTTCGCCACATCATAGTGTTGGATGTGGACTGTCTTGCTTTTGAGCTTGCTGTATCTGTTGTTTTTAGTGTTTAATGCTGGTGTCCTTGAACAAGGCTGTTGGCAGGAACCAGGTATAAACCCTGACCCATAAGAAACCATTGCTGCCCTACAGCAACACAGATCTTAACTGCTTTTTCCTTCTGGGATGTTTCTCTTTCTGGCTGATGTTTCTAAGCTGTTTGCTATATTCAGAGGCTATTTCTTTAGGAGGGTGATACAGTTTGAGGGATAAGGGAGTCAACTCCTCAGAGTTCACTGTAGCTTCCATCCCTGCAGATACCGAACCACGAAGGACATTATCCTTCCCTTCCGTGTGATCCCTCTGGTGCGGGAGGTGGGCCGGACCAAGCTGGAAGTGAAGGTGGTGATCAAATCAAATTTCAAACCTTCCTTGCTGGCCCAGAAGATAGAGGTGAGTGGAAAAAAACCTGTGGTATGTTCTGCCTGGAAATCACGCTTCTAATTTATGTCCGCTGTGGTGGAATCCTCACAGAGGAGTCTTCAAGCTTGAACAGGGCTCAGAAAGTGAACTGAGTATCTCTTAGATGTGTGGTGCTGCTGTGCAGTGAGAAGGAGCTGCTATAGAGTAGAGGGGTGGAAGCTGTTTTCATTTGCACAGCCACCTTATCAGGGGCCTCGTTCCATTCTTGCAACAAGTGTTCACTTAATTTCTCAGCCACTATGAAAATTTCATGTTCTTCTGTCTGCATGATCTGATGGTATGTCAGACAGGCAGCAGGCTGTGAGCTGTGTAAGGCTAGGGGTGGCTTTGCAATTTAGTCCTGATCTGAGAAAGCTTATTGCTCTAAGGCTGGACTGTCCAGAGCCTGCTGCAATGCCTGGCATCCTTCCTGAGCTCATCTTCCCAACATTAGCCAGGGTTCCTGCAGTATGGAGTTCTCTGCCCTGTTCCTTACTGTCTTTTGTGTATTATGGAGCTGTGATCATGTGCTTCAAAGCAAGAAACTGGAGAGCTAGCTTAAGATGCCTTGTGATAGCTAATGTTCTCTGGGCCCTGGGAGAGAGAAAGCCCAAGGGGTCCAGGACAAGACCATCTGAGACTGCCAGAGTGCCCAGGCTGCAGTCTCCTTGCCCCTGCTTACCAGACTGTGCCTTGCAGGTCCGGATCCCAACACCTCTCAATACCAGCGGGGTGCAAGTCATCTGCATGAAAGGGAAGGCGAAGTACAAGGCCAGTGAGAATGCCATTGTGTGGAAGTAAGTGAGCGTGTTGGGGCTGGCCTGCAGGGGCAGGCCTTGTGGGGGCAGGATCTGTTTAGTGCTCCTGTCTGCCTTGTGATTATGTAGTGAAGGGGAGCATAAACTCTGGCACCTTCTGACTTTTGGGTTTTCTCCAATAGGATAAAACGTATGGCTGGAATGAAGGAATCCCAGATCAGTGCAGAGATTGAACTGCTGCCCACCAATGACAAGAAGAAGTGGGCTCGGCCTCCTATCTCCATGAACTTTGAGGTGAGTAACTGTCTGCCTTTCAGGATGTGCTCAGCCTTGGAGAAGCTTTGTCAGTCCCTCTTGGGAGTTACACAGGTTTGAACATTCCCTTTGACAAGCTGACAGGTGAGATCAGCCAGATGGCAAAGCTAATGGAAGAAAATTGCCCTTAGAGCCATAGGAGTCTGGCACCATGCACCCAGGGAGTAGGGAAGGGAGCAGTGGCTCTTGATGTCTGTTTCTAGATGCATTGCCCAGGGATCCTCTGGCATTTGTGTACAGAGAGCATCTTAACCCCCATTCCAATGCTCCCTGTTGCCTTTCCCTCTCTCAATAGGTCCCATTTGCACCCTCTGGGCTGAAGGTGCGCTACCTGAAAGTCTTTGAGCCAAAGCTGAACTACAGTGACCACGATGTGATAAAATGGGTGAGGTACATCGGCAGGAGTGGGATCTACGAGACCAGATGCTAGCCCCAGCAGGCTGGCAGGCTCCCTCTTCTCCAAGCCATGCTCTGCCTCTCCTCGGTCTTCAGCTACATTCAGAGTTGTCTGCCTGGCCCCTCGACGCAGATTGAAAGACCCTGTGGCTCACCCCGGGAGTGGACTCGCCTGCCTGTGTTCAGTTACCACCCACGCTGCAGATGAAGTTCAGAACCCAGTCGTGTGCAGGGGTGCAATCAGCCTCCTGCTCCCCGTCCCAGGGTGGGCAAGGGCTAGTCTAACTCCCATCCTCTCGTGATCTTTCTAGGGAACGTCCACCATTAAACTCCTCTTCTGTTGGTGTCTCACTACTTGCATCATATCCTAGTATTTTTGAAGTTCTTGTGCATATGTACTCGTAGAATAGACCTAAACATAGACTGGACAAATCTGAGTTGAAGTTACCCTGGCTTCTGTACTAGCTATTGCTGTTGTGGTAGATGTTGCTGGCCAGTCTGAGATGTCTGGGGTGGTGAGTTTGTTGGGCCCCCACCACAGGAGATGGTGAGCTCACCAGATCTCACCACCACCTTATTTCTTGCAAAGTTGTCAGTATAGAGTCCCACCACGGGAAGGTTTGTGACCAAAAAGGAAGAGGGTTTAGGCTCTTGCTGGTGTGTATGTGGGTGGCACAGCATTTCAGGTCCTTGGAGCATTTACCCCTACCCACTGCTGGGTCGAGCCAGTCTGTCCTTTGCAAACAAATTGGAGACATGGCCCCAGTGTCCTGGGGAGTGTGGGTCAGCTCTGTCAGGATGTGAACAGGGTCTGTCCTTGGGGAATCTCTTAATTCAGTTGGCTGTAAGAGCCCCCTGACCCAGCCTGCTCTCTCCACACTTCTACCAAATGCTTCTGGGCCATAGGAATGCTGCTGCAACCCACAATCCTGCTTCTGGTAGTGTGGTCTCCATTTTGTACACTTTGTGATTTGTCCAGCTCTGAATCTAATAAAGTATGTAGAATGGAGAAGGCTGCCTGCGCTGCTCTTTGGGACTGGTGCTGCAAGAGCCTGGGCTGTGCCCTGGGCCTGTGCCACAATGTCTTAGGGCTTGCTTGTGCTGCTTCCCCAGCCCTGGGCTGCTTGGAGGCTGGTAGGTGAAAAGGACGAGTGTTTTGTTTCCAGCTATGCCAGCGCTGCAGCTCCCTGGAGAATGGAGGATGCTCTGGGCTTTCTTTGCGACTGCAGCTGGGATGAACTGAACTGGTGGAGTGTGTCCCAGCCCCATGTAAGTCAGGCTCCTGTGCCCCAGCCAGGCTTTAGAGAATCTTGGTCATCTTACCTTGTGCACACCTGAAAAAAAACTCAAAAGCCATTTCGCCTCTTAACTTGGCTTTTGGTGGCAGGGTCCAAGGTGGGTGGTGTGTGGAGTACCTGAGGGAATCAGCAACTGCTGAGCAGCTGGACCTGGCCCTTGGCTCAGCCCCTCTACCTTCAGTCTGTGAGAGGTGAGAGTGTCCAAGTGGTCACCCGAACCCCAGGGACCTGAAGTGTCTTGACTGTGGTTTAAAAGCAGAAACTCTGTTTTTAAAAGAGGGAGGAAATAAATTCCAAGCTCTCCCAAAGCCTGTTTCCCTGGGCGACGAGACGAGCAGAGGCTGAGCGGGTTTGGGGCCCGTCCCGATGGCTCCGATCGCTGCCGGTGCCGCCGACAGCCCCGCCCCCGGCCCCGTAATGCACCGGCGCAGTCGGGCCCGGACTACATCTCCCGGCGGCCCCCGCGCCATGGCGGCCGCCGCCTCCTTCCCGGCAGCGCCCGCCGTCCCTTCCGGCTGCGAGCGGCGGCGGCTCCGCGGGGCGGGCTCGCCCCGCCATGGCGTCCTGCGCCGACATCCTCCGCTCCGAGTTCCCCGACTTGGACGGCGAGCTCTTCGCTTACGTGACGGGTGAGCGGCTCCCGCCTGCCCGCTGTAGCTCGGCCTCCCGCGGTGCCGCATGTCGCGACACCTCCACTCTGTGGCGACAGACGGCAGCGCCCGAATCGCGACAGGCGGCCGGGGAGGGGTGGGGTAGAGGGACCGGGAGGGTGCCACCTGTCGCGACAGTGGCGGGGTGTGCAGCGCCGGCGCCGTGTGCCCGCAGGGATCCTGCACGGCAGCGGGGCGGACTTCGAGTCGGTGGACGATCTGGAGGAGGCGGTGGGCGAGCTGCTGCGGGAGGTGTCGCAGGACACCAAGGACGACGGCGCCATCAGGGAGATCTGCCAGCGCCTCTTCAACACCCTGCAGCTGTAAGGGCACCCGTTGTCCCCTCGTACCCCTTCAGCCCACTCACGCACCTCACCGTCCTCCTCCTCTCCGCAGGGACGAGGGCCAAGCCCAGCGCTGCAGCCAGGTGTTGCTGGATGCCCCCATCCAGCTCTCCCAGATCACTGATGGATACGGTGAGTGATGCCCGCGGTTCTCGTCCTGCCGTCAGGCTGCTGGGGCTCGGAAGGGCTCGGGGCGTTGGGTGTGCTCAGCTGACCTTGGCGACGGGAGCCTCAGGCTCTCCCTCACAGGCACACATTTGTTTGTCGTTCTGATGCTGAGCTGTGCGCAGCAGTGCCCGCGGGGTAAGCTGGGGTGAAGGGGCAGGTGGAGGGATGCACTTTGAACCTCTCATCCTGTCGGGAGAGGGATGAGTCATTATCGGGGCATGGGTGGTCATTAAGGCAGGGATTTTTGGAGCCTCTCTGCCACACATCCTCACCAACCCCACTGTCTCCTTGCAGGTGACACCAGTGCAGATCTGCTGCCAGGGCTGTTGCTGAAGAGAGGCCAGACCTCGGTAAGTGAGGGCTGTGCCCTTTCTTGTGGGAGCAGCTGACACGTGGGGCTGCAGGTGCCCTGCCCTGCTCCAGTCCAGGTTGCTCTTGGAGAGCAGCTGAGGCAGGCTGTATCGTGGTTAGGAGTATGGCTGCAGGGAGAGCTGCTCCTCCTTGTCAGGCTCTGTCATTCGGGAAACTCTTGACCTTGGTCTGGTGAAGAGGCTCCACATGAGTCAGTAGCTTATTAATCTGATGAGATCTATTTTGCTCTAATTCCTCAGTGAACTCTGACTTTTGTGAGGACCTTTGGCTCCTACAGCAAGGCCTTTGATTGGGAAGACAGGATGTCTCTGGATGATATCTTGAATATTCAGTGAGGAGTAAAGCCCTGGGTAATGGCAGGAGAGGGAGTGTTACAAGTGGGAAGTTTGCGGAGAGCTGCTGCAGGGATGTTGTAAGCCCAGCTCTAGAGCCAGCTGTAGATTGTTGTGATCTGGGAAATAAGGTAAAGAGCAGAGAAGTTTGGAAGTAGTTCCACTCCTGAGGAAATCAGGACATCTGTATTGATGGAATGTGTAGCTGCTCAGGAACAGCCTGGCTTGCTGTCTGTGTTGAATGTGCCAAAGTCTGAGCATGGGTGCAGTGCAATTGCACATCCACAAAGCAAGGACGGCAGTAGCTGTATGGTGTGGGCAATGTCTTTGCCAGGCTGGTCCCTCACAGAGCTCCCTTTCCATGCGTTATTGTGTTGAGGATGAGAACCTTTCACTTGAAGGCTGAGACCTGACATGATTCCCACATGTCTGAACGGGAGTCTTAAGCAAAAACTGGCAGCTCTGGCTGGTTTTGGCACCAGAGTTGTTGCGGCTGGATTCACTTTCCAGCTCTTCTGTCTGCAACTCAAAAAAGGATCTTCAGAAAAATTTGAGATGATTTAGAGAGGGCCTTGGGATGCCTGTCAAGCTTTGGAGAACATGTCTAGGAGATTCAGAAAGCTGGGTATAGTTTACAGAGTGACTCTGTCTGTAGGTGTGGGATCACAGCTCTAGTAACAAGACACTCTTCAGTCTGGCATGCAGGTCTGTAGCGTGCTCTGGTGCCTGCAGAGTTGCCTAGAAATACCTAGGAGTGTTCTTGGTCAGCCACAAATATTTGACTCCATGCAGGAATAAGCTGGAGTGGGCTGAAAGCCTGGCCAAGACCAGAAGCCAGGTTAAAACGCTTGGCGCCTTCTTGCCTTCAGAGTTAATTAAATGCTTGTTGTCTCTGATCCACTGCTCAAGAAGAGTTTGTTCCAAACTGGCTAAGGTTTAACGCATTGGGAAGGGAAACATGGTGCAGGGTATACAAGAAGAGGCACTGGGATGGCAGGTTGCTGCTGTTGAAGTGACTTGGCTGATCCAGGTCCCTGGAACTACAGAAGCTGGCTGTATGATAGGGTCAGCCAAAACCTCTGCCTTGCTGAGGCAAAACTTGTGTATGAACTGTTGATTTAGGACTTCATTCCTGAGGTAGCTTCCTGGCCTGATTAGCCTCCTCAAAATACACTTGAATCTGTCCCAGTTTCCCTGTCCTTCCTCCTTCCCTTTCTTCCAGGCTTGAGAGGTTGATTGATCTTTTTTCTCACAGAGCTGGACTTTTGGGGGTTTTGCTGAAGGTGCTCTCTCTTCTTCAAACTCTTTTCTGTGTCACAGATGGTGAATGCCAAGAAACTGGAGAAGGCAGAAGCCAGGCTGAAAGCCAAGCAGGACAAGAGGCTGGAGCGGGATTCCCTGAAGTCATCTGGCCCTGTGTCAGTATGCAGGGCACTTTGAACTGCTGAGCATGGCTGGGATCTGGCTGTACCAGAGCTTTCCTGTTGAATCCCCCTCTCTGTGTTCTACCTGTTTGCAGAGTCCTTGAGGAGGCATCTGCCAGCCAAGCTTCCAGCAAGAAGGAGACTCGCATGGAGTCATCAGGCAAGAACAAGTCGTATGATGTGCGCATCGAGAACTTCGATGTGTCCTTCGGTGAGCGGTGAGTGCGCTGGGGGCGTGGGACAGACCCTGGCTGGGGTTGGCACTGGATTAGAGAGCAGTTGAGAAATTACAGAAGGTGTGGCAAAGATCAGGAAGCAAGGTGGCCACAGACCCTGTTGGCTTTTGGCAGGAGAAGCCTGTGATATTTGCTTGGCTACAGCACAGCTTGAAATACACCGGGGCAGGTGGCTGTTATCTCCTCTTTATAGAACAGTCTGACCAGGGACCTGTCTCTTCCCTTGCTTCAGTGTCCTGCTGACAGGAGCAGACCTGAACCTGGCTTTTGGCCGGCGCTACGGGCTGGTGGGCAGGAACGGGCTGGGGAAGACCACGCTGCTGAAGATGATCGCCAACCAGAGCCTGCGCATCCCCTCACACATCAGCACCCTGCACGTGGAGCAGGAGGTGGCAGGGGATGACACACCAGCGCTGCAGAGTGTGCTGGAGTGTGACACCACTCGGGAGAGCCTGCTGCGGGAGGAGAGGGACCTGACAGCCAAGATCAGTGCTGGCAGGTGAGGTGGTCCCCTGGATTTCCAGCCCTTCTGTGGTCTCTTGACCACAACGTCTCATTCTGAGGTCTCTCCCTTCCAAAGAAAGGCTCTGGCAGGGGTGGGCTGTATCTTGCCCACCTTAGTCCTACCTGGGGAGATCAGCCCCCCCTCAAACGCTGACTTGGTGAGTCCCACACACTCCTCTTTTTTCTGCCCTAGGGGAGAAGGGACAGAAGGTGCCAGACTATCGGAGATCTATGCTAAGCTGGAGGAGATTGAGGCAGACAAGGCCCCAGCAAGGTGAGACAGCCCTATGAGCACCACTGTGTGTTGGCATGGCCAGGGCTGAGCAGTGGTTTGGGGTATGGAAGGGTGATGCTGTGACCCTGGGATCCAACATGTAGGGATGGGATTTCCCCTGCTGTTCATCTTGTCTCTTCTCTGTCGCAGCTCTGCTGGTTTAGGAATAGTTGAGCTTTCTGCTGAAGCTGGAGGGACTTTTTTTGCCCCAAATGGCTTGTATTGTTGCTGTTGCTGCTCTCCAGCCTCCCCAGATTCCTGGTGCCTGGGGAGTGTTTTTGGGATAGTAGTGGTGGTGTGACTCTCTTCCTAGCCAAAGAGATGAAAACTCCTTGCAAATCTCCTGGGACTTCTCCTGTGGATGCTGTGCCCTGCTGGGCTGCATTTCCTAGCCAAGTGCTTCTCTTGGGTGTGCAGGGAAGTTTTCGTGCACCAGAATGGCTTTAAAATATGCAGCAGAGTTCCCTTGGTGGTTGTGGGTGTGAGACCTCAGACTGTGCTCTGCTGTTGGATGCTGTAGCTGGATTCCAATTCTCTCCCCTTTTCCCCAGGGCGTCCGTCATTCTTGCTGGGCTGGGCTTTAATGCAAAGATGCAACAACAGACAACCAAGTAAGTTTCCAAACTTTGGGCACTGAGGCAGTGATGGGGCTGGGGAGATGTTCCAGCTGAGCCCTCAGGCACTGCTGTGGCTGTAAGGAAGAGCAAGGATCTATTCCTGCCCATCCAATGTGGTCTCCTGCTCTCGGGGTTCCTGTGGTCTCCTGCCACCTTCCTTCTGGACCACAAATGTTCTGCTGTGCCTGTAATCTCTGCAGGGACAAGTTGCCTCTGGGTGACAGCAGAGACAAAAGAGCCATTGGGGAAGCAGGGATCCTGCAGGGAGGCAAACACAGAGTGGTTCTGTGTTGAACAGTAACCCTTCGCTGCATTTTCTCTCCTCAGAGAATTTTCTGGAGGCTGGAGAATGAGACTGGCCTTAGCCAGAGCCCTGTTTGCCAGGTTGGTGTCCAGGTCTTCATGCTGTGGGGTTCAGTCTCCTTGTTGTTCATGCTGCAAGGTGCAGGGGTGCAGCCTGGGGGCTCCTCTCAACCCAGGCTCTTGGGGTGGGGGATGTTGGAGGCACTGCAGCTCTGTGTGTGTGATGAGACACTGCACTGACCCTGTGCTCCTTCTGCTTCCGATACCCATGTCTTGCTTTCCCCAGGCCAGATCTCCTTCTGCTGGATGGTAAGTTGATACTGTGAGTCCCCCTCTGACTTTGCTGTGCCTGCCTGTGCCCTTCCTGGGGTTGGGAACATGCCATGGCCTTTATCTGCCTGCCCAAAATAGCCCTGTGTGATGGGCTGGCCTGGCAACGTGGTTGGCAGCAGTGGCACAGGGAAAAAAAAATTCTGGCTGGACAGCAGCTCTCTGTGCTCAGCAGAGCCTTGCCCTGTGCCCCAGCCAGGTGGTCTGCATGTCATCCTGCCCCAGGTTTTGTTCCCTTTCCCTTGCATGTCCCTGCAATGCACCCTGGCTGCCAGTCTGCTGGGGGAAATCCCTTCCCTGCAGAGCATGCCCAGCTTGGGTAGGGAATCTGGGTGAGATGCTGCTGTGAGGCACCAGAGTCTGGATATTGATGTGGAGTGGGGGGAGCATCCCTGCCTGAGCCTCAGCCCCTGTGGATACACCACATCACACCCTACACACGAGTCCCCTGAGCTGGGTGGAGGTCTCCACGCAGGCTCTTTCCTCCCCAATGCAGATCACTAGGCTTTCCTATGAGAAAAAAATATAATCCTGCCATCCCCATCCCTGCTGACCTCCGTGCCTTTTCCCCTTCCCTCAGAGCCAACGAACATGCTGGATGTGAGGGCAATTTTGTGGCTGGAGAGCTACCTTCAGGTAGGGGGCTGGAGGAAGGCCTTGGTACAAAGAAAGGGTGGGGGAGGAGCCCTTCTCCCTGGGTGGTGGGACCAACCCCTGTGCTCTGGCATGATGGTGCTCAGGCCTCCCCCTTGCTGTCTCCTCCAGACCTGGCAGTCCACCATCCTCGTGGTGTCCCACGACAGGAACTTCCTGAATGCGGTGGCCACGGACATCATCCACCTGCACTCGCAGCGGCTGGACATGTACCGTGGGGACTTTGAGAACTTCATGAAGACCAGGGAGGAGCGGCTGAAGAACCAGCAGCGAGAGTACGAAGCCCAGCAGCAGTACCGTGAGCACATCCAGGTACTGGGAGAAGCCAGTGGAGCTGGGGCATTCTTCTCCCAGCCTTGTCCCTTTCTCTCTGCCTTAGTGGTTGTATTGCTGTAGGTTTGGCAGTGAAGGAGGGTGGCTGGTGCCGAAGGGGACTTGAGGCTCTCTGATGCTTTTCTCTCTCACAGGTTTTCATCGACCGCTTTCGCTACAACGCCAACCGGGCATCACAAGTCCAGAGCAAGCTCAAGCTGTTGGAGAAGCTGTGAGTGCCTCTCCTGCTCTTCTCTGGAGATGGGAAAGGAGCAGTGCCCATGGGAAGAAATGGAGGTTACCAGAGTACCTGGCAGATACAGTTGTGGTTTGGGATTTTGGGTGCCTGTCTCTGGTCCGGAGGCTTTGGTTAGAACAAGGTGTCACAGAGCTAAAGACTCTACCTGGGCTTCTGGTGTGGGAGCAGACCCACAGCACAGAGCACCTTGTCATATGTCTCCTCTTCTTGCAGGCCAGTGCTGAAACCTGTGGACAAGGAATCTGAGGTGATCATCAGGTAAGTGTCCCCTGAGGCATTGTTTGGAAGGTACCTGGTTCCATTTCTGACATGAGCTTCTCGAGGATCCTGTCCCAGCTGGGACAACCAGCCCTTCATGTAGGCCAGTTTTATTGTGACAAGAACACCAGACAGGTCTCCTTCTTCAGGCTGGGTTCCCCTCTTGGGGCCAAGGCTACAGGTCTTTGTTGCCTTCTCATGACTGTCCTTCCCTGAGGCCCTGCATGGTAGGGAGCCCTCCTTGTCACCTGGGGGTTACAGAGGTTGTTCTGGGCAGTTGGGAGTCTCTGCAGTTCCTGGCCATCTCTCACCTCTTCCTGCCTTCTCAGGTTCCCCGATGGCTTTGAGAAGTTCTCCCCCCCAATCCTGCAGCTGGATGAAGTAGATTTCTGTTATGAGCCAAGTCACTACATCTTTCGTTCCCTCTCTGTCTCTGCTGACCTGGAGTCCCGCATCTGTGTGGTATGTGGGATTGCAGAATAATGGAGGCTGTGAGGGACCTTGGGAGAACCCTGCTCAGAGCAGGGAGAGCTTGAATTATAGGTCAGATTGCTCAGGTTCTTGTCCAGTTGAATTCTGGATGTTTCCAGGGAGGACTATTTCTTCCATTCCACTGGGTCCCATCACAGCACTTGATCATCCTCATTTTGAGGAATGCTGGAACATTTTTTGTAGTACCATTTAGAATTTGTTATTTTATCCTTGCACTGGATACCTCTGAGAAGAGACTGGATCCATAAATGACTCCTGTTAGATGAGAGCAGCATGTAGTGGGGGCCCAGCTACATTGGATGGGGCAGCAGACACTGCTTGCAGATAAGTCTGGGACTGGGTAATCCTTAGGCTTGAAGGGGAGGGAACATCTTGTACTGCTGCCAGTGCTGCTTGTCAGTGATAGAAATGCAGCTTCCTGGTAGCTTAAGCCACCATTTATGCTCTGTCCTGCTCTCCATTATCATCTGCAAGAACTGAAATTTCCTGATCACTGCCCCCTTCTCCAAAGTGCCTTCATGGATATCACATTGTCCAATGCTGCTGCTTCTCTAGGTTGGGGAAAACGGAGCTGGCAAGTCAACCATGCTAAAGATCTTAATGGGGGAGCTGGCACCAGTCAGAGGGATCAGACATGCTCACAGGTACCTGGGTGGAGGGGCTGGGGTCCTGGGAGGAATGGTGCTGCTGGGGGGCTTCTGGGCTGTGCTTTGGAGCAGTGGCTGTTTGAGCAACAGGGATGGATCCAGCACACCCATACATGTGCCCCCTGATGGCACTGCAGCTATGAATGCTGAGGTTGTAGGGTCTGGTACCAGTTCCAAATCCCTCTTCTCATTCTGCAGAAACCTAAAGATCGGTTATTTCAGCCAGCACCATGTGGATCAACTAGACTTGAATATCAGTGCTGTAGAGTTACTGGCAAGAAAGTTCCCAGGTGAGTTTTTGTTGATCTTGAGGTCTCCTTTGCTGTGCATGGAGGAGCCTTGATTTGTCCATGGTCCTGGGCAGAAGACTCTGTCCCATCAGTGCTTAAGGGTCACTACAAACACTGGGATAACTCCCCTGGTCCAGCCAAGTTTCGGTCATCAGCCTTGAGAAGCAGGGGTAGCTAGCAGACTGCAGATCTCAGGCTGGTGCCAAATTTTGGGGGCAGATGCTTTCCTGCTCGTCGGATGAGCACTGTATCCCCCTTTCCCAGCTGCCAAAATCTCTGATTCCCTTCTCCACTACTTGACACGGTGACAGGGACTTGGGAGCAGCATCACTTTGCGTCAGTCACCAGCCCTGTAACCCCTGTCCCGATCGTGTCAGTCAGGTTTTCCCTGCATGGGAGGGAATTTGCCTGGAAGTGCTGCTGAACTCCCGTTTGCTGGTCTGGCAGAGGCTGCCCAGCTGTGGCCCTGTGTCACACCAGGTGTGCCATAGCTGTGTTGTGACATGGTCCTGCAGGGAAGACGGAGGAGGAGTACCGGCATCAGCTGGGGAGGTACGGCATCTCCGGAGAGCTGGCCGTGCGTCCTGTGGCCAGCCTGTCCGGAGGCCAGAAGAGTCGTGTGGCCTTTGCCCAGATGACTATGCCCTGGTAATGTTCTCCCAAATGCTGTTAATTGTTGCGTGGCTTTGTCCCTGGAGCTTGCTTCACCGTGAGGAAGGCAAGGCATTCAGGGACTTTCTGCTACCCCACAGAAGCCTTGTCCTTGGGGGTTTTGATGGAGAGGGGGCTGTCATTCTGGGGAGGCTGTGTGGAAGGAGGCAGGTGGTTTTGTCCCACTGCTTTGGGTTCACAGGGATAAGAGATGTCCCTAGGACTGGGCAGTACCAATCTTGGGGCCAGGCAAGTGCCAGGGGCTGTGGCTCTAAGCAGCTGAAGCAGCAGTCAGGGTGCAGACCCAGCCTCAGCCTGTCCCAGTGCTTCCTCAGAGCTGTCTTCTCTTCCAGTCCAAACTTCTACATCCTGGATGAGCCAACAAATCACCTGGACATGGAGACCATTGAAGCACTGGCAAAGGCACTGAATAAGTTCCGGGTAAGGTTCTCCCAGAAACATCTCTTGTTTTTCTAATGCTTCCTGAAGCCTCCAGCTCAAGTTACTTGGTATCTCAGCCAGAGGTGGATGGTGAAATACCAGCAGTGACTTCAAGTCTAGGACAGAACTTGGGAAATGAGTCACATTTCTGCCTTAGCCACCCATCCTAGTTGTTTGTTTACTTGAAGGCTTTGGCTAGGATTGGCTGAGAGGGGCAGTAGCAGCCCAGAGAGCACCTTGTCCCATCCTCACTTACACTTTCATGTGCTGTGTGCAGCTCCCAGTCCTGCCTTGGGGCCACTCAGATCTTCCTTAGGCACGTTTTATGCCTGATCTCCAAAGACTCAGCCTTCAGATAGCACTGTGATCAACCCAGATCTCACTGGTTGTTGCTCAGGTTGGGGCAGTTTTCCTGTGACAGAAAAGCTTAGCTGAGGCTGCTCAGGGCCATAGCCAGACACCTTTCCACCATTATTGACTTTGTGTGGGTTCTCCGTCCTTGAAGTGTTGGAGACCTGGCGAGCCAGTAACAAGCCTTGCACTTGCCTTCTGAGAGTGGAGATTAAATGTTACTGCTGCACATGGCTCTTCCATAGGTGATTTGTCTGTCCCCCTGAAGAGAGGAAAGGAAAGTCTGCCAGTAAAATATTGGAGACTTTTCCCTGGAGCAGATGGAAACCTGAAGTGCTGGGCACAGGCTAGACAGAGGCACAAGATCTCCTTGCCACCAGTCCTGGGCCCTGGGTTGTGCTCCACTAATTCCCAATTTTCCCCCTTGTGTGTTGACAGGGTGGGATAATCCTGGTGTCCCACGATGAACGCTTCATCCGCCTGCTGTGCCAGGAGCTGTGGGTGTGTGAGAACGCCACCGTGACCCGCATCGAGGGTGGCTTTGACCAGTACAGAGACATCCTGAAGGAGCAGTTCCGGAAGGAGGGTTTCCTATAAGGGAGGTGGGAGCTGGACTGCGCCAGGGGCTGGAGGGCAAAGCTCAGCCACCTTGGCTTCCATCCCAACTGTGCCTGGCAGAGCGCCGAGGACGCTGCTGCCCACATGGACCGTCAGCCATGCCATCGAGCTGCCACCTGAACTGCTCTCCCCTCCCGGGCTGGGTGGAAGGACAGCACGGGAGCAGGGCCCTGGTGTGCGTGGCCAGGGGCACGCCAGGGGCTCTGTCACTGGCCAGGGCTGTGCCTGGCACTGGGCACACTGGGAAGGCTGTGCCTGGAGCTGCTGCTGTGCCGAGAGGAGGGATGGCAGAGCATCCTGACCCTCGTTTTAATTCCGTGCTCTGCAGGGCAGAAGAGCTGTTCTCTGTGTCTCTTCGCTTCACCCTCTGCCTTTTTCCTTCTTTGTTTTTTTGTTTTAACTGCCTGAGCACTAGTCTGGCTCCATCACATGCCACTGTCCTCCCTGCTGCCTTGGAGGGAAACGAGGCGTTTGCTGCTAAAAGTGACCCCCGCCTCTTCCCCAGCCCCTGATGCCGGGCTTTGCTTACGTCTGTAGTGCCGAGGGAGCCAGAGCCCAGATCTCCTGGGCGTGCTCCCTGCTCCTTCCCCTGTGCTGCTGCCGGTACTGCCTCGCTGCCTGCCTTGCCTTTGAACTGGCCCGGGGTGGGCTGCCCTGGGGTGGGCTGCTTGGCATCCCTCCCTGCCCACCCACACTGAGGTTGTGGTGTAAATAAACCCAGGACGCAGTGGGTGCAATGCTCTCCTTTCCTGGGGGCCTGTGGGGCTTTGATGTTGGAGGGGAGGGGGGGATTGTCCTGCAGTTGCTCCAAGGCTGTTGAGGGGAGGATGCTTTCCAGATGATTCTCTCTGAGTTAAATAGCAGCTCTGTGGTGCAGGTGAGACTGGGACCTCCTGGATGGAGCGTGCCAGTGTCCTCTGGGCAGTGAGAGGCCACAGGCCACCTTTGGGGCCATGGAGTTGATGTGAGGCTGGGGTTGGATGTCAGCTCTGGAGGGTACTGGATCTGGTTGTGGTTTGGGGGGAAAATGGGCTGAGGGTGCACAGGAGGAAGGGAGCAGAGCTTTAAATTGTATTGAGCAGGGAATGAGGGTGTATTTCTGGGTGTCAGAGAGGAACCAGAAAACACCAATACCAACAGGGTCATGCCCATAAATCATGACAAATTATTAGGCAGGGCTCCTCCCAAATGGCAGAAAGGCCCCCACCTGAAGTCTCTCCACACGAAAGCATGCAGCATGGGTAACAAGCAAGAGGAGTTGGAAACCATGGTGCAACTAAAAAACTACCAAAGTAACAGATGCGTCACACAACTGGAACACTGCAATGGAGGGCTGTAGGATTTCAGAAGAGAGGATGGGAAAGAGGGGCAGGGATGTTGGACTCTCCTAAGGAAGGGATAGATAGTGAAGTGCTGCCTCTGAGTAACAGCCATGAACAGGTTGAGAGCCTGTGGGTAAAAATCAAGGACAGGACCAGCAAAAGACAGCCTGTGTTTGGTGTCTACTACAGGATGCCTGGTTGGAGGGGTCTGCTGATACAGCTGCCTTGCTTCAGACAGGTTGGCAAACTCAGTGTATCTTTGAGTCCTGCATTCAAGTTGTTTATAAAGATTTGAAGAGCGTTGGCCTTTAAATTCTGTCCAGAAGGATCCTGGGACAGACAGCATTGAAAGCTTTACTGAACTCCAAATTTTATATATCAAGGCTTTCCTAGATCAACTACTTGAGTCACCTTGTCCTTAAAGGAAATTAAGTTTCTCAAGCAGAACTTTCCCCTAATGAACTTGTGCTGGCTGTGACTGATGCCTGCGTTGTCCTTCAGGTATTTTTCCGTAAGTCTCAGAAAAATCTTCTCCATAGTTTTATCAGGCACTGGAATGTAACTGACAGGCCTGTAGCGCCCAGGATCATCCTTCTTGCCCTATCAGAAAACTGGGAAAATGTTTGTCCATTTCTAGTCAAGTGGGATTTCTCCAGATTCCCATGGCAGTTCAAAAATCATTGAGAGTGGTCTCCTGATGATATCCACCAGCTCTTTGGGGTACTCTTGGATGAATTCCCTAAGGTCCTGTACACCATCCCTATAGAGGGATTCAGCTGGAACAGCAGATCCTGGACAAGTTTGGGATTCACTGGGACTTTATCATTCTCACAGCCATGGTTTTCCAGATCAGGGACCCCTAGAGCCCATCACTGGTGTTGAAAGCTGAAGTGAAGAGGGCATTAAACATCTCTGTCTTATCTATGTACCTGCCTGTGGGGTGCCCATCCTCATTCAGTAACGAGAAAATGTGAATTCTGGGGTGGCGTTTGCTGTTGACACATTTTAAAAAGAGGAAGTGACTTTTTACACAGGCGGATAGGGATGAGAGAAGGAGGGATGGCTTTAAAGTGAAAGAGGNTTCCAGATCAGGGACCCCTAGAGCCCATCACTGGTGTTGAAAGCTGAAGTGAAGAGGGCATTAAACATCTCTGTCTTATCTATGTACCTGCCTGTGGGGTGCCCATCCTCATTCAGTAACGAGAAAATGTGAATTCTGGGGTGGCGTTTGCTGTTGACACATTTTAAAAAGAGGAAGTGACTTTTTACACAGGCGGATAGGGATGAGAGAAGGAGGGATGGCTTTAAAGTGAAAGAGGGGACGCTTAACATTGGGTATTAGGATGAAACTTTTCCCTGGGAGTGTGGAGAGGCAGCGGCACAGGGTGTCCGGAGCAGCTGTGGATGCCCTGGAGCTGTTCCCGGCCGGCTCGGACGGAGCTCCCGGTGGGGTGGGTGCCGCCCCGCCCCCGGCGCGCGGGGACCGTTCGGGCGCGGTGTTCCCCCCGAGCCCCAACATTCCATGAGCCGCGACCCCGCGCGGGCGCTGGGCGGTGCCTCGGCGTTGCCGTTGGCGGCGGGTCCGGGCGAGTCCAGCCCGGCTGCGCTGCCGTGTTCGGTGCCGGGAGGGGCGGACACTCACCGGCACCCCCCCCCCGCACCGGGACGGGCGGAGAGAGGCCCCGCCCCCGCCTTCCCCGCCACCAGGTGGTCCCGCCCCTGCGGCCGGGGCGGCGCTCGAGCCTCGCTCCCACCGGCGGCGGGCACCGCACCGCACCGGGACTGCTACCGGCACC